>CM023941.1:7140009-7169620 GCA_013407115.1 Glycine latifolia
AAAAATGAATGCATCTTATTGATGTAAGTAATATAAATTAACTCATTTAAGTCATATAATCTCACATATGCACAACCTCTTAATATCTCTCATTCTGATGTGATTTACACGGAATATTACATGTTGAACTTCCACTCTTTTTAAAATTCTCAATACTCTTTTTCTTACATTTGTTGACTTTCCTCTTCTAGCAATTCCTCCAAAATTCATACACATTCTCAATAACAAAACCATACAAATGTAACAAGAATCACAAGTATGAAAGAAAAATAAACTATGAACAAACTAAATAAACAAAATTATACCACAAATAAACAAAACAATAAAGCTAACTACAAATTTAACCCTAAACACAAATGAAGAACATACAAATAAACCATTTACCTTCCTTATACATCAAAAGGAAATTGTCAAGTGGTTCTAAAAAACAAATAAAAATTGATTCTGCACATCTTTATAAAAATGCTGAAATAAATATGTAACGGGAGTGATATGAATCGTGTTTAGGGATACATAAATGAAAAGATGATTGCAATTACACCATTTGTTTTGAATAGAACAAAACTACTATTCTTCAACGAGAATATCATTCTTCACCACAAACTAGTGCCTATTGAAATTCCCCCAAATAATTAAATTTATGCGTCAAATGGTTTGTGCAAACAAAATTGTATGAGAAATGTGAAGCATGACCCAGTGGTTTTTTGGTTGAGATCTACTCATATATGTTTCTTTTTTTTTATTTTATTTTGTGATTTGATGCATTTTAGTTGAGATTTTGGTTTAGATTTGTTCTTCCATCCAACTTGTTTTCGTTTAGTCCAGTCACCGGAAAAGAAATGAAGGGTAATGGAGTGAGAGAGAAGAAAGAAGGGGTAAAACGGTGAAAGAAGGGAAAAAAAGTGAAGAAAAAGAAAAAAGAAAAGGAAGGAAAAATATTGACCGTCAATTTAAAATATAAAAGATCTAACAATGGAGAAACCCCCCTCTTGCACCGAGCAACCCATCCAAAACATCCATGTCCACACCGTGCATACCCGCTAACCAAAGTTCATCAAACTAGTATAATTTTCAGGGCCAAGTCTAATATGAAGCCGTGAATTTCCAGGGACACCGGTGAACCAGGCTTGTGAGCCACAGGATATAATATTAAAATAATAAACGGTCCAGATTGATGACCGGTTACCTGCTAAGCCCTTTATTTTGAAAATGAATTTTTGATTTACTTTTACAATAATAATTACCCCAATTGAAATGGCAGCAGCGTTGTCGTCTTCTCCTCCAAAGGAGCCACAATTCAAGGACGAGGATCGGGAACAACAGGAATAACCTCAACCTCAGTTCTCCAAAAGGACAATGGACCTTGCCCCCTCCTCGCTATCTGTAAGTGCATTTCGCATCCTTTATTTTTCATGCTTAATTCCTAATATACCATTTTCTCTATTGCATGTCCTCACAATCAAACTCGATTGCGTTAGGGATACGAAATTTAATGTTTCTCAATTGTTGCCTCTGCTAGATATCGATTATTCTTGAAGTAGGATGGCATAAAACATTTCATTTTTTTTTCCGATTTTGAATTCGTTAACCAACACGTATTAATCTGTCTAGTTTTTGGTGATTTTCACTAATTTTCCCAAATTTTCCCAAGGGTGGTTGTAGGAGAGCAAGGGTGGTTGTAGCTAGCTTAGGGAAAACGGGGAAAGGAAGTTGGGGAGATGTGAAGTCAATTAAAACATGGAAACGCGTTGAAGATCAACATCTTACTGGAATTGATGGTGAGGTCCTGTGGAGCAAGGGCACTAGTGGTAAGATATCCTTTGATACTTGTAATCCTATTGTTGTTCTTAAATTGTGCTACCGACTGAAAAAATATGGAATTTATCTTTAGAATTGTGTATAAGATAGCTTGTTGGACACAAAGGAAATGTAACAAGAAAATGAAATATTAGGAAAAATTTGTTTGCAGAAAGAAGTTTTGAAGAAAGCAATGTTAAAATTTTAAATCATTTTTTCAGATTTGTTTCAATATTTTTTGTAATTCTAATTTTCAGTTGTTTGATTGAATGGATGTTTGTTTATTACATACATTATACAGGCTGATGATACATTCCAAATCAAATTCTGGATTCATTGTATCTCTTAGTGTTTTGTTTTATTAAAATGAATTTGCATTTTGGGCCCATCTTATTCAATCATTATGCAATCCTATCACGTGTAAGGAAGGAAAATGAGATTGTACTTAGAAGAGAAATAGAAAGAAAGAAAGAAAGAAAAAGTAAATATAATAAGTAATGTGATGAGAAATAAAGACTGAAATACGAAGAAAAGTTTGGATAAAGTTGAGATAAAAGAGAAAGAGACTGTAATGAATTATATTTTCACTGAAATGTGACTTGATTAATTCACATACAATCACATGTTGAAATAGTTGCTTAATGAAAGAAATAGATTGTTAAGTAACTCTGTTAAACTATTCATATGTGTATTATTATAATACTAATTTTGACCCAACAACATATTGGAAAGAGTTGTCTCTTTGGTGAATCCATGAAATGTGAACTATGAAAATGTAAATTTTTTAGCTCAAGAGACAAGGGGGTAAGTAGATATGGAAGAATATTGTGCTTTCAACAGAAAGCTTTTCAAGGAGCTTAGGAAAACAGTATTAAAAGTACAATCTGAGTTTAAAAGCATACTAGTGTAGCAAAGATTCGTTCTTTGCTCAAGTTACCAGGTATAGATAGTAGTTTCATAATGTGTTTTGCTCTAAGAAATTATTACTAATGTGTGGCAAATCATTATTTTTTTCTTTTTACTTTTTTTCTCATCATTTTCAGGAAGAAAGATGATAACACATATGAAGGAACCACATGGCAAATCAAGTTTAAGGTTGATAACGTGAACAAAAGCAGTAGCTATAAACTGAGAGTTGCTTTGGCATCAGCAACATTATTGTAACTTCAGTTGCATTTCTCAATTTCATTTGTCTAATTAATTTGTACTATCTTAACCTATGTATTACAAATACCATATTTTTGACACAGACCAGAGGCAATGGTCCATTCAGGCCATTATGTATGATTATATTTGTTTGGAAGGTCCTCTATCTTCAATAACAAAAATTGAGAAATTCTCTGTTTTAGTTAAATATCATTGTATTTTAAATTATTTTATATCTAAATAATAACTAACATTATTGTATTTCATTCTATTGTCCTTCCTAAATCTATAGATAGCGTGGATTTCATACTCCAATTTTGACAACAGCCTTCAAGCCTGGCCTAACCAATCTTGGACCTCTTTCGGCCTCTATTTTGTTTCATCAACATTGGTAAAACACGACTAAAAACTCAACCAATTACATGAACAAAAAAGTAACAGAAGAGAAGATATTTTAGCACTACATTAATATGTAAGGATCATCCACATAACATCCACGCTAAGAAATAATGACAGTGAGTGCATCATGCAACAACCCATTGTTGATGAAACAAAACAAAAATGAGAGGGAAGTGAATAACCAAATTACCAATTTTTGTGTAAGACAAAAATCACAAATGTCATTTGAAGAGTGAATGAAGGGTAAGACAAAACAATTAACAAAGGTTTTTTAGAATATGTGGAGGATTTGATTGGAACAAACAAATATGTGGAAACTGTTAACGCTTAAGAATTATAAGTCATACTTCAACGATTAAGATTAAAATATAAATCAAATTGCATAGCATTAAAATTGAGAAGAAATAGTTACATGAGAATGGGACATAATTTTGTTTTGATAAGGGAATGCAGGCTTTTTTATTAAATGGGTTACATTTTGGGGCCAAACATTTTTTTTTCCATTTAGGGCCTGTCACCACTTTAATATTTATTTATTTTTTAAACTATTTTAAATTAAATTAAAACGGAAGGAGTAAATATTTTTACGACTTTAAAGTCGTATGAAACCATGAGACTTCACTTTTTTTTCAAATATATTATTTAGTTATTTATTTAATTTAATAAAATTTTAAAAACATTGTTATTAATGTAATTTTTTTTATTATTTGAGTAATTTGAAAAGGAAAATAAAGGAAATTCCAAATTTTTATTACTTAAACAAAATATAAAATTGTTAGTTAAATTATATTAAAAAATATGCAGGTTTAAAATAAAAAATAAAAAAATTTAACGTTGTTTAAAAAAAATTGAATAATTAAATTTCAGGAAAAATAAAAAAAGGAAAAAAAATGAAAAAAAAAATGAAAAAGGAAATAAAAAAAATAAAAAGAAAGTCGTGGAGCATCACACGACTTCAAAGTCGTGGAGCTCCACACGACTTCTGAAGTAATTTTTTTTAATGCTTAGGGACAATAAATATTCCTAATATTTTTTATAAATAGTAAAATAAATGTTTCCCTTAAAATTTAGTATTTTCATGACATCTTATCAATTTTAATTAATTAACAAATTAATTCCAAGACTCTAAATTTAGTGAAACATTTGCTTTAATATTCGAAATAAACTAACTACATTCACCAAGCAAAATTAATTATTATTCGTATTCTTTCCATAAAAATAAAAATAAGTATTTCCCTTAAAATAAGACTCTCATATTATTAAATTTCTCTCTAAATTAATAATTCTTTTAATGTATTTGTTAGTCTAATTTATAATATAATTAATGTTAATTAAAATATATATTTTCTATTATATTAAACATTTTAAATATAAAATTCATAAAAATATATTATGCTTCTTTCTCATTACTCTTTTTAATAAGCCAACAACATTATTGTCCTATAAGTAAGAAATTTATCAATATTGGTTTTATTATTCTTTGAACTGATGTTCCTAATTCTTTGTGTATCATGTTGGAATAAAACAATTTTAAATGTCTTATTTATTTATTTTTTGAAAAATATAGCAAATATAAATTTAAAAATGCCATGATTTCGGTTAAAGAAAGTACAGTAAAAAGGACGAAATAATTAATATTAATTGGTAGAAAGAGACCATTAAATGAGACATGATATTGTTGACAATGAAATTACTAAATGTTATGAAAAATATAGAACTACTTATAATCAATTAAAAATTATTTAATATTGAGAAATTAAAGTCATTAGATGAAAACTTTTTAAAAGAAAAATATTTTAACCTTGAAAATTAATTGAAACATACTAGGATTGCTTAGGTATGACCGGACTTGTTTTACCTCTAGAACAATTGAAAATTTGTACAAAGTTATACAAATAAAAAACAAAATTTTAATTGACATAATCAACTAAAAATATTAAAAATCTTAAAATAGACATTTATTTATAAAAACACATTAATAATTCCATAGATTTCCAACAGTTTTGCTCAAAAGGTTTACACATTAAATAAATAAAATATTCCCTAAAAATGTAGGTTATTTCAAGAAAATAATAAATGGCAGTAAAAAAAATAAATTGCCCCTATTAATTATGGAGAAAGAAAAACCAAATACATTTGCACAGTAGAATGTTCAAAAGTTAATTTTTTTTAAAAAGTATTATAATAGTTAAAGGAATTAAAGTATTAGGAATATGTTAATAAGCAACCAAAAGTCCCACTTGCATCAACCAAACGATCCCAAAAGGTCTAACACAAGCAAGTTGGACAAGCAGTGTAAATTTGGTCCAACAACAGCATAGTCCAAATATAAAAGTAAGTCACAAAAATTACTACAATATTTTTGTGGGACATCATCTAATTAGCAAAATAAATAAAATTATTTGTAAACATTATGAAATGACTGTGGATGGATTGCTAACCTGATTCCAATAGGCATTTGCATTAGCCATGACCTGTTTTTTCTTGTCGTTGTGTTCTCCCATAACCAATTGCATGGCAATGTTCATACGCAGTAGCCTATGATCCAACTGTGAAAAAAATGTATTTTCAGATCATGTTACATTAAGGCCAATCAGCCAATATGGAATAAATTAGGAACAAAATCATTATTGTATTTACCTCTGCGCTGATATTATTAAAATTTATATCATCTTCCATCATCATCCAATGCATGACCCATGTTGCAGAGTTGTCACTGTAATTTATAAGTTATTAGTTATTTATTGATATTGTATTCTGTTAACTGATACATTACCACAACAAATTTTTCCACTTACTGTTTTGCCTGACATGGTATCCCAATGAGGTCATGAACTTCCCATTGTTCAATATTTGTTGTAGTCTTCAATGACACTTTGTGAGGGTACATAATTCCCAGTATTGTAGATAACGCTTGACACTAAAGCACAAAATCAAATTTTTAATTAAAAACTAATTATTATTTTAATCAAGAAGCACGTTTAAGCAAACTGTAAAGTACACATGAACATTTAGCTTACCACCAGATGCATGTTGTCCTTTGTTTGTTGATATTCATGTTCGTTTATCTTGGAACAGAGATGGTATACCTTGTGTGTCTTTATACATATGACCATCAAAGAGAATTGGTTTTTTCAAGTCCACCAATGGGACATAAATCTACAACAACATAATGGAGTTAACTCAAAGGGCCAAAATACCTTGATGGTATAATTAATAAATCACTTATAGGCCAATACCAGTGATAGTGCATCATAAATGGGCATCCATTCGTCAGCATACTTAACCAATAATTGGCACATGCTCTTTCCATCGAAGATGTCCTTCTGTTAATGTCAATGGTTAGCAAACACAAATTGTACATATAGTAGTAGCATAATTTTTTTCGAATTAAGCACAAAGGTTTGGCGTAATATACCACAAAAAATGGACTCATGCACCACACTGATCCCTTTGTCTTTGATGACTGGTTTTTCGTAATGACCAAGGACATGAAATGCACTATCTGTTTCAAAAGCATAATGATGTTAGGCTGTTTCCAACATTGTGTTCATTTAAAGTGTAAAACAAAAAATAATGGTTGGTCGCCTACTACATACCGAGGGCCTTATTGGCTTCAATGGAGATAGACTATGTAAATCAATTCTGCATAAAATGTGAATGCCTATAACAACGAGGATATCACTGTAAATAAACATTGTCAACAAGTACAATAATATGTCAGTTATAGGTTTGCCATGTCAATTAAATGGTTATCAAGAAAAAGGGTAACACACATAAACATATTGCATTATTATATATGACAAATAGTTTTTTACCGTTAATAACACAACCTGATAGGTTACAAGGACAATTTAGCTAACTATTTATCCATTGTTGCGTTAAACACATAAGCACAAACATGAATTCCATCTTTTGTGAGCTGCATGTCCTTTGTGGGATAAAAAACAGACATGATATTCTAATAAAAGACACAAATAACTTTTCAGCTTTTCCAACAACATTAAAATTATGATATGCACACCATAGTTATGTTATCTACTAACCCCTGGAACGTATTCAACGTATTGTAGTGCTGCCTCTGAGCGAATCCAATCCCTCTTGTTATCATTGCCTCCATTGGTGAATTCCTTTTAAGTGTTTGGTTGCTGATTTGCCTTACAGTGGACAAACACTCGTGCTTTCCATTTTTTTCCTTGGTTTCAGTTAAAGGCGACTGGAATGAAAGTTTCCTTCTCAAGTTCCCCATTTTGTGAATGTCGCACGTACTGCTTACACCCATTACAACTTCCTATGTGAATCATTTGAAACATATTTAGTTATTTGTGTGTTTCTGTTGTGAAAAACAATTATAGTAGTGTTTACAATATTATAACGTACCCCATGGTCATTAGTAGAAACCACATTTGATATTTTATCACTAGTACAAGTGCTAACGTTGTATTGGTTTTCCGAACCCACATTTGGAGTCACCAAATCTTCTGTTGTGGAATTATACTTGTCATACAGTGTTGTGCTCCATGACCGTAAATCGTTTATGACAAATCGTGTCATGAACTTCAGCAGTGCAGTGTTCCTTTCGTCTAATTTATGCACTTCAGTCTTAAGTTTTTTCAGCTTGACAACCTCAACCTGTAGATCCTGGTGAAAGTCAACACAAAGATTTAAACATGGACTACATGAAACACACAACCTCAATGTTAAGTTACATTTGCGACACATTCAAGTATTATTAAACGCCTACGTTGAAGTACATGAAACAACCTGAACGGTTTTGAGCATATTTGTCATTGTCTCTTGAGTTGCTACGATTGTGTCTGCATGGCAACTTGTTGTAGCGTTTCCACCTTTATCCATGTTGCTTATTGTCAGTAACAAGCTTGGTTAGCCTAAATGAACTTATGTGTTAAGGTTTGTAGATAATAAATATTAGTCGGTCTAACCCTTGGAATAAAATGGCCTGTGTATCCTTCACTTAAGTCAAGCAATTTATGCTGCAACATTCGTGCTAATGTGTACTGACCATGGGCTCGTGGGGAACCAATGAAAGTTGCATTTTCCCTCTTGGGGATTTGGTTTGTACTAAATTAATGGTTCCCAGTTCTCAAAAAATTTGGTGACTTCTCCCTAAAAAGCAGTGAATTGACATGGACGTCTTTAGTGGGTTGATTTATTTTTGTTGCATATCACAATATTATTTTATTATAATGTACTATTTCGTAGTTGAACTTCGACAGTCATAATTACAGTTAACGTATAATTTGAAAGGATTGGATTATTTTTCCGCTTGAGGATTTAGTTTTGTCTGAATGTATGCTTCTCATTTGTCACTTAATTTGAGCCGTACCGTTAAGATATGAGTTTAGATGGATGTGTGTCCTGTCATTCGATTATTTTGCCGCCATATGGCCATATTGCATTATAATAAATTATATATGGAAATTGAAGTTCAGTTGCAATGATTACAGTTATGGACAAAAATGTTTTTCGGTTAAAGTTAAAGTAGGGTATTTTACGTCACTTTTAGTTTATTCTTTTACATTTATAAGTATAATTTGGTGAATATCTCACATTGGGTTTCTTTGCTACATTTTTAAAACTCCGAAACCACATCAATATATTAAATAAAATAATTAGTTTTATATGTCAGTCAATAATTATTTTAAATTACTCACTTCCATACTGGAACAGTGGCCATTCTGTCACAATTTTAAAAAAAATTGCCTAAAATGCCATGCCAGCAAACAATTATAATTACATTTAATTTTTTAATTAATTTTGTAAATTTTTATAGTAATGTTAAAATTTAAATTTTGATAGATTAATTGTTGGATGAAAATATTTTGATAATAATTTTAACTTGTAAAACATTAAAACATATATTTATTTTGATTTTGATAATTAAGTATATTGATTTTGTTGATGAACTTTTACAAATATAATTATTTTTACTTTTGTTAACATAATGTGATAATTATTTGGGGTATATTTTAAAAATATTACTATTTAAAATTTACAAAGAAACGATTGAACTATAAAAAAAGATGTAATAAGCCATTTTCAATTTTTACGGATAAACTTATCAAATACTTGGTGCATTTAGTAATTGTTTACATGACTTTGAAGTTGTGAGCAATAATACGACTTTATAGTAGTGGGTGTGCGGACAGCTTTAAAGTCTGGGGGGTGGATAGAAAAAACAAAACAAAATCTATACGACTTTAAAGTCGTAAATATATATACGACTTTAAAGTCGTATATATGCTTATGATTTTTAAACGTTAGAGAAAAAAAAAATATATATAAATTAATAATTAAAATTATATATTTTTTAAAATATTTAATTATCCAATTTATTAATTTTCAAATAACTTAAAATTTAAATTTTATTTTTCAAATTAAACTTACATGTTATTAAAAAAAATATAAATTTATTTACCTTTTCAAATTACTCAAATAATAAAAAAATATATTAAATTAATAACAACGTTTTTTTAAATTATATCTTTTCAAAATTAAGCTTACTATCCAATTTATCCAATTTAACGTTTATTACAAACTTTTTGAATGAAAATTAAGCTTACTGTAATTCATTTGTAATGTATTAAATATATTTTCCAAGTTAAGTCTGACATTGACCCTCGACTCATCATCTAATACTATAAATGTTTACGAAAAACTCAATTTTCACGTAATAGCAAGTCAACACATTGTTAAAAAAAAAAAACATTAAATACCAAAAAATATAAATTACCATGTGATGAAGTTGTACGTATAGTGGCTACAAAAAGGTTTTAAAATATGTTATGGTCTACCATAACATCCACATGATGGAATTAGGGTCTACCATGACACAAAAGTCAATGAAAAACATCCACCAATAACTACTAATATAACAAAACATAGACACAATCCATTCAAATTACTACAGGTTGGTAAGCAACCGTCTTCCAGAACACTTCAACCCTCTTTTGTATTTCCTTCCAGAATTCATTGTGTGCAGATGATAATAATTCAATAGCCAATTTCATGCGAACAAGCCTCTCATTTGCCTGGTGGTAAAAAAAAATAACTAAATTGATATTTGGAAAGAAACCATAGCAAATATGTCATATAAAATAAATGTCATTAATGTCAGTGACTGACCAGTCCTACAACATAGGGCGTGAAGCAGTACTCCATATCCATCCATTTCATTACCCATAAGCCAGAGTTGTTGCTGAAAATCATAACACCTCGACAATAAACATTAATACATTACATTGCACAAATCTGATTGGTTTAGTGAAACACATGTTTCACGTATTTACCTATGACCATAATTAGGAATCCCCTTTACCTCTTTCAGTTCCCAACTTGCTTGATGAAATGTAGTTTTCAAGTAATTAGCAGGGTAGGTGTCGGTGTCCACAATCTGGGCTATAACTTCACACTGCAATCCAAGGAAGTAAATACTTTAAACTACTCATAATGTAAACAATATTTTCCTAGCAAAAGTATTACAACCCATACCACGTTCCTCAACACTTCTGTTCTATTGTCGACGACATGAGGATCCATGAAAGAATCAAAGTAGTATATCATTTTCTCATTAATGGAAATGACACCAAGATACCAATTATTACAATTTAGGTCTTGCACTGGCAGGTATATCTGACAACAAAGCAATAAGTTATATTCTCGTCATTCTTTTTTGTGGCTAAGTTACAATAATTATATGGGGCCATAATCTATTGACACTAACATATTGAAGTTCTTCATAAGGCTCCATCCAGGCTTTACAGTAAGTGTTGACAAGATTACTAATTGTTGCGCCTTCATTGACATCCCTCTATTTGCATATAAAAGTAATTAACCAATGATTGTTACCACAATTTTTTAATAGCAATATTTGAAGACACAATGACCTTACTGTATATTGTGGAGGAAGACTCCAGACTGTCTGATGGCTAACATGCTTCTACAACCAAGTAGCCTTTGTGGCCATCTAGTTGATAACCTAATCACGATCCAATTTGAGGTAGGTGATATGTAAAACAGAAATGCAATACAATAATATAATATCACAAAATGTAAGTCATAGTTTTAATAAGATATAAAATGGACCTCCTCGGTGACACTCTTTCCAGGACACATGCAATTGAAATCCTTTCTCTTTCCAATTGTATCATCAATTTTCAAAATGATCTCACTGCGACAACATAAAAAAATAAATCCATGCATAATGACATTAGACATTTATGGTATACCATCACTTACTTAGGATCAGAATCCGGATGCCACAAATAACAACTAATTTTCACTTGGTCTTGGGTTAGACCCATGTCCATTGTTGGTCTAAATTTGCATTTAACGTGTTGCATCAACCACCATTGAAAATTTTATTTAAGAAAATATACATATAACTATGTTTAGTGAATAAATGACACTATTGATATTAAAATATACATATATGCACTTACTTGTGGCATGGTGAATTGTTGGCACCGCTATTGTAAGTAACGGCCCCGTCGGCATTTTCTCTGCTTTTATCCAAATGGCCAACTGGTTTTTTGTTGTTGCTCAAATTACCATATGTTTCATCATTAACCTTTGTCATGTTGTTCTTTGAAGCACCTAATTGAAACCTCTTACGCTTGGTGACGGTCAACCCAAAAGAGTTATCGGCCTTAATCACCTTCAGTGGCTGAGGTGACATCGATGATGAATATTTACAGTTGGTGTCACTAATGTTGCTTGATGATGACAGGGTTTTTTGCTACACCAATGTCAAAATAAGCACTATTAAAATGTTAATTAAGGTTGAATGCTTATGTAATTGTCAACAAATGTGTAACAAAATGCAATATTGTATATATACATTTGTCAGCCTTGGTGGTCCAAATATAGACTTGTTTTGAATTGGAGACATCCCGAATGGGGTCTTCATGTTCAACCTTGAGGTACACAAATTACGCTCCATGTTTAACGAATGGGCTTCTATGACTGTGTTATGAATACTAACGTTGCCATTGCCACCCTCCATTTCATCCTCATCGGAGGAGACATGAAGCATCACAGTAGACGTCTGAGGGATACGTTGAACGTTCCCAGTAATAATAGTTGCTGGATCAGTTTTCAAAAAGTGACGAGAGCTACAAACTCCTTTAATAGTACGTCCTTTATTTATGCTAACACCTCTACTGCCAGGACGTAGGTTCCTCAGTTGCTTACTGTCGTTCAAATTTGTTGATTCCAACAACAAAGTCATCCGTTCATATTGACGACAAAGGTGCTCGTAGTGTGTTTCAATCCTTTGTCCACATGCATCCATAGTCTACAAGTATCACAAATATGTATAAACATCATAAAACGTCTACTTGCAGAGTACAACGAACTATTAATAAAATCGTCATTTTCCACAGTATTTACCTCCAACCTCTGACTGACATGGTCTATCTTACTATTTAAACATTGTAAAAGAACTTTATCATCGTTGATTTGTAGTTTCGACATACAAAATTTCACAGGATCATATACAAACGTTCATGATATGCATGACTACATCACCGCCAACAACTTAAATAGTACATTGTCGTCACCCACAAAATCAACAACAGCTGTACCCCCCGCATTAACCTCAGCATCTACTTCAAAAGACCTGTGTGCCAACAAAGTTAAATATCATTAATATGAATTATATTGTTCACAGACCATAAATTTACCATACAAAGCATGCTGAATAAAACATGTAGTAATGACCTTGGTTCTTGCAACGGTACAACATTTGTATCAACACGTTCTAAATCACATAAATTTTTGTCTACTATGGTAGGGGTGATCGCTGAAAAACCATCTGTTACCAAAAACTTGGACTCCGCCATTCTGATATCAGTCACCACACTAGTGAAACTATATTTCAAATCTGCTCATGATAATAATATTATAATAATAATAATAGTAATATGGTTTATAGTAATAATAATAATTTATAGTAATAATGAAACTATGTAAGTTATTTCAAGTCTGCTCATGATAATAATATGGTTTATAGTAATAATAATAATTTATAGTAATAATAATAATAGTATATAATAATATTAATATTTTCGAATTATTTTTGTAATATATTTTTTCAGTCCAAGTTATTTTTATTTGTTTTATTATTTATATATTTTTATAATTTCACTTTTACAAATGAAATCATTGTTATTGCTGTGGATTTGTAATCCATTTTTTGCAGGTCAATCATCCAAGCCGGCCTATCTGTCTGGAAAAGCAAGTGGTGTCCCGTCCTCCTGCAGTCCTGTTACATAATGACGATAAAGAAACAGTAAAGGTCCCATCAACCATTAACCTACATAATTTGAATTTCACATTTGATGTGTTTTGTCCGCCACGATTGTCCAACGTAATCGTTGGTAATATTAAAACAATTTTGAAAATGTCATTGACGGTCTTGTTGTATTGATAGTGATAATTTCATCAGTGATTTCAAAATAATGAAAGTAATATAATTAAATTTAACAAAACACATCAACATAACAAACATGACCATGGTTTTGTCAATATGTCACTGTATTATACAATGATAATATAATATATGACCGTAATAAAAATTATACATTAATATGTACCATAAAATAAATTTAGTGTTTAAAAAAAGTTGATAACATAATTATAAAAATCAATCTAAAGTTACCTCACTTATTTATTTTAAAAAAAACATGTTTAAATAAAAAGGTAAGTTTGAAGCTTTAAATGATCGACCACTTAAAAAAATTATTTTGATTATTTCATAAATTATTTTGTGTAATATCTATAATTTTTCATGTGATGGAATCTTTTAGAATTTATAAGAAAAATTATTTATTACATTATTTTGTATTTTTAATTCTTTAATTTTATTTAATTAGGTTTTGTATACAAACTCCTAGATCAGGTTTTTATGCAGGCAAGACTCAGTCTTTAATAACTTATTTTTAACAGGTAAAAAGCCAGGTTTAGGCTTAATAATAATGATACGGGTCAGCCTCATGTCTGTCAAAGTTTGGCCTGTACCTATTTCTACCGCTAATAATAATTCATAGCCTAACCTTAACCCTATCCCTAACCATGCCACTATTAGTACCCCATATAAGATATTTTGTTATAATTTTGCCTATGTACAAATTTTTTGTAAATTATTATTGATCATGCATATGACATATATAATTTTGTCTATGTAGAAAATTTAAGTAAATTGTCAGAACATAAATTATTCAACCTTAGTTTGTTTCTTTACCTACAATATCAACATGTAATTTCATACTTTAAAAAATTAGGAAATTTACCCAATTTTTATTTATAATTGTAAATGGTATGTTAACAAAATAAAATATTTAATTGCAATGGCCGACAACCACTAAACAGTTGGGGAGCAAATACAATGGTGTTATAATCAAATGATTTTTCGCATTGTGCTTAGCAAAAGTGTTCCAAACCCAAAAAATTATCTCTAGTGAACTTTTGTATCATCATTTATGACAATTATGTAAACCACTAATTTTGCACATGGCGCTAAGTGTGACCCTGTAAGCAACCCAATGTTATTATCTATATCTATCTAATAATTCTTTAGGCCTATGAAATTACAAAACTGGACATCATGCATTGGTGGCACTTGACAAAAAAGCAGGGGTAAAATGGTAATTAGACATTAATTTGCTAACTGCACCCACTTTTTCATAACTGCACATCTTCCTACTAAAACAACAAAAAAAAATATATAACGACGCAGAACATAACAGAGCAATCCGTGCGTCCGCCCGGGTTACTTACTAGTTATATTCAAAGGCAAAAGCATGTGTTGTGCTTAGTCTTGACATTAAATGGTTTATAGTAAATGGCATTTATTACAAAATTAATATTTCACCAAATTATCAGCACTATTTTCATATCTATAAAGCAATCCACTACAAGTCACACGCTACACAGGCAAACCAACTTACTTAGCACTACTTAAAACCCACTGCAAACACATCCTGAAGAATACCAGGTATAAGGAGCATGTACAATGCAATTTAACCCATTTTGTTGGTGACGTTTTTCCAGCAAAAAATATCTATATTTCTTGAAAATCTTAAGGAAATGGCCTTACACATGATGCAGATTCATAGGAAACCTGAATACTGCCTTAATATTATGCATGTTAAGAACATGGTATAATATTTCTTTAAGTATCATACATTATAGATTTTTCTTGTTTCATTGCATGAAATAACATTTAATGTCATGTTTTGCTCTTGTGAAAATGTAGCCTTACGCGGAACTCCCAAAGACCTTTGTTTTAGCTTTTCAACAAGAATTGGGTGAGATATGGTATTTGTTAGATTGTCATGGTAAATGTCATTTTGTCAAATTCAATCAGTTGTTCGACAATCCTTTAATTGTTGATGGGTGAACTGCAATAAGGGAGTACTATGGTCTTGATGGAGACCATCATATTGGACTAACCTTCTATGGCGAATCTCTATTTCTGTTAACTATTTTTAAAACCTGTTCAGTGCCATCTTCATTTCCAGCTTGGCACTCTCTTTATAGATTGAACCCTCACTCTGTCATTTTTTTGCTATACTTAAATGAACACAACATCACTTCGACTGCCGTGGTAACCAATTGTATACTAAAAAAGTATACATTCGTGATTTTACATGATTTGCATGTACTTATCAAATTCTAACCATCCACACCACATCATATTTTGCAGGATCTGCCAAGTGCGATGTATGACTTTCTGAATGATGGTGGATTCACCGATATTGTTTTTCATAAGAGCAAAACATGCACAATTACGTTCAACCATTCGCACAAACATGCTAAAATCACTGCCAGATGGAAATCATTTGCTAGGGAAAACAACTTGAAACCAGACTTGGATTTTGTCATCGAGTTTCCTAATTCAACCAACAACCATGTGTTTTGGTTCATTGGTTATTGAAAAACTAGGGAGTGTTTATATTTGTGAACATTTTGTGTTAGTCAGTATGTTTTCGTTCCATATTTTTTGGAATCAAAACAACACTTGGTAAATTATATATTTTGTTTTTCATAGTGTTAACGAATTTAGCACACTCCGTTATTGAATGGTTTTTTTTCTTTTAGTACAAAAATTGTACAGTTATTATAAAAGGTGTAGAGTTGTGAAATTAATGTCAAATGAGCATTTATAAATATGTTGTTGCCAAGAGGCAACAATTTGACAAATGTCCAATTTAGTCATTTCATAGGCATCAATATTTATTAAATAAAAAAGAAAGAATAAATACAAACAACAGAGCGTTATTATTAAATACAAAATAATTGTACAATTAATTTAGTCATTTCAACATTTGCTTTGACACAACTTAACATAACATGTTGAAAGGTTTTTATTACATGTCTTAAATAGCTTAACATAACATTGACTAATTTAGGAAATACCAGTTTGACTAAGGCCATTTCTATAAAGTATGGGGTCCAGCATTTCCATTCAAGCATGATAGATTTGGATCTACATTAAAGGTTTCATGATTTTATTGTGTTTGCTCCTATAACCAGTATCCCATGAAATAGACAAAAGTTGATGATGATAAACTATAATCTATAATTTGTGTAAATATGTTACGACACTATATAATTTTATTGATATCTGAAATTTGGAAGATGTTTCACCTCTACACAAATATATCTCTTTTTTTTTATTTTTTTCCGACTCTCACATTGGGTTTCAGGCATTTTGAGGTTGGTCCACATTGTGGTACCTGGTAACAGTTATTTGAAAATCTCAAATGTCTTTGTATCATTTTTAGCTGATACATAACCTTTTTGACCATATTTATTTTCTACAGGTTAGTGCTGTGGACGGTACAATTTTAAGATTTTGGGAGTTCAAAGAAGCTAGAAAACTAATAATTTAACAAAGGGTATTCATATTTAGTTTTTCCTCTTGTTGGTGCAAGTCTTTTTCTTCCAATAACAATTACTGAGATAATAAATAAGTCATGGTGGAGAGTTTTCTTGGCTTCTCCAAAAGTTTGAAACCCAACACCATGAGACTAACGAGATCATGTATTTCTATTTGTGTTATGCTAACAATGTTTTATGCTTATTGGATTTGATTTTAAACATTTGTATTTAATTCCACGATATTAATAATGAAGAAAATCACATAAATTAACATGTATACAATAATGTTAGAATTTTCATTTAAACGTTTTACTTATAATTATCATATCTTTATACTATACACAACAAACATATTTATTATAAAAATATTTTTTCATTTAAATCAGGCGATCTCACGGATTATCGACTACTTATTTATTTCATGGAAGTAAACATTACCCATTTCTATTTATTATTAGTAGTTTGTACTCATTATTTATTTGTACTCAGCCTGGTCTTATATTTTTAAATGTCTTGCACCTGTTATCCCTTCCTATTATCCAATTTAATTTTAATTACTTTTTAATGTCAATTTTATGTTTTATTAATTTTAACATTAAGTTTTTTTAAACTTTAATACTATTAAAAATTAATAAACCAAATAAATTTTTAATATGTTTTTATTTTTTTTAATTATTTAAAAAATATCCATAATTTTAAATTAACATATTTTCGTACTTGCCCAAATACGTGTCATGTATTAAATGAACTTAATTTGACTGGGGCACTTTTGTGTACAAAACAATATTTTAGAATATCTTTCATTGGTAACTGAAAACATTTGGCATGGAAAAACTTGCTTGACAAGATTAATAAATATTATGTAAAAACTTAAACTTTTTGATGCTCAAAGTAGCTGCCAACGTTGTTATTGAGTGTATATCAATTGTTTTTGTACACCTTTGTGGGAGGTTACTTACTACATTCTCATTTCGGCGTTGCACGCGACTCATTTTGACCATCAGGTTTATGTGACGGTGAGTTATTTGTCCTTTATCTCAGTTTATTCACAATTTATATGTTGTTACTTCCTTGCATTTTGGCTCCCACTCTTCCAAAAATCAACAACAATAAATATTAGAAGCATCATCCGTTCATATTTATTTGATTATTTTGCCAAATTGGCGTTTAACTTTAGTCTAGTCCGTTAATAGTGTAACTTTCTTCAACGGCTGAACTTAAGAATTATGTTATCGGTAGGGATTAACATTCATGTACATGTTTTAACTTTCTTCTCTTAGTATGTTGTTAGATGTCTGATTCAAGGGCTACATCTTCTTTCGTCGTTGTTGTTAGTCAAGCTCGAGTGCGAAACCTAAAAACCTACTGTCAATGTGGACAATCTGCGAAAATAAAATGTAGTGGAACAAGAGATAATCCGTAGAGGTTGTTTTATAGTTGTAGGTTGTGTTCTTGTGCTTTTTTTGATTGGGTGCAGAAGGACATTGAAGATGACTATTGTAAGATGATGACGCAGTTTGACGACATAAAGACGGAAATTACTACGCTAATTACGAACATGAAAGTGTTACAAGCCAACTATAATTGGTTAAACACATGGTTTTAACCTTGTTTTTTCTTATTGTACTTCTGGGCAGTAAGAAGTTTACTTAACTAATGACCAAATGGGTTCTGAATTTGTTAATGAACTTGTGATAGGGTGTTGTGTAAACTCCACTTATCTATGTAATGAAACGAAGGAAGGATTATTTAGTGACAAATTTTGCAAATAACATAAATTTAGTATGTTAAATTTATTGTCCATATTAATTTAGTAAAACAAAATTATAATGAAGATAAACAAAACTGTTCGTATTCATTTTGCTTATGTATTTATTGTTAAATTAAATAAAATTAAATAGGGACGTATTAAATAACAATCAATTACTTACCATATCAAGGTTTGGTTTTTTGTAAGTTGTGCTTATGTTGTCAGGATTTTAACCTTTCAGTTGACTTCACTAGTTGTGGTGCCTGGTATAGTGGGTCCTGCACGAAACTTTGATTTATCAAATCATTTCTGTGTGAAAGTACAATTGTCAACTTACCACACGAATAAAAAAGGCCCATTTGGTTTACAAGCTACGTTACCTTAATTTAAAAAATCTATTCATTCAAGAGTCATGAGTATTTTTAAATAAATAATATATTTACATATTCATAAGTAAAGTTTCATATAATTGGTTAAATTGATTTTTTTTAAAATTAAGAATTGGGTAAAAACAACAAACTTTTTTAAAAAAAATTTAAGTTAATAACGTATAAAGTGATTATATTTGATTAAAAAATTCCAACTTCAATAAATATAAATTAAATTAGACTCGAGAGAAATAAAACCATAAAGTTCCAATAGAGTGAAATATTAATTCTGAATAGTATCAGTCACTCGCTAATGAATCCAAAACGCACATGATCACCCCCCCCCCCACAAGAGGGGCAGCGTGATTCTAACGCTATTATTATTATTAAAATCTATTTAGAAGTCGTATAATAATTTATGACTTTAAAGTTGTAAATTCGTATACGACTTTAAGTCTCAGGTTTTTTTTTTAGTTTAATTATTTTAGGATTTTTGTTTTAGTTTAATTATTTTAATTTGTTATTTTATTTTGTCTTATTTTTAAAAATGGTCCAATGAGTTAACTTTTTGTCTAATTAATTTTCAAAATAGAATATAGTAGTTTACAAATTTTTAATTATTTAGTCTTATTTTAGGATTTAGGTTTTATTTTGTCGTATTCCAAATTTTTATTACTCAAACAAAATTTAAAATTGTTACTTAAATTATTTTAAAAAATATGCAAGTTTACAAATAAAAAATAAAAACAAAAATTTAACGTTGTTTAAAAAAATTAAATTAAATTTGTTTGTCTAATTTATTTAATAAATATAATAATTTTAGTTAATTGCCAAATGATAATTGAATTTTATAGAAGTAGTTGTAAAATTAATATAACATATAATTTGAAAGACATATATTTATAATAAAAAAATTAAAATAATTACATAGTCATTAAAAGAAAAAAGTAATAATGTCATGTGGTTCCACGCCGAGTTCTTGTAGATACACGACAAGATCTTTCATGTTGATGTGCTGGATTTGGATTTGGGATTGCTCTTCTTGTTCTACCACCTCTTCCCCTTGTTTTACGACGATCCCATGTGTGTATTTGTTGTTCTTCAGGAATATCATCATCACCGTGGCCGCCATGATCATCATCATTCTTGGTTGTATTATTTTGATCATCATCATTATCATCGTCATCATTACCCGGACGATAAAAAGATGTCGATGCTGATGGATTATATGCTGATGACGACGTGTTGAAGGTGGTACCAAACCCCTGTGACAGTCCTTCAAAAATGTTGGACGTAGAAGGTGTTGGAGGTAAAGGTTTTGAGAGAGAGAAAGGTTTAGTGTTGGTTGCTTGAAGTATTACACCAAGATGCATCAGAATTTGGAATGCTCAACAGTGTTACCTCCAGCGTAGGGAAAACCTTAGTAATATAGTAAGCTATTGGGCTCCAGCCCATATGGGCCCATATAACCATATAATAACCTATTGGGCTTGTATGTGAACATATTATATATTCAACAATTTCCTCCTATGTTCACCATACAGCACAATCCAATAAGGTAGTCAATGTAATGTTCAAACAAACATGAATCATCCACATCCAGTCCAAGACAATCAACTCGGATCGGTCAAAGAGTTTTAATAATAAAATATTAAACTCAGACTACGTTTGCAATCAAACTAAGTGAATCATCATTCTCATGAATCTGTTTTGAGATCAATAAATCAATATAAATACCAAAAGTTTTTAGATTAAATCTAAACTCATCCAAATCCCAACATCCAAAAAAATCAATCTCAAAATCAGTTCACAACCAACATATGCATAACAATCAAGTATAAGTAGGCCAGTCAAAATAGTCTAAGGCCTTACAAATATAAGAAAGAAGCATAATAATCATGATGTTCACAAAGTAGAAATAACAAAATGTAAGTCTCAAGTAAATGGACTCCAACATAATGGGAAATAGTCTCAAGTAAATGGACTCCAACATAATGGGCAATAGCAAGTGAACTATCAAGTTCCCTACTACTCTAAATGATATATTCGTATATCAAGTTGGTCGTCCTCCTAAGGATCCAACTTCTTAAGCTCTCCTCCATCTCTACCATCCCCTGTAGAATTTCAAATATGAATTTCATATTATCATGAATTCAATCATTTGAATAAACTACTAAAAATGTCTAGTTCTACTAAAAGAACTTAGCATCATATCATCAGGCAAAGAAGAACATATATCAATGTCATAAAGCATCATAATATCATGTTCATAAGCATCAAGCCAGTTTCATAAATTATGAACAAGGCCTAAATAGTTTAAGTTATAAAGAGCCATCAACCTAAGTTTATTTGTAAGAGAGTAACGATTGTCTCGTTTCATATAATAAGACTAATAGTCACGTCACTTACAATAACCTAGTCTTGTAATGTCAAGTTTCAATTTAGAACAAGACCAATAAGCTTCTTATATAATCAACTATTTCTATGTTTCAATTTGGAATGTCACAGTTGCTAATTCCTTAAAGTCAAATAATCTAGCATCAAGTTTGGAATGATACAAGCTTCCCAGATATTGGTTTAAAATCAACTCATCAAGTTTGGAATGAGATCATTTAACCAAAAGAGATAGGCCAACCTGGTAGGATTGTATCATCAAGTTTGGAATGACACAAGCTTCCCAGATAGAACTTTTGAATTGGATTAAAATCATCTCATCAAGTTTGGAATGAGATAACTCACCATTCTCAAAATAGTTAGCAACCACGATCATCAATGAAACATATAAATTGTGCTTATCATTTGGCCAACAAAAGAAGATTCGATAATTCAAAGCACACAATTTAAGGTAAGTAAATGATAATTAAGACTTGTCTACATAGTCTTTAACCCCATTTCCCCCACTGTTTTGAATAATCGATCTTTAGGCAAACCTTTTGTGAGAGCATCGGCCCTGTTATCCTTCGATCTCAGATCGACCAAAGTGATAACTCCTTGTTCTCGCAGATAATTCAACAATGCATGTCTCAGTCTTACATGTCTTCTCTTTGAATTAAAGAGAGCATTCTTTACGACTTGGACTGCTGCTTGATTATCACAAAATAAACTTAAAGAATTAATCTTTAGTTTAGTCAAAGGAATATCCATAATCAAATTCTTTATCCACTCTGCCTCTTCACCAGCTGAGGCTAAAGCAAAAAGTTCTGATTCCATTGATGACAACGCAATACAAGTCTGTCTTTTGGATTTCCAAGTAACAGCAGCTCCACCCAGAGTGAATATATATCCACTGGTGGATTTACTATTTCCAATTTCTGAACACCATGAGGCATCAGAATATCCATCCACAGTTGGAGGATAACCAGAATAACATAGAGCATAATCTTTAGTACCTTTAAGGTATCTCATCAGCCTACTGAGGGCATCCCAATGCTCTTTACTAGGATTACTAGTGAAACGACTCAACATGCCAACTGCAAAGGCTATGTCAGGTCTAGTGCAACTCATAGCATACATGAGACTACCTATCAGTTTTGAGTATTTTAACTGATCCACACTGGTCCCTTCATTAGGACTCAGTCTTTTGTTATAATCATATGGTGTCTCACTCAGTTTACACTCACTGTATCCCCAGGTAGAAAGTAGCTGCTCAATATAATGAGTTTGGCTAAGGGAGATAACTTGTCTTTCAAAGCTTACTTTCATACCGAGAATGGTATTAGCTATACCAAGATCTTTCATGTCAAATTCTCTAGCTCATCACTCACTATAGAATGATCGGAGCCAAGAATTAACATGTCATCAACATACAAGCATATGATAACTATCTTATTTGACATGAAGCAATAGTAAAGGCATTTATTTGAGTAACTGGACTGAAAACCATAGCTCTTTACCACCTTGTCAAACTTAAGATGCCACATCTTAGGTGCTTGTTTAAGACCATACAAAGATTTGTTCAATTTACAAACTTTTTCCTCAAGGCCTTTCATGACATACCCTTCAGGTTATTCCATGTATATTTCTTCATTTAACTCTCCATTTAAGAAGGCTGTCTTTACATCCATTTGATGCACTACAAAGTGTTCAATAGATGCCAAAGCAAGAAGAATTCTTATAGTTGACAAATAACATACAGGTGAATAAACATCAAAAAAGTCTATTCCACTATGTTGTTTAAAGCCTTTAGCTACTAAACGTGCTTTATATCTAGCTATTGATCCGTCACTATTTAGTTTCTTCTTTAATACCCACTTACAGCCTATAGCCTTAGCCCCTTTTGGCAAATTGACTAGCTGCCAAGTGTGATTCTGTAGCAAAGAACTCATTTCATCATCTATGGCTTCTGCCCACAATAAGGATTCTCTAGATCTCATTGCTTCTTGATAGGAGAATGGATCACCCTCTATATGGTAAGTGACAAAGTCCTCACCAAAACTCTTAGAAACTTTATCTCTTGTAGATTTTCTAATTGGGATTGGTTCAATAGCCAGTTGTGTGAGATTAGTGTCAGAAGGACAAGCTACAAATTCTACAGGAGATTCTAAAATCATATCTGTAGATCCAAAAACCTTCAAGTCAAGATTGCTATCAAACTTGTAGTCAAAGAATTATCCATCTCTAGATTCTATCACTGTATTAGTAGATAGATCCAAAAATCTATTTGCAGCACTATCTTCTGCACTACCTAGATATACACAAGTAGTTGTTCTAGGTCCTACCTTAGGCCTTTTAGGATCTTGTATCCTTACATAGGCAACACAACCCCAAGTTTTAAGGGCATCATATCTACAAGGATGTTTGTGCCATATCTCATAAGGTGTCTTAGACAATTTAGAGTGCGACAACCTGTTTAAGATGTGATTAGCAGTTAAAACAGCTTCTCCTTAATAGGAGGAAGGCATGCCAACTATAAGTAACAAAATTTAGCATTTCAATTAAAGTTCTATTCTTACGCTCTGCAACACCATTTGATTGGGGTGAGTAAGGAGCAGTAGTTTCAAGTATTATGCCTTCCAAAGCACAAAATTCTTTGAACCCAGTCATTGTATATTCTCCTCCTCTATCACTCCTAAAACTCTTAATTTTAAAATTAATTTGATTTTCAACTCTAGATTTAAAAACCTTAAACTTCTCAAAAGCCTCATCTTTTGATTTCAACAAATAAACATGACAATATCTAGAGAAATCATCTATGAGTGTGATTAGGTACTTCCATCCCCCTTTGGTGACATAGTTTTTAAAGTCACAAAGATCAGAATGTATAAGCTCAAGAAGTGTTGTACTTTAGAAACCGACTTAAAAGGTTTTCTAGTGATCTTAGTCTGTGCACACACTTCACATTTGTCAAATCGAATAGAAGTATCTAATGGAATGTTGTGAGTTTTAGATAAATGTTGCATTTTCCTATAGTTCACATGTCCAAGTCTATTGTGTAATAATTTTGGATCAATCAAAGTAGAACTAACATGGTTTATGCTATCAATATCTAAACTCAATCTATACATGCCATTAATCATAAATGCACAACCAAAGTAACATGAGTTAACAGATAAAGTTACTCTATCATTTGTAGTTGAAAGGCATACCAGCTTTATCAAGTAAACTCATAGATATTAAATTCTTTTTAAGTAAAGGTACTACTTTAACATGTTTCAAAGTTAGTAACTTACCTGAAGAAAGCACCAAATTAGCAGTTCCAGCATGAGTCACCTCTGCCTCGCCACCATTACAATTTTCCACGGTGTCTTTCACTTCTATAACCTCAGTGAGTAGATTCCCATCATTTGTTGCATGACATATAGCACCACTATCCAACCACCACTCAGAAGAGACACTGGCCTTTCCATTATTCATCATCCCAATGAAGGCTTGAGGCTCAGGTTCACTAATTAGCATATTAGCCTCATTTTGTGGTGTGTTGTTCTTTAACATCTTTGGTAGCTTACACTCTGCTGTCCAGTGACCTCACTTTCCACAGTTATGGCACTTGCCCTTCTTCTTCTTTTTGAAGTCAGTCTTTTTGGCCTCTAACTGTGAAGAGGATTCACCTTTTGGTGGCTTGGACTTTTTCTGATATATATAGGAATGTGAAACTAAGTTGGCAACTAACTTTTGTTGTCCTACTTGTTCCAAACTTTGCCTACAAATGTTTTTATCGTCAATATGAATATACATTTTTTTTAATTCATCCAGCCCCATCTATTCTTTTAGTCTATGCATGTCAGTCTTAAAAGAATTTCATTTAGCAGGTAGCTTACTCAACACAAGATCAACAAATAGATTATCAAAAGATTTAAGCTTTATGATATCATAGGAGCTATATTTTGCCATTTAATCAAAGTAAAGGAGTTAGAAAGAGTGCACCTTTAAGTCCTCCAAAGTATATCAAACCTTCTAACTTTTCAAAACAGCACTGTAGAGGTGAAATTTATCAAATTTGACCCCAAAAATGGATTCGGAACGCCCAAAAACCTTAGGAACAATGATTTTAGGTCGCCGAAAACTTGTTGAAAATTCGCCGGTCGCTGGAAAAGTTCACCGGAGAAGACAAACCAGTCACCGGAGAGTTCGCCGGAGAAGACAAACCAGTCGCCGGAGAAGATGAACCAGTCCGCCGGAGAAGACGAACCAGTCACCGGAAACTTCGTCGGAAAACTGCAGAAACTTCAAACGACTATATCTCCTTCGTCTGACCTCCATTTTACGCTCACGACCACTCAAAACGATCGTCTCGATGACTAGAACAAAACCCACAAGGTTTCAACTCGTGAAAGTGGCTGAAATTTCCAGGATCTAGCCTCAAAATTTGTGGCTGCACAATTTCAATCTCAAATCCCTGTCAATCCTTCCGTCGAAACACGAAAGTGATCACACCCTTGAGTTCCTCTCGATGAGATCTTCGAAACAACACCTTACTCGCTCAAATCCGATACAAGAAGCTAATACTTCAAGATTGTTGGAGGTAAAGGCTTTGAGAGAGAGAAAGGTTTAGTGTTGGTTGCTTGAAGTATTACACCAAGAGACATCAGAATTTGGAATGCTCAACAGTGTTACCTCCAGCGTAGGGAAAATCCTAGTAATATAGTAAGCTATTGGGCAGCCCATATGGGCCCATATAACCATACAATAACCTATTGGGTCTGTATGTGAACATATTATTATTAATATATATAACATATATATTCAACAGAAGGAACTTGGAATGAGCATTGAGACACATACGATGTGAACCCAAATTGTTGTGAATGTTGTTCACAACCTTGAGGCATGTGTCCAGAAACATGCACTGGAGGAATATTTGGTTGAGCATGTGGTTGATGGTGTCGATGTCCAGCACGGGACTGTAAACAAAGATTTTTTAATTTAGAAATCTATAATCATTAATAATAGCAATTTTGATAGGAATATACAATTAACAATAGTAAATTTACCTCATAAATGTTTTTCCCCTCACGTGATATATAACCTCTAGTTCGACGTATATACCATTGCATGTATTCAGTGTTATCATGCAAAATACTCTTGTCCATTACACCGTCAACAATGAAATCATTCCAATCATTGTATGCGCGAATCCAACGACTATGTTGCAAAGGCCAAAAAATATATGTTCTGCCTCTCATATCTATGTTGTGGACTTCGTCAAGGTTGGGTGGGTCATGTGGAATATTTTGTCTCATTCCAAATTGTCTCATGACCCTATCCACTGGATGCCATTCCACAATTGTGTAGCAAATGAGAGGGATTCTTGCATGCACAATCATAGATATGTTTACATTTTGAATTATTGGCCTTATTTCGGGAGTGTCGTACGGTGTCCACAAGAACTACAAAACATAAAATTATTGTTGGAGCAGTTTGTAGATGAATAAGGTAATGTAAAAATTGCTGAGAGTTTAACCATTAAGAAATAAAACTCGTTTATGTGTAGTCTATCGAAAATGCTGCGTATCAATGTCACTGAGTTGGTGGATATATTTGTTTGTGTTGTAGGACGAGACCACCTTCGTGCAAGGGGGAACCCAACACCTTGCTAGACTTCTTCGTCCGACATGGGAATTATCTACGGGACAATACATCTAATGCGGTCCCACGTCCATGATTGAAGAAGCAACAAGCATCCACCAATTTTAGTTTGTGAGGCTTTCACAGCTCGATCTAGTGATCGAAATAGGGAAGCTAATATTGCTTCTCCCCAATTATGGGTAGCTGCCTTAGCCAAATTGGCTAACATCAAAAGATACATAAAATGTATGCGTGCTTCAGATGTGTCCGGCATCAAACAACCACCTATGAACATCATTATATGAGTTCTAGCATGTTGGTTGATGACAAACTGATCAGCATCGGCAGGAAGGTGTTGAAAATTTTGCCGCAACCATGTCAAGTAAATAGTTTTACCCTTAATATACTTATCAGGAGGAGTGTCCCCTAATAACCTCTGACAGGCTTCACGAACTTCACTAAAAGTCTGTCTGGTTAAGGCCACACCGTCTATTTTCAGGCCTAGTTGAAGTGCAACATCTTAGTGTTATCGTTGCCTCTCTATACGAAAAATGAAATGTGTGTGTTTCGGTTCGCCACCGTTCAACCAAAGCACTAATCAAATGTTGGTTAATTTCTACTTGTCCCACAGCCATGATATGACCAAAACCAACTTCATGAATGATGTTCTTCACACGGTTGTCTATGTCATTGTAATGTGTCATACCCCACACAGAATGAAATCTTGGACGAATCAAGCGCTCCTGGCCTTCCCATATTAGGTTTGAAACATGACCATCTTGGAATCGTAACAACGACCCATCAACAGGTTGTCCTGATTGTGTGTTTGCCATTTGATAACTTTGGAAAAGCAATACGAACTGTGAAAGGTAGGTAGTAAGGAAATTTCAAATAAGCTTCACCAACAAAGTGTTGAAAGTGTTGCTGCAGGAAGAAACTAAGTTCAACCTTCTTATAAAATCTTGTGATATGTACGTTAGTCCAATGAATTATTAAATATTCTTTTTACTATTAGTCTCAATTCTTCAAGTGACATGCATTATTTAAGATGAGGCCAACAAATTTTTCACTACATTTATGACGAATATGTGTTTTATACATGGTTGGTGAGGTATTACATAATGCATTTGGACTTTCTTGAAACTTCATGCTTCTGACCAAAAGGCCTTATCATTTAAACTCATGACAGCCTTCACCATGCTAGAGAACAAACCTATATAAGCACGCGTTTGACAAACTCTTCACCATTATTGGTGGTGAGTATTATGACAAAGCTACTTTCTTCAATGCCAGCCACATATATTTGTTGTGCTTTATGAATTGTCATTTCCAAACTTAGTGTATTTCAGCAGGCCATTGTCATTTCCAAACTTCAGCTCATGGCATATAGGACGAGCAATATTGAGCAGGCCATGTGTTTATACAGTCCCTATAAACAATTACTTCTACAGCTGTCCTGAAAACCATTTTATAATGGCTACCAGCGTTGCATGTAAAAAGGCATTTATAACGAAAGGAAGAAATCCAGTATGGATAAATTTTTTCGTAGTTAGATAGGTGAATGTGAAACCACAGGTCTGAAATTTGGACCCTTGTGTGTGAATTTAGAGTACCAGTCCCTTTCCTTTTTAACCAGATATGGGCACTGGAAAGCGAGGCATTTATGATGCTGTGATCTGTGTTTCTTTTTTTGTAACCTTGTATTAATTAATTAATGGAGTAAGTTATGCCACAAATCAATCACACTATAACCATTGTCTGATGACATTTATAGAAGTTCACTATTTTTGTTTACTTTGTATTAATAAAAATCATTTTAGTAGTATTAAAAAAAATTTTCATTTCCCTCGTTAGTGTATAAGCACCGATATGGTACTAGTATATATGTAAACCATAGTCGCAAAAATTGAATATAACTGTGGCACGTGGACATGTGTCGGTCTCAAAAGAAGGACTTCTGCTTATCCTTACACGTGGCGATGTGACAATGGTTGAACCACGTTCTTTATTTCATTTTAGCCAAAAGTACTTCATGGAATCCAATTCATGTCCCTACTTCAAGTTATTTTACTTGGGAATGTGTCTCTTTGATATTATCCGCAGCTTAAAAAGTCATACACTCTGCTTCCTTACCAGTTATGACACTTAAATTTTAAATAATATTTTTATTATAAAATCTAATTAACAATTTTTTTTTATTTTAGATTAAAAATACTTCTAATTAAAAAATAAAAAATTTATT
>CM023941.1:7169720-7182279 GCA_013407115.1 Glycine latifolia
ATAAATAATTAAAAAAGAGAGAAGTATTAATAATAAAAATAATTTTAGAAGTATTATTAAAAATACTTCTAATTAAAAAATAAAAAATTTGTTATAAATAATTAAAAAAGAGAGAAGTATTAATAATAAAAATAATTTTACACTAGTACACCCTTACAGGTTGCATCTTTTAGAAGAAAAGAAACACACTTACACTTACTTAATTAATGTCTATATAGCATAAATTATAATAATTCAACACTATTTAATAATGTAGCAACAGTTTTTTTTTTCTCTTTTGGAATATAACCATTATAATAACCCACACGACTTCAAAGTCGTTTGCACACACACAACTTCCCAAACGTGGCCAATCAAAAATTAATTAAAAAGCTATTTTAATTATATTGGTTTTAGTTAATTAATAATAACAATTAATTAACTAAAAAATTAGCAGGTTTTAAAAATAGATACAAAATATTAAACTAAGTTTAAAAAATTTAAAGTATTAATAATTAAATAATTAAATAAAACTAGTTTTGACTTTGCTAAATAAGAATATTATGGTACCTAAACCGTTGACTCCGTTTTGAAAACCCGTCAGAGTTTAAAAACCCATGACCTCGAATTTTGGGCGTTCATCCCATTAAACGTTGTAAAAGCAAACTATCAGCATTTATGTTTTTGGAAAACCCGTGACCCATCCCCCGAAGTCCACGCGCCTGACCTTTTGGATTCTTGTAGGTTTGGGAACTGAATAAACTTAGGCTTTAACATTTGTTTCTTCGACCCAGTCCCACTCCCACTATGTTCTGTCTACTAGACTCCCTCCCAGGTCTTCGTTAATATACTCTCGCTCATCCTTTTGTGTTCAGTGTTCTGCACCAACCTCATCGCGCCGTTACAATGACGTGTCTCCTGTGCCAGTCGTCGTTGTGCTGTCGTTGTCATCAACCCCAACTCCAATAAAAAACATCAGGTCACAAATATATTAAAATGTTTTGAATAATACATTCACTTGTTGAAACGGTGTTTTCATGGGTAATATTTATGTATGGTTTTCGTGATTTTTTGCTAGGGATTGATACTAGTTTTCATAATTGTAGGAAAAACTTAGTACTTCATTTTCTGCAATGTGTGTTTTGAAATATGATTTTTGCAATGTGTGTTTTGAAATATCATAAACTACTATTTAATGGGCTAATATATGTTGTAATTGTTGACTCTTTGTCATGCCTTAGTGTTTGTGTATGATTTGCATATTTTTTTGAGTGTTGTTTGTTTACCAGAAATGTCTGGGATTACCGAAACTGATAAGGAAATGGTGTTGCAAATGAATTTGACTCACACAAAACCTGAATACAGCACTACTGTTATGCATATTAAGGACGTGGTTAGCATTTGTTCATGTTTTATACATTATAGTTTATAATTCATTTGTTGCATATCTATAATTTATTGTAATGATTTAAAACTTCAAATGTAGCCTTACGCAGAACTGCAGAAAAGTTACGTATTAGCTTTTAAAAAATTGTTGGATAAGACATGGCATTGCATAAATCGAAATGGAAAACGTCATGTTGTCAAATACAACCAGTCAGTGGAGAAGCCATTAATGGTAGATGGTTGGAGTGAAATTAGAGAATACTACGGTCTTGAAGGAGACCATCAGGTGACATTAATCCTACATGCCAGATCTCTGTTTTCCATAGCTGTTCACAAAAGACATAGTCTGCCAAAATCATTTCCACATTGGCACTATCTGTACAAATCAAACCCGAACTCCGTCATATTTCGCATCATTTTGACTGAACAAAAAATCAAAAATAGCAATTTGGTAAGGTTTTAGCATTGGATTCTATAAAGCAATTTTCACATACATTGTTATCAATATATGAAATTGTAACAAGTGACAACGTCTATTGCAGGATCTACCAAGTACAATGGACAAATTTTTAAGTGAGGCAGGATTCACATAAATTGTGTTTGATGAAACAAAAGTATTCAAAATTCCGTTCAACCATGGACCAAGCATGCTAAAATCGGCATTGGATGGAGATATTTTGCAAGGGAGAAAAAATTAAAACTTTACATCGATTTTGTCATGGAGTTCGCTGATCCCACTAGTAACCATGTAATTTGGTACATCGGTTAAGCACAAGTTATGTTTTAAGTGTACAAACACTGAAATATGGATGTTGGTTACAATTAATTTGTGTTATGATATTTATATGTTTATGTTATGTAAATTTAAACACCAATGTGTACTGAAGACACAATTTACTATGATATATTACGCGTAGGACGACATAATTTGCTTGTTTAGGGTTTAAAATTGAACTACCCAATCGAATTATGTGTCCAATCGATTTAAAATTGAACTATTTTGAATCAGTTTTATAACTGTTTTTTATTTTCAAATGTTTTTTTATTTAGTTGAAAATTAGTTCTATTAACTAAATTAGTTTTGTAAAACAATACAATTTTTTTAAATCATTTTGAATAAAAACTGGTATTTTGAATTAGTTTTAAATTGATTATAAGAATTAGATCAATTTTAAATAGATTTTCTAACTGTTTTTTATTTTCAAATGTTTTTTTTATTTAGTTGAAAATTAGTTCTATTAACTAAATTAGATTTGTAAAACAATAGAGTTTTTTTAAAATCATTTTAAATATATTTACGAATTTAAATCCGACTTCACTTTTTTATTTTATTTTATTTCAAATTAATTAAATAATATATTTGAAGTAATTATTTATTTAATTTAATATAATTGAAAAAGATATAATTTTAAAAATGTTGTTACTAATTTAATATATATTTTTAATTATTTGAGTAATTTGAAAAGACAAATAAATTTATATATTTTTTTTAATAACGTCTAATTTCAAAAATAAAATTTAAATTTTACGTTGTTTGAAAATTAATAAATTGGATAGTTAAATATTTTAATAAATATATAATTTTAATTATTAATTTATATAAATTTTTATTTTTTTTCTCTAACTTTTAAAAGTTGTGAACATATATACGACTTCAAAGTCGTGTAGCTCCACACGACTTCTAAGCCACAGAGGGAAAAAAAGAAAAATAAAAGGAAAATAGGGAAAAAAGAAAAAAAGGATTTGGACGGCATAAAAAAAACAGTTTCCATAAGTTATAAATGATATCACTATTTCTTTCTTGAATGAACATTATCTTTTGGTTGACTAACACTTGCAAAATTTATAACATACCAATTGAGTGCCCTTAAATGGTTCAACTTCGTCAGTAATTTTAATTGAAACAATGTTGTCCACTTTAGCCACAATTGGTATGAGTGCACCAATGTTTGTAACCAAAAAACTACAAACCCAAAAGCTTGAATAAAGTAACACTACTGATCGTCAACAACTCTTCATATCACAAATTTATCATTCTTAATAACAATATAAAAGGCTAAACCTCATATTTTCAAGCTTCACTTTTCAAACACATCCAGTACATTACATTTTTTACAAGGTACAGTTTATAAATTTTTCTACTTAACAACATACTATTCTATTGTAAATTATGACCAGTGCATTGCATAAGTATGAAATACCCACGACAGATATGACAAGCACCACCAGTTAGTCATCCGAACAGCATTCACATTTGTATCACAACAGCAGAATGAACCATGGCACAAAAGGCAATGAACATCTGATATGAAATTATATGCTTCCCTGCATTGCACAACAGACTAAATTTGAATACCAATGACTAACAAATCAAATTTTAAACGATTGAAATTCAGACTATAAATTTTTACATGTTTAAAGTGTTACCTCAAATTTCACCATTTAAATTTTCATTGCCATTCATCAAAATCTTGATGTTCAGTTGAAAAAAGTAATGGACAATTCCTTTTATTATGGTTGGGCACCCTACATGCACCACACTTTGTAGTTCGCTTTGTTTTCAATTCGGAAGATGATGGATCATTAGACAGACCCCCACGACGACCTTTTTTTCTTACTGTAGGTGGATTCCCTAAGCCTACATTTGAAGATTCAATTTGAGGGTTGCTGGTTTGCATGGCAGTTGCAATCTTCGTCTTCAACTTTTTGATTTCGTTACCAATTGTTGTCTGACATGATTGTAATCTTCAGCACTCTGTGAACCTAAACTGCATCACTCCCTACATGACTGAAGAAGCCACACATACCTTTCGACAATATGTGAGTCCCAAAAGTTTGCTCCACTAGTGATCTGACCTTCATATTCATCCTTGGCACCGTTTGTCCATCGTGATAACACAAGACAATTAGGCAAGTCATCAATATTTAAATAAACCAACACAACAATGATATGGGCACAAGGGATTCCAAATGATTCCATTCTTTGACAAGAACATATGAACAAATCATTTGTTGGGTAGTGTGACACATGCCACTCCATCTTTGTCACTTTGTATTTCATAACTTTATAAATGAACTGACCAGCTGTATTTCTACAATCAACCACCTTGAATCTGGGCACCATATCTAAAACTTGACGAAACATTACGAAAATTTCTGGTGTCATTACTCTTGCAGTAGACCTCTCAAGTTCTGGAAAATTAGTTTTGGCCACAACAGTTCCTATTTTACATGCAAAATCCGCTTCCAATTGCTTATAACGCATATAGCTAAGACATCGCTGAAAATGTTGACAAAACTCTGTCAAGTTGTAACGAGACCCAACAAACTTCAACAACAATGAATGCAATCCCTCACACCTTGATGTTGTTCTAAATCCAGCAAAGAAGCTGCCTCGTATATATGTTGTTGCCCACATTTCCCTCCTCTCATACATTTGATTCACCCAATTATTCTCCTCCAAACCAAGTTTTGAAACCATCGCAGTCCATTTTTTTTAAAGTGCCCAACATCATAATCACCTAACATACATTTTCCAAACTCAAAAAGGAAAGCTTGACTACCAATGTTGCTTCTTGCATTCCGAAGCAAATGCCACGCACATAGTCTATGATGGGCTTTGGGAAACACTCTATTTATGGCATTTCTCATAGCCATGTCTACATCAGTTATAACAAAAGTGGGAGCCTTACCTTTCATTACCTCCATCAATTGCTCAAGCAACCACACGTATGTCTGTTCAGTTTCATTTGAAACAATTGCACTTGCAAAAATAATTGTCTTATTGTGATTGTTCATACCAGAGAAAATGACCACTGGACACTTATACTTGTTTTTCCCATATGTTGCATCAAAGGCCAAAACATCTCTAAAAATAGCATAGTCCAACTGACTTATGCCATCACACCAAAATAGGTGTGCAATCTTCCATCATCATCCATTGTGTGACGTACAAACATCAATGAATCACTCAAGGTTAACCACCTCAAATATTGTAATGCACTTGCAGCATCTGAACCTTGAAATCGCCTTTCTTTGTCAATCTGATTGTACATGCTCTTCTTGCCAAACAAAACTCGCTCGTAGCCTCCTTATTGCATCGCAAACGAACTGAAGATATTTGATGGTCCCATACCAACTTTCCTCAAAGTATTTAGCTGTAAAATATCAGTAACACTCATTTTCCTGTGTGCCGGTAACATCCCACAATGGATTCCTTGGAGTAAGTCATGATTGTGTTCATCCACAAATTTCTTAATTTTCCAACGATCTAAATGCCCAAATATATGCACGCGCAATAAGGCTTGACACCCACATCGAGTTTCAGGTCTAGCGACACGCTTTCAATTTACCATGGTCAGCCCTCTATCCTCATGAAAACCTTGCTTGTGACACAAAAAGGTTTGTTGCGTAACTTCTCCTCTTACATTTCTGTTCATCTTTCCTTTACGAGCAGAAAACCCTTTCACTCTTGAAAACCAATTATAAAATTCATATGCAAGATCTAAGCTTGCAAAATGACAACTCATTAAATCTTTAGCCTCCACACTGATCCACTCTAAACTATAAATGTCTTGCAAGCAATCTATGGCATAAACAACAACATCAGATGAATCTTCAAACCACTGGTAAAATTCAACAACAGATTCTTCAGAACACTCCTCCAAATTAACACTTTCATCTTCAGAAACTGTCACATGAAACGATTCATACCCTTCATCTATTTCATCATCACTGCAAAAGTAGCAACTGGCAGAAAGTCTGTCTCCCTACAATTATATGAATATAGCAATTTCAAATATCAAATACTATAAAATTAGATTCAAATAACAAACATAATAAACAAATATACCTGGATAAAGTCCTCTTCAAGTTGCATCATGTGTCGTTCATCCTCCATCATGTCATCATCTTCCGCCACCATCATCTCATCTTCACAATAACTTGGAGATCCCACTTCCCATTCCTCAGCCATCTCTCTCAGAATTCAAATAAAATCAATCTATAAAAATACTCATCAAAATTAGGCACCAATTAAACAATATGTAAACAAAATACTAGTCCGCTGTATCAAATCAAATTTGTCAAATACCCTGGACAACAAATAATAAAACTTAGGAGGGAATCATATATTATATTATGATAATAAATTACTTTTTTAGGATTTATATAGATAATAAAACTTAAATATTAACATATATTATATTATTATAATAAATTACTTTTTTTTCATTTTTATTATTTGCAAATTTAATAATTTTCATGGAACCGGCTGTTACCTCCTATAACAGGTGTTGGTGCTGGCTAGGAGGGAATCCACGTCGGAGGCCTCGTGCACGATTCATAAGAGGCGCATGTAGGCATCGAAGGGGGTGTGTTTCAGCTTGATGATTAAGTGGTCGAGTTTGTTGAGGACGAGGCAAGGGTTTAGGCGCTCAATCCAGCACTGGCAGAGGACAACTCTCCTTCTACTTCATTCGGATCTGCGAATGTCAGAAAGGAAGTGGTGGTGGGATGAAGAGAGAGAATGCGAGGAGTTGTGAAAGGAGAGTGAAGATTGCTAAAAAAAACAAACACGGAGGGTTTGATATTTATTAAAACTTAAATATTGAAACCTATTATTTTAATACAATAATTTTATTTTTATTTTTATTTTTTTTTCTTTCGGTAACAAACATGCTATTGCATGTAAATTTACTTCCTCACCGGTGAAGGAGTAAGTTTTCAACTTCACCTTAGAATCCACCTAATTTTCAGGTGAATTCTAATATGAAGTTTCTAATATAGGGGTACACCCATGAAGCCATTATAATTATGGGCTATTGTAAGTAAACGCGCATCTATCCGATTTTCAACAATATCTCAATTATTTTTAAAGAATTGCAAATTAGTCCCTTTCTGGATAAAAAATTGCATCTATCCTCCATGCGACTGCCGACTCTTACTTTCTTCATTTTAACTTCTCAATTTATTCCAATTTTTAATCCTTCACGCCGCTGCACTCGCAGCCCTCGACACCGGTCTCTACTCCGAGGCCATTACTCGTTGAGTCAATCGCCATTTTTGGGTTTTTTGGATTTTTTTGCAGATCCACTCCGGCGACGATGGCAGTTGTTACTTCTCTGCCTCCTCGCTGGCATCAACTCCCACCACCACCACCACGCCAACAACCTCCCTGCACCGCTGCCACTCTTCTACTTCTTTCATTTTCCCTCACCCTGCAACAATGTTTCTTTTTCCAAATCTGAGATTTGGGATGAATTGGTTGTTTATTTTTGTGAGATTTGTTAATTTTAAATTAGAAATTTGAGGTTTTGAAATTCTGAATTGGTATTTGGAATGAACGAAAGGTGGTAACCTTCCTTGATTTCCAACCTAATACTGTTGGGGCTGTTCCTAGAATTGTGGGTGTAGCCCTCACTGGTTATCTCCTGGATTCAACTCATTCATGGAGTATAAGTAGCTGTTAATGTTAATTTCCCCCCTTATTGTATGATGTGTATCATTCTGTTTATTTGATTTATATTTCATTTTTATACCATGTAGATATCACTATTTGCATTATCGATCTTCTTCTATGTGACTAGTACCAGCATATGGTTGGCATTTGCCGGCAATAAGCCTCAAAGTTTTTAAAAGCAAAACTGATTCATGTTCCAATCATTCATTATTTTGAGCATAGCCTAGAAACTTAAGAAACCTTCATGCGAAGCAAAATTTTGTAAAACCCATTTTAGTAATTATATACTTTAAATAATTTTGATTGATAATTTGGAATGAACGAAATGTGAGATCTGCAACAACGAAAGAAGTCACCGGCAAAAAATGAACAGTGGTGGGGAAGGAGTAGACGAGATTAGGAAAAAAAAATTATCATAAGAAAAAAAACTTAACCGGCGAGATTCCGGCGACGCTGAACGTCGTGTCGGCGTTGCAGGTTCTATGGTTGAACAACCAACGCAGTGAGGGACTCAGCATAAATATTTTTTGCAAGAGGGGGCATTAATATTTTAGTAATTTATATTATAATTACTTTGAATTATTTGCCTTTTTAAATTACTCAAATAATAAAAAAATATATTAAATTAATAACAACGTTTTTTAAATTATATCTTTTTAAATTATATTAAATTAAATAAATAATTATTTCAAATATATTATTTAATTAATTTCATGGGTCTGATCCCAGATTTCGCATCGAGTAAAGTGAGTTTTGAAAACAATGAATTTTGTGTGGCCAAACCTGAGGGACTAAAATGAATTTTGTGTGGGGACTAAAATACAAATTCAATAAAATTATACTAGCAAGTAACATGTAGACAACATCTTAAAAGAAATCGGTAACACATAAATGATAACATTCGTTCATTATTTTTATTAATATATCTAATGGTATATAAAGTATTTCACCGGTTGATGACTGACTATTAAAGGTAAAAATCACTTACACACCAGTAAGCCTATGTTTTTGAACCTCACCTTAGAATTCACCTAATTTTCATCTTTATTTTATAAAAGGAAGTATGGAATGGACCTTTTTCTGCCCAAATCGAGGTTAAATTTGTAAATATATATTAATATTAATATTAATAATAGCAATAAAAATAAGGAAACAATTACTCACTGTAATTGATTGGTTATAAATTATCAATTTCTAATCTCAATCAATTCCAAATCCAATAACCCAAAAATACTTATGTGCAGTTTCATTTGCATAGAAAAATTGAGGCCACTTTAGATTTATTTGCATGCACAACATGTTCAATTAGCATTTATTATCATCGGTCCATGAAAAGCCAATGGCCTTTAATTTTCAATACTCACCAGTCAATGAAAAACCACAATTTTTAAAGATGAAGTAGCCTTATAAATTGACAGTCAAGTTATAGTGATTTTTTTCGTATTTAAGAACCAACCAAGGCAACAAGGGAAATCTGAAAGTCATTCTTTGCTTACGAGGTTGACACTAAACCCGCAACAACTTACGAAAAACCTCTTCATTGAAAAGCCTTTTCAATACATTTCTTTCAATTGCTACCCATTTATGTTGCATTGCAGAGGTATATTCTTATATTTTAAAATAAACTTAATACAATTTTGATCTTCTATTATATTGAATAATCAATTTTGGTTCATTCATTTTAAAATAGACACTTGGTCTTTTTATTTAAAAAAAAAATTGTTATTTCAGTCTCGTTTCAAAATAAAAGCATTTAGTTATCTTATTTTAGAAAAATTATAATTTTAATCAAATCTTCAATTTTGCCTACATTTTAGTTAGTTTATTATCATCAAAAATGATTTAATTAAATATAATGTAAGAAATAAAATAAACAAAATGTAAATAAAATTGAATATTGGATCAAAATTACATATTTTAAAAAATATGGGAATCAAAATTGTAAATTTTTTAAAATAAAATGACTAAATGTCTTTATTTTGAAATATGAGAACTAAAACTATATTTTTTTTAAAATAGAGAAATAAATGTTTCTGTTTTAAAATTTCAACATAAACAATTTCTTGTTGGTATTTCTTTTACAATGATTATAAATAAAAATTAAGGAGAATCTCTTGGATATGTTGGCCTTTATCTTCCACATCTATGTTCCACATCCTGATTTTTTCAGTTAGATCGTTATTTTAAGGATTATTTCATGTGCTGGTTTAAAGATACTAATAGAAAATGAAAAAGGAAAAGTATCCGATGTGACTTCAAATATTATTTACAATAAATTTTTTAGGAATTTGAGATGGTTAAGGCATAGTTAATCTATCATACATTTTGGAGTTGGCATTATCTCATTATTATTAAATATATTTCAATTGTTTTCAAATTTCCATTTAATTTTTCATTTTCATATTATCATAATTTTCTTTCCTTGCATCGAACGAATCCATTATCTAGTTTTTTTTAATGACAAACTAGTATAGTGTAATTCATACCTTTATATGTACAGAACGCCTTTTTATTTGAGCGGGAAAATTGTTGCTTTGCAATGTGCAACTCAACTACTTATTATTTATCAAAATTGATTAAAAACTATAAGAAAAAATATAAATCAATCTAATTAAATGAAAAGTAATTGTCATAAAAATACAATCCACAATAAGACGGAAGAAGTGAGATTCCTATTAAAGATGTAGGGAGGATTTGGAAGTTTAGGGAAGCAATTTGGTATGAAATTTAAAGATGATATAAGGAGGTGTAAGGATAATCTTGAGAGGTTGTGACATGGTATAGGAGAGCAAGGCTAGCACTTGTTATGATGTTCTGCAACATGGAGATATGTTCTACCAAGATTGGAGTCCAGCTTAACATAAAAGTCAGAATATACATCAAGATCATATGCATCAAGAGCACCTCTCTTCGTGGACACCACCTTCAATTACAAGTGTAATGTTGATGCATCCTTTTTTTATGACAATATTTGTTATGCATTGGCATGTGTATTTGAGACAACATGGGTGAGCTCGTGCTTGCAAAAATTGAATGCATGGCGGCGGCCTTTCTTTCAAATCATAACAATGTGTTCTTTGAAATGGATAATAAAGCTATCGTTGATAAGTTGAATAATAACAGCAAGAATGATTCAGACGTTGGAAGCATCATCAAGGAGTGCAAACATTTGTTGCTTAGGAATGAAACCTTTCATTTGGATTTTTTAAGCACCATCTTTGGCTTGTATCCAGTTTTTTTTATCAAGATCCTAATTGTATTGCTGAGTTGATTATTAATGAAATGCCACTAGCTTTATTTCTGTCATAAAAAGAAGTGAGACTACTTATAAACTTCATTGAGCAATAAATAGTGTGGTCATAGACTTTTACTCTAACATGTTTTTGTTTGGATCAATTTATAATTAATCCCAAAATTTCAACTATTTTTTGAAAAAAAATACTTCTTAATCATGTTTATCGTGTGATCCACCTATCCACAGTCAAATTTTGTTTATTCCATGCACAAATATACATCCAAGATTCTAAATATAATAGCATTAGTGAAAAATAATTGAACTTTGTCACTTGCATATTTGTGCATGTGATTTTAATCATGTGGCGGATACTTTGGTTGATTAAAATATGTGTTCAAGTGTTTTAAGATGAGACTCCCCCCTTGATGTCATCATAAAGAAACTTGTGAAAGACTCTCTTGTTTTTGTCTTAGGCTTTCTTATCGGTTGCTTTTTTTATTCATAATTCATCCAAAAAATAGGATTTAATTTGCTAGATTATTTTGCTATTATTATTTGTATTAGTTGCTTTTAAGACGACAATAGTCATTTGTTTGCAACACATAATATTTTAAAATGGGAATATGCACACATATTTGTAGACGCAAACAATTTTTTTAAATTTAATTCCCTGTAAGTTTTCCTTTTTTTTGTTGTTTTTAGTCCTCTAAGTTCTTTTTTTTTTCATTTTTAGTTCCTTAAATTCCTTTTTAAGAATAAATTAGAAAAATAGACTTACGGGACTAATGAGAAGAAAAAACACTTATGAAGACCAAAGTTAAAAAAAAAAACATAAAGTTACAAAAGTAAAGATATATTTAAAACTAATTTAACATTTAAGCCTATAATTAATTAACAATAATCAATTATACAATTGATTATTAATAATAATAATCTAATTTTCATTGTATTCCAAATATGATATCCTAATAAATTTCACTGAGCATGTGTAGTTGATTTTCTAAAAAACCCACACCCACCCATATAGGCTAATGTCGGCTACCATTTTAGTTTTGTTTAAAACTATTTACCAGGTGGGTATTTGCTTCCTAGCCAAATGTGTAGGAGGTGGCAAGTGGGACTATGCTTCCTAGTTTCAGTTTTCCCAAGGTCTGGCAGTGCAATCTGAGCGCGTTTTCCTGAGGTGGCGCAGTGGAGGAGGAGCCAAGTGGAAATACACTTCCTATTTTTTCCAAAGTTTGGTCGTGTGCGTGGTTCGTTGGAGGTACGTTTATAAATATAAGCCAAACTTGGTTCCACCCATCATGTGTTTTTAGTTTCGTTGTGATTTTTCCAGAGTGTTATTGCTATGTTGTGGATATTGTTGTGTTGGTGGTTTGGTGGTGTTGTTCGGCAAAAGAACCCAAATAATACAATTTTAATAAAAAATTACCAATTTGGGGCTGTTTTGAAACATAATACAAATTTGGGGCAGTTGAACACGTCCAGACTGGGCTGGA
>CM023941.1:7192279-7213366 GCA_013407115.1 Glycine latifolia
GTGTTATTTTGTGTTATTAATTTGTTAGTTAATATTTCATTAGGAGACTATAGTAGTAAACGCGTTAATACTATTTTTTAGAAAATGAGGTAGGAAATATTTTATTGAATATTTGTATAAAAATAATTTCTTTCATTTATTAGTTGTTACTTTCTTATTTCCTTTTTGTGAGTCTTCTTCATTTTTTTAGTGTTATTTTGTGTTATTAATTTGTTAGTTAATGTTACATTAGGAGAATATAGTAGAAAATATATTTTTTTTTGTAGAAAAAACAATGTAGGAATTTTTTTTGTTGAATTAGTGTTAGTATTTTTTGAGTTCATATTTCATTAAGAGAATATTATGTAATTAATTTTTTTAGTTCATATTTCATTAGGAGAATGTTTTGTGTAATAAATTTTTAAGTTGACATTTCATTAGGAGAATATAATACCAAATATTTTGTTATTTTTTAGTTTGTAGAATATGATTTAGGAAATATTGAGTTGAATGTTCGTATAAAAATATAGTTGTAGAAAAATTTTAATAGAAAATATTCTTGTTGTTAGAAAAATAAATATATTTGTAAAAATGTTTTGTATAGTGACCAATTTATGCCATAATACAAATTACGATTTTCTTTGGATGAAATTTTAGAATTGAATTAAATTTTCATTATGGTGAAGGTTACAGAAGTCCATCCTGATCCACATGATGAGTATTTGCTACGTTTGCATTCGACACATGTGTCGCAATCTGTTTGGAGTGATAAATCAATTTGTGTTTTACGAGCAAGGCGAGCCTGACCACAACAAGACCAAGGTCATGAAGGGCAACAACATAATGAGGAATAATTTAAACCTACAGTAATTCCGGTTCAAATCAGAAATTTATTGGACCAAGTTGGTTTTCTTGCCGTTGTACAAATCCCATTTTACCTTTACGATAATCACTTCATTTTGGCATTTGTTGAGCGTTGGAGGCCAGAGACCCACATGTTTCACATGCCAGTTGGTGAGTGCACAATCACACTATATGCATACATATAACTACAACTATCAAACTTACACATTCCCATTTAAGAACCCCTCGTTGTGATTGCTTCTGACATACAATAGTCAAGTTGAACACTTATGCGAGTCTCATTCATAAAGAATGAGCTATTTAAGTGAACAATGTGTACGAAGGATGAACCATCAATCTGGCGGGGAACAAAAACACCACGGTCTCTATTGACAAATGCATAATTTGATATTTTATGTATTTTAATTGTACTACATAACCTAAAATAGTACAATTAAAGTCATGCCTAACTTAAAATAGTACGATTAAACACATTGTGTTTACATTGAAAAGTCATAACAAAGGGCACTCTATACAAACCCCATTAATTTGTAACATCTACTTGTAGTAATGGAAACAAATCAACATTTTCAATTTATTGCGTTCTTAGTTGCTTACTTATTTATAAAGCATAGGTAAGCCAAAACACTACAAAGGAGGTGCCACTTTGATTTTTATTTCCTTTTTAAAATAATTTCCACCTTCCTCGTGGGCCTCGTGGGATAACAATACCAAAGGTGGCCCTAGAGTATGGTTTGCTACAAGTCAATAGGAGGCGTCACTCTATCTTTTGCTTATTTTTTAAATAATTTTGACATTCCTCGTGGGGCTCGTGGGACAAGGTGGCACCAGTGTGTGGTTTAATACATGGTCAATAGGAGGTGCCACCATGTCCATTGCTACGCAAATAAAAAAAATTAATATAAACGTAGGGATTTGCTTCCCTTTAAAAAAATTATTTTAATACCTCGTGGGATGCATGGTCAATCAAGAAAATTTCTGGAAAAAATACTCTTCATCCCTAATTATAAGATCCCTTCAACTAAAACCCTAACCCTTAACAAAAGTAGTTAATTTAGTTAATCACATTACATTTGTCAATTACTTGTATTATATTCCAATGTTACCCTTTTCTTACCTCTCTATCCACTTAATTGATTGTCATTAATGTTTTGAGAGATAATAATTAACTAAGATTAAGTAGGGGAAAAAATTAATTAACACATCTAGAAATTAGAAAATGGTCTTATACAAAAGGGCAAACAAATTTCTCAAAAGGGTGTTATAATTAAGGATGAAGAGAGTATAACTGAAGATTTCAAACATTGAAGATTTTAGACATTGTGTTCGTGTCAACATAGTTAAATAGTGTTCTTTGTAGACATGTTTTTCTTCAAATGAGCACACCTATAACAAACACAATCACAAAATTAGGAATAGTACAATTGAAACATAACAACATGGATAATTGATAAACACCATAAAATATTTCTTAAGACTTAAACCAACGATTATCTTGCCATATATAATGCCATGGTGACGAATTAGAATTATGCAAATCCTATATTAATTCTTGAATTTTCTTGCGAGGACATACATTTGATAGTTTTGCATATAACTTCATTGTCCCATGCTTTGATATTGGTTTAACACAAATAATATGATTCGCACATGCTCGTCATTTGTTAACTCAAATGAATTATAATGAACATGATCGTGCTATACTCGAATAGGACGTTGATAGTATATCTTAGTCACTTGTTTATCATCTTCCACCATTAATACATCTTTAATCTTTCTCTTCAATTGAACATACATAGAATTTTCAATTACTCTAAAAGGAATGGGCTGGTCACATGTGAAGTAAGTGTCGTGCTCATTGCTTCCTATCTCGCCGTCATGGTAAACAAACACAAGTGATGAATTGGTGATATTTTCAATAGAGATTTTGCCTAAAAGAGCCATTTATAAGTATAACATAACAAAATATTTGCTTTCTATGCTGCTAATATTATTTCATTCACAAATAGAATGATATTTATAGGAAACATGCGTAGAACAAATTTACATGCAGATTCTTAATGCAATAATAATACTAACTTTAAAATAAATGATAGTGGTATACCTTTCTTTCTAACAATATTGTTCCTCGATGACATTGTTACATTAGTCCACTCGAGCTACAACAAAATAAATCCCCCTACATTGCACAATATGTTATGAAAAAATGGTTGCAGAGTCATGTAAAAATTGATTTTAAGGGTAGACTTTGTGCTACTGATATGACAAAACTTCAAAAGTTTCAGAAGCTAAGGGACGTAGACACGTTACATGGTCATATATACATATATAAGTCACCTTTGTGGCAGCGTGTGGATGATAGATGCACAGGAGGCACCACCCTAAGTCTTGCCACCAATTAGAATAGAAGGCGCCACCCTGTGCTACTTCTCCAATATTATATATTATTTTACATCTCATGGAGAGCGGGGTACATACAAGGTACCAAACTATGCTTTTCCTTCAGCAATTCTCATTGGAGGTGCCACCCTATGCTTTTCCTTCAACAATTCTCATTACAGGGGCGACCTTAGTCTTCTTCTTTTGTTATTTAATTTCAAAAAAAATATTTTACAAAAAAATGTTACTAAATCAAAATTTGACAATTTGCTAGTATATATTTCACAGTTATGAAAGAAAATGCGCAAACCTATTCCATTTCTTCCTCTTGAATTCCATTGTTAGTCTTACGAAAACTTTTTTATTTTTTAACAACGATTTCAATTTTAACTATGAGTTCCGTCATTGCCTTTATTTATTGGAATGGTTGAAAATATTTAGGACTAGAGGGGATTACATTTGAGGGGTCTAAAAGGGGTATTAAAATAAATCTGAGTATTAGTTACGAAATCTTAAAGAAAAAGTTTGCAAAAAACTTAATTTGTGTAATGATCAAGTAATCAGTAAGTTTACATGTAAATTCCTTACTAAATCCCCTTAAGTATGATGCACTTGAAGTTTGTGATGACAAAGACATTCAATGAATGATAAGTGCTTTTCAACAAAATACATTTATAACTAGAATTGAGTTTTACATCGACATTGAACAAGTGGGTAGCTCGTCAACCCTGGTTGCCATGATTAATTGGTTGGGTTGTTCTACAACACCTGATAATAACAACGTTTTTCCTCCAAATGTTTCCACAAACATACACTAGCACGTGACAAATTTAAGTCATCAGTATCATCATGAAGATGATGTTCATGATATCCATGACGACTTCGATGAGGATAATGAAGGTGAGGATGCTGGGAATCTAGAAGAAAATTCTTCTAACACGAAAGATGACAGTGTCGACCCCATTAATCAACAACGACAGGGTACACAACAACACATATTATTTTACTTTCTTTCAATTTAACAAGCTATAACTATTTAATACTAATTATTTTTGCTTCACGAGTCAAACACAACAACCACTATAGGGTTCGTCATCACAGTTTTCCAATGTGAATTGAGATTATGCTGACCAAGGGATGGATGTCCCAGGATTGGATGTACCTGGTTCGTGGAAGATTGGTTATGAGTTCTATGTAGGGTTACATTTCCATTCAAAACAAGATGTCTACAATGTTGTAGTTGCTTACTTAATGAATGTGCACCAAACGTTCCAAACTGTTGAAAGTAGGCCAACAACACTTGAATTAAAATGTCCAAGAAGTGAGGTTGGATGTCCTTGGAGAATGAGATCTTTTTTGTCTCGAAGGAATGACAAATAGACAGTAACTGAATGGGCGGTCCACATCAATGTGTTAATGTTAACTTAACAAAAGATCATGCCAACCTCACATCAATGTGTTAATGTTAACTTAACAACGAGATTCTTAGTATAATATCAATTTTGTATTTGTGTTAAGCATGATCATTTTTTTAATATAATTATGTTTTTGTTGCAGCCATGATTGATAATGACCCATCTGTGTTCATATCCATGACTCAAGAATGCATTCCAAGCCAAAAACAAGTTAAGATATTGTATCGTAAAGCATGGAAAACTAAACAAATAGCTTTAGCAAGGGTTTACAAAGATTGGGAAGAATCATATGGTCTATTGCATAAGTGGTTGGAGTGGATCATTCGAAAATCTCTAGGTTTTTCTTACGAGATCAAAACCACCGAATTTGGTATGGAGGTGCATTTCACACACAATTTTGTCAGTTTAAACGTGTTTTTTGGACATTTAAACTTATTGTTGATGTGTTTAACTTGTGCAAACCAATTATTCAAATTGATGGTACATTATTTTATGAGAAATATGAAGGAACCTTGTTGATTGCAACCCCTCAAAATGGAAATGGTTGTGTACTGCCAATTGCTTTTGCCATTATTGATAAGAAGACACAAAGTGATTGCTCGTGGTTTTTGTCTAACATACGAGAACATGTCACCCAACAACAAGACATATGTTTGATCTTAGATCGACATCAAGGCATCAAATTAGTTGTTGTAATATCACCACAATGGCAACCACCTAATGCTTATCATGTTTATTGCATTCGTCATATTGCAAGCAACCTCAACCATAAATTCAGGAATGCAAAGTTAAAAGAAGAGCTAATCAAATTAGGTACTTCTTCATCATTATATTTATATCTAATTAGTGATCAACACATTATTAATTTTTTTTTGCTTCCACATTTTCTGCAGCTTAGACAATATGTTTGCACCAGTTTGAATGTAGACTTGAAAAATTTAAGGACATAAATGAGGAAATTGCACACTGGATTGGGGCATTTCGAAAGAAAAATAGAGCTTGGCACATGACCAGGGTAGTCATAGGTATGGCCATATGACAACCAATCTATCAAAGGTAGTCAATAAGATCTTCAAAGGTGCATGAAATATGTCAATAACCTCTTTTGTTAAGGTTAGGGGTGTTCACGGGTCCGGGTGACCCGCAAACCCAATATGACCTAAATATATTGGGTTGGGTTTTTAAGTGTTTGGGTCAAACCTAAACCAACCCAATCTTCTTCTTCTTCTTCTTTTTATTCTTCTTACTTGTTTATCTTATTTTGATTTCTGCAGAAATGCACAAGTTTCCTTCTATTCTTCACCAGTTCGCACAACGAGATCCCTTCTTCTATTCTTCACGGGTTCGCACTAGTTCCCTTCTCTTATATTCTTATTCCTTTTTTCTTCTGTTGTTACATGTTTATTGTATTTTGATATTTGCATGTTGAAGTTGAAGAGCAACCCAAGATTTCCAAGGCTTACTCTGTCTTTGTTGTTCCTTTCTTTGCCTTCTACAAGGTATCGTTATCAATTATGATGCATTCTTTCTCAATGAAAATTGTGTTGTTATTGTTATTGTATTGGTATTTCTCATGTCTATTTTCCAATAGATTTTTTGTGCTTACTGCTTAGATAGTGTTAATTTCAAATTAAATGGCAAAGTGGATCCGAAGTCTAGTGTTAATTTCAAATTTTTATGCTTACTACTTAGGTATTGCTTACTACTTAGGTAGTGTTACATATTTTTAAACAATTATTAAAGAACATATAATACTAAATGATTTTCGTTATACAATTGGTCCTGAGCCTTCAATTTGTTACTGTACCAATATAAAATTTGACTAAATATACTTCATAAAGGTTATATTCTAGTGTTTTAGTTGTATTCACATTTGTTTTGGTTGTATAACAGTAATAACCCTATGAGATTTTGAATTATATCTCTGTTTGATTGGCATTTTGGATTATTTGAAGGTTTTATAAATGGTAGATATTAATTGAGATTTTGGATTATATCTCAATTTTTTTTAAATTTAGTCAAACCCGGCCTAACCCAACCAGTTTACACCCTAGTTGACTATTTTTAGTGAAGCTTTTTTAATCACATTTTTTTATCCACAATATTCAAATTTGAGACATTTATTTAAGAAATTTAAGCCTAGTTCACACCAACTACTTGTTAATGCAATTGTACGATTTTAATCTAATATAAGTCTTACATACTTGTTCAAATTGATTTCCTGCACTAGTTTTCACCAACTTTAGTTTTTTTTTCTTCTGAATTTTATTGGTTCCGAAATGAGATGATTTTTTTATAATTAAAAAATTGATCTATTCCCAAATCCCAATCAAACCAGCCATTTTGATTCCTTGTTTAAAACATTGATCTATATTGAAGGTGGAATTTCAGTACTGGTATGCCTTTCTTGGATTATAGTTTGATAATAATAAATTGTTATATCTATAACTTAAAACTATACTTATATATAGAAATTAAAGATAAATATTTTTTAACTGCAATAAATAATACAATTAGTCTTTTAAAAAATTTATTTATAGACAAATATATATGACCATGTTTATTATATCTATAGCACAAAGTAAAAGGTTTTGTTAAAACAAAAAAAATGTGGAAAAAAATCAATGGGGAACAAAGTAAATAGTAAAATGCAAACATTCTCAAATAGTAAGATAGATATAGATGATTCATCCTTGTTCTCAATTTGATACGGTCTAAATTGAAAGGCTAGAAAGTTTTTTTTTAGATTATAAATTAATAATAACAATAAAAGGTTATATCTATAACTTACATCTACAATCTTTTTTGAACCTATCGTATCTAAAGTAAGTCTTTATCTAGAGTCTAAAGTAATGCTTTTTAGTTTTTAGTAATAAAAAAGGTGTGACAAAAATAGTAAGAAACAAAGGGCAATAAAAAGTAATCTTTAAAGAGAATTGTTAAAGAACATATAGTGCTAAATGATTTTTGTTATACCATAGGTCTTGAGCCTTCAATTTGTTACAGTACCAATAAAATTTTTGACTAAATATACTTCCTAAAGGTTATATTCTAGTGTTTTTGTTGTATAACATTAATAACTCTATGAAATTTTGGATTATATCTCTGTTTGATTGAGATTTTGGATTATTTGAAAGTTTTATAAATGGTAGATATTAATTGAGATTTTGGATTATATCTCAGTTGTTTTTAATTAGGTATATTCTGTTGTTAATATTTTTCCTTTATATTGCACATGTTGTCTTAGACAAATTGTAAATAGAAGTTGTATTGGAAGTGTCAATGCCTTAAGTCCTCAACCACCACCTACTTATTCTCAATGTCCTATTGAACGTGTACCTACTAAAGCTCCACCACTATTAGAAAAAGTGTCAGAGGTTCGTACATAACATGGGCCAGAAGCTCCATCTTCATAAGTAAAGGTGCTAAAAAGAAAACTTGTTAGAACTCCTTATAGTGTTTGGGTTCATTTTGATAGGGTAAATGATAATGTTTTTTACAAATATTGCTGCAAATCATATAAGGTTAATAGTTCTAAATATGGAACCACTAGTTTGATCAAGCGTGCGACAGATTGTTAGAAAAATCCTAATAGGCAGGTTGATAAGAAACGAAAGACTATTGTTCTTAGAAAGGGATGCAAGGGTGACCCTATTGTTGTTAGTATGAAACTTGTTGAATTCAGTCAAGATCATACTCTTATAGAACTTGCAAAGATGATAATTATAAATGAACTTCCTTTTAAATTTGTTGAAAATGAAGGGTTTAGGAAGAATATGGAAGAAACTCAACCCTATTTGAAAATTCCTTCTCATGTGACTCTTGCTAGATATTGCATTTTAGTGTTCAATAATGAAAAATAGAAGTTGAAATCCTTGTTGTCTACAAATAAATAAATGGTTTCACTTATCATTGATACATGGACATCAATCCAAAATGTGAATTACATGTGTGTTACAGCTCATTATATTGATGAGGCATTTAGGTTGCATAAGAAAAAATATTGTTTGATTGCCGACCACAAAGGTGAAACCATAAGGATAACTCTAGAGAATTGCTTGAAACAATAAGGGATTGAAAAAATTTGTTGTGTAACAATGGATAATGCAAGTGATAACAATGTAGCCATTTCATATTTAAGTAGAGGTCTAAGTATTTGGAATGGTCATACTTTGTTATGGAGAGTTCATCCATGTTCAATGTTCCACTTACATTTTGAATTTGATTGTGAGTGATGGGCTGAAGGAAATTTACACATCAATTAGTAAAATAAGGGATGCATGTAAGTTTGTGAGGTATTCTCCAAGTAGGTTGACAACTTTTAAGAAGTGAGCGGAGGAAGTAAGTGTAAATGGTAAGGCAATGTTAACACTTGATGTGTCAACTAGGTGGAACTCCACTTATTTGATGTTAGATGTTGTTGAAAAATTTGAACAAGCTTTTTATTGCTTTGAGTATGTTGAGGTTGCATATGTGCTCACTCTTCTTACTAGTGAAGGAGGATGTCCTAAAGAGGTTGACTAGAAACGTGCTCGTGTTTTTGTGAGTTTTTTTTGAAGGTTTTCTATGATGCAACTCTTTCTTTTTGTTGTTCATTGCATGTTAAAACTAACTGTTTCTTTAAGATGTTGGTTAAAATTTAGAAATCCCTGAACCAGTGGAGGCACAATGATGATCCGGTGATACAAAAGATGACAACTAATATGCAACCAAAGTTTAATAAGTATTGGGAAAGTGGTGAGATCAACCATTTTTTGTTTGTTGTTGCTTTTCTTGATTCACAAAACAAATTTAAGTATATTGAATTATGTTTTAAGAAAATGTATGGCGTTAAGAAAATCAAAGACATGATGATAAAATTGGATGATCTCAAAAAAATTGTTTACAGAGTATACAATGCATCATCCCATTTCCATTGATAATAGTACTTCTAGTACTTTAGCAACATTGCCTCAACAACTAATGCAAACAATGGTGATGAGGATGAGGATTGGGATAATCAATTTAGATTGAAAATGAAGAAAAAACATGGTGAAGAGAAAAGGAATGAGTTCGAAAGGTATTTGGAGGATGGGATTGAAGAAGACAACCCTAGATTTGACATTTTGGCATGGTGGAAAATGAAAGCAACCAAATATCATGTTCTTTACTTCATGGCTATAGATATACTTGCCCTTCCAATGGCTAATTTTTCATTTGAGTCTGCATTCAACACAAAAGGTCAAGTACTTGATCCATTTCGTAGTTGCTTGAGTCCCACTATGGTTGAAGCTTTGATTTATGCCCAAAATTGGCTCAAAACTGGTAAACAAAATGTTAATGATTTGTTAGTTAAATTAGATGAAACAGAAAAGATTGAGTCAGGTACGAAAACTCCTAGTTTCTTTTTTTTTCATTTGTTTACAATATTATGTTCTAATGATATTTTAATTATTTATTTTTAGAGTTGTATGGTTTGGCTTTAAATACTACTAATGTTGGGACTGATACTAAGACTACTGCTGGGACATCTAGTATTGGGAGTTAGGATCACTAGTTCTTAAGGTAATATTTTCACTGCTTAAAATATAATGGCTATCTGAGAAAGGAACTATTGGATATTTAACAAACATGTAAAATGTGTGTCTTATTTATTTGAATTTTGTTATTGATACATACTTGCAAGGAGTGTGGTGTGACATTATGGTTGTCCAACATTGCAGTGTTTGAGAAATTGTCCAACATTGGATCTTATGGTTGTCCAAGTCCAACAAATTGCACTATTTTGAGTTTTACTTTGTATTAGACTATTAGTGTTTGTTGTCTAACAATCTGCATTATTGCTTTCAGTTTTATTTCGTATCACTATTGCTAGGTATGTGAAGTACTTCAGATGAGAAACACCCTCAAAGTGGTGAGATATACTATGTCTTAGACATGAAGGATGTCAGTTAAACAATTCAAATTTTTTAAAAAGTCCATTTGAGACTAGTACATACTTAATATTCAATTTGTTTTAAGTTTTGCACAATTTATCAAATTTAAATTTTGCAAAATAATTTTTTTTTAAAATGTTGTGACTCAATTGACCCAACCTAACACATTCATGACTGGGTTGGTTTGAGTTGAGTTTGGTACAAAATTTGTCAAATCCAACCTAATCTAACCCGAACTTTTTTATTAGGTTGGATGACGGGTTTAGCCAAACCCTCCCCAACCCAACACGTACACCCTTAGTTAAGGTAATGCATGATCGATTGGTTCACTATTTTGTGCGAAAAGGTGTGCAAGCTTGAGCAGAATACGGTGCTGGTCGACACTATTGCAAGAGGTTTCTAGATGACCTTGGAAAAAATCACGCTAAAGCTTCTGTGTATCATGTTAAAAGATACGATATTAGAAAGGCAAATTTGATGTTGAGAAGCTGTTCAATCATGTCACACAACGGGAAGGAAAACATGATCTGTTATATTGAATGAATGTTACTGTTAGTGTGATAATTGCTATTTATACGTAAATTGTGCATTTAAATTACATAGCAATCATCTTCTTTTTCCTCTTTTAACACTTCTTTGGTGATTGAAAATATAAGAATTTAACTTGTCCGAGCTTTTAACCAATAAATGCTAAAATTAGTTGATCTACAGTGTGTTGCTTGAATTTTCTTTGTAGGATTACATATTCATGACCGGGTTGGTTTGAGTTGAGTTAGAGACAAAATTTGTCAGATGGATTGAGAAATTGGAGTAGGGCACACACATGGGCTTAGCGCGTCACTAATATAAAAAAAATTCCAATTAAGCAAAGTTTTGATTATAAAAAGGGGGAGCAATCAGAGAAAAGAGAACCAGAAGCCAAAGAGAAATGCATGGCACAAAGGAGAGAAGAATCCACTCCACAGAAGTTGGCTCATGCCGTTTTTCTATTAGTTTTCTTCCATTCTCTTTCATCAAATGTTGTTCCCTTTTGTTGATTGTAAGTCTCTCATGACAATGCGAGGCTAAACCACTCATTGTTGGGGGTTCAACAACCAAACACTCTTGATGTAACAATTCTTACTATTTATTTAATGTTATTTTCATATTATTGTTCTTTTCTGAATATTCTGTCATGTTTATGGTTTGATCATCCATATGCATGTAATGTTATGAGAGTTTATGCATTGGAAAATGTCTATACTTTGAGAACTAGGAAAGAACATCTAAACAATCCATATCTAGGGATAAAATGACATTCTTTAGCCTTAAATATACATCTTTATTCTTAAAGCAAATTATTTAATGTAGCTTGCTAAGGGATCAAGAGTGAAATTAAGTAATTTATGCTCTTTCATATGAGGGATCATGTTTAGAGTAAATTAGTAGATAAATGTAAGAGTAAATTACACTCGCACCCCCTGTGTTTTGCTCAAATTTCACCTGATACCCCTCCCTTTTTGCACATTACTTTTACCCCCTTCTATTAACGTCGTTAACTAACGTCAATTGAAATATGTGAGCAGACAAAATTTCCCTTACATTTTAATTGTAAAACCCAAATTATCCCTTCCCAATTAGTTTCAGAATTTATGATTCACGTTTCATTCCTCTTCACCATTAGTGAGTACTGTTCATCTTCATCTTATTGGCAAGTTCTTCTTCAACGTCCAGGGGGTGTGAGTTTCTCTTTCTCTCACGACGTTCACGTTCCATTCCTTTTCACCGTTCTTGTTCTAGTTTGCGAATTTTCCATTATTCCTCTTCTAGTTCGCGACGTTCATGAACGTCTTCATTTGTCTTCCTCTTTGACGTTCACGAGCACTCTATTTTTCTTCTTGTTCCACAATTTCTGTTCACGCTAGGCTATGCTTCTAAGTGACCACTGGACCTTGTATATAGGTTACTTTTTAAGATTATTTATTTTATTTTGATTGTTTATTGTTGCCTATTTCTGAATGGGGTTTCAATAAGAGACCAGTTTGAGATCACTTATGATTTTTAAAATCATTTGTTTATTATTGTTTATTAAAATAGTGTTGATGTTTGGGACAACAGGAAACACAATGGATGAAGTGTAAATCATTTGTTTATTATTGTTTATTAAAATAGTGTTGATGTTTGAGACAACAGGAAACACAATGGATGAACTGGAAATCATTTGTTTATTATTACTTATTAAAATAGTGTTGATGTTTGGGACAACAGGAAACACAGTGGATGAACTGAAAATCATTTGTTTATTATTGTTGATTAAAATAGTGTTGATATTTGGGACTACGGGAAACACAATGGATGAATTGGAAATCATCTGTTTATTATTGTTGATTAAAATAGTGTTGATGTTTTGGACCACAGGAACATAATGGATGAAAATGTTTGTTGAGAATCAGAATTCAATTCATATATAAGTTAGTAGAACAAAGGATGAGAGGAAATGTGTTAACATTTCATACTAACAAAGTGTGTTCAAAGTTGGGTTTACATAGAAAAACAAAAAAGAAGAAGAGTATTAAAATATTTTCAGGTTGAGAGGAAGAAGATGAGGATATTTTAGACATAAATTTTCATTAAAAGTCATGTGACCAGCATGTGCCTAATTTCTATTAGATTATTAAACGGTGTTTAGGAAGGAGAGGGTCTAAGTGTAATGTGAGCTAAACAATTAAGGGGTTTTTTGTAGGGTGCAAAAAAGGAGGGGTATCTGGTGAAATTTGAGCAAAACATAGGGGATGAGAGTGTAATTTACTCTAAATGTAATATGTAAAGTAATATTAAATAGTAAAAAATCATTAACATTGAATCAAAAGTAGTTTTGGTAGGCTGAACACCCAACATATCTTATCATCCTACACCAACCTCAAATTCAATCTCTAAGTGTTTGTTTTCTTTTCTGGATCTTAATCTGTTTCGTAATTTATTTTATTTTAAATTTATAATTACACATATTATCACCAGTCAATCCAAAAAAATATTTTGTTAATTGCTTACAAATAAACGTATATAAATTCTGAGTATAATCAAAGTCATTGTGAACTCGATACTCGGTCTTACCATTTTATTTACTACTTGGACAACTTGTACGCTTGCCAAAGAGTTAACAAGTTTTTGGCGCCAACTCCGAGGACTTTGTTCCTTGTACTTGATAGTTTGTATACCCTCATTTTAAGCATTTTTTTTCGAAATTCAAATTTAAATATTTTAGATTTTATTTTATATTATCTTTTAGGGATTAAATTAAGTAGTTATCTTTAAATTTATTAGGAAATTATCATAACTATTATCTTTCTAGATTTTATTGTTAGGTTGTTATTTATATTATCTTTTGTCTTTATCTTATTAGATTTAGTATCTTTCTAATACATCTTTTTAGAATTTCAGCATTTATTTATTTATTTTTATTATTAATATTTTTTTATAAAAAAATTCAATTTTTTTAAAGATTTTTTTAAAAAAAAGTTTGAATTTTTTTATCCTTTATCTTAATTTTTTTACATTTAATTCTTGAACCTTGTTAATTTTTTTTCTAGTGTTCTTATTCTTTGTATGCGAGGTAAAACTTTGACGGACGATATTATTCCACTAAATCCAGAAATTGAAGCTATCTGTCGGAGAAACAACACTGCAAGGAGACGAGAGAGACAAGATCTACAAGGAAAAAATGAGACTCTTCCTCTTCAATTCCTCCTCTTATATTATAGAGGAACCAACAGTGTTTATTCCTCATCCTATCTTTGAGGAACTTCTAATGGCAGAAGATGGACCTCCCAGGGTGACTCTTGAAGATTATTCGAGTTCCACTATGCCACAATATTTCACTAGCATTGTGAGGCCAGAAGTGCAAGCAGCCAACATCTCCTATCCTCATTCACTCATCCAGCTTATCCAAGACAATCTTTTTCATGGGTTGCCTAATAAGGATCCTTATGCTCATCTAGCCAACTACATAGAGATTTGCAACACAGTCAAGATTGCTGGAGTTCCAGAGAATGCTATCCGCCTTAACCTATTCTCTTTTTCTTCAGCAGGTGAAGCAAAAAGATGGCTACACTCATTCAAGGGTAACAACCTCAAAACATGGGAGGAAGTGGTGGAGAAATTCTTGAGGAAATATTTCCCAGAGTCAAAGACAGCTGAAGGGAAAGCAAAGATCTCATCTTTTCATCAGTTTCCTGATGAATCACTTAGTGAAGCTTTAGATCGCTTTCGGGGGTTGCTTCGCAAGACTCCCACACATGGGTTCAAGAAGCCAATACAGGTCAACATGTTTATTGATGGCTTACAACCACATTTAAATCAACTTCTGGATGCATCTGCAGGTGGAAAAATTAAGTTGAAGACCCTGATGAAGCCATCAAGCTGATCGAGAATATGGTAGCAAGCGATCATGCTATCCTCTATGATAAAACATACATTCCTACCAAAAAGAGCCTCCTGGATGCATGTAGTTCAACCAGCTTTACCTTCCATGATGCAAGTTGGAGGATGTACCTTGTGTGGCGGTGCTCATGAGTCTGGCTTATGCATTACTCAAGAGGAAACGTCAAATGAGGTCAACTATATGGCCAATCTAAACCGCAAGGGCTATCATCAAGAGGGAACTTGGGTTATCATCAAGGAGGTAACTTTTCTCAAAACCAAAGCCCAAATTAGAGGTATCATCCAGGAAATAATTTCAACAAGGACCAAAGGGGCCCATCTGATCGACCCCCAAATTAGGATCCTAACCTCTACGATAGAACCGACAAGTTGGAGGACACCCTGAATCAATTTATGCAAGTCTCAATCTCTAATCGTAAGAGCACTGAATCAGCCATTAAGAACCTTGAAGTGCAAGTTGGCCAGCTGGCTAAGCAGATGGCTGAGAATCTACTGGAAACTTTGTAGCCAACATAGAGAAGAACCCAAAGGAAGAATGCAAGGTGGTGCTCACAAGAAGTAAGATAAAAGAGATCCTTGAGGAGGGTGAGAGAGTAAATTTATGCTATCATGTTAAAAGATACGATATTTGAAAGACAAATTTGATATTGAGAAGCTGTTCAATCATGTCATACAACGAGAAGGAAACACATGGTCTGTTATATTAAACGAATGTTACTGCGAGTGTGGAACTTTTCAAGCTTACATATATTATTTCTCCTACGTCCTCACAATGTGTGCCCATGTCCACATCAGCCCATATCAGTATGTAGACAAACACGTAGAAATTTGAAAACATCATTAAAGCCTATTTAGGCAACTGGAATCCCCTTGTCTCTAAGGAAACCATTCCGGAAAGGAGTGGACCAATTATTGTTCCGGATGAATCCAAAATATGTGATAAGGGTTGACCAATCTACACGCATAAGGAAAGAAATGGATTGGACAGAATCCCAACGTACACAAACATATAGTTAATGCAGGCATCAAGGCCACAACAAGACTAATTGTCAATTGACATCAATGTGTCCATTGTAATTTTAATGCATTTTGTTGTTCTTAGTTTTTTCGATTTTCAATTTTAAAATTTTTCTACCTATAATATCATTATTTGTTTTTGTAAAAAAAAATCAATATCTTTACTTTAAAAGGGAAATACAATAAATTATCAAAATATAGAAAACACATGAACATTACTTAAATATTATCATCTTTTTAAAATAAAATCAACGAAATACAATATTAAAACTTTAAAATACTAACACATACACATTAAACCCTAACACGTAAACGATAACCCTAATCACTAAAATAAAATCTCGAATAAAATAAATTGAATACAATATTTGAAACCATCCTTGGTTTGACAACTTACCCAATCCCGTAATTAGTTCAAAAAGTACCCATTCTAATGATTTTGAATAATAAAGAAAGCCTCATTAGGACTACATCCTAACCATAAGCTACATTGAAACGAAGCTGGTGAAGCACCACTAAGTGGCATCTCTTGAGGCAATTGTTAGCATGGCGTTACCTAATGAAACATTATAGCAGGGTGCCTCTTATTCATGTATTTTTGGGGAAACGAACTCAATGGTAGCATGGGCTAGGGTAACACTTCCAGTTAGAGCACCTTTAGTGCTGAGTTTTGGGGAGGGATCTTCAGTTGAAGATTGCTCCTTCCCCAGATCCAGAAATAAAAAGGGCTTGAAGATCTCCACATAGAGATCCGGTTCTTCCCCAAGAACCTTGAAGATCAAAACTTTTTTCAATTTTTTTTTATTGATGACAGAACAAGGGAAAAGGGCGGGGAGCAACAACCTAACAAACCAACCAACATATCAACCAAATGAAAAAAAAAAGACGAACGAGATACATTCCTAGGGGGACAACGTTCACGCGACAGAGGGGGAAGGTAGATGTGGGGTCGCGCAATGGAGGGGGAAGATAGGTGGGATGCACAGAGGGGGAAGAAGAGAGGGGGAGGAGCGTGAGGAGGGGAAGAGGCAGATGGGGAAGTGTAAGTGAGGAGAGGAGAAAAAATAAAAGGGAGAGGAGAAGGATCTGGAAGAAGGAGGAAGAAAAAGAAAAAAGAAAAAAAATGAAAAAGTGGTCTGAAAAAAAATTGAAAATTCAAAAAAAGTTACCGTTACTAGCCGTTGCTTTGCTTGAATTTTTTTTTCTATAAATTGGTTCATTATAAGCATAATTGGTACATACAATTTTCATTTTTATTTTTCATTTGTCAATCTTTTTTCTCCAATCTTAGTTAAATTTTACTTGTGTGAAATAGATCCAAATCAATTTGATTGGCAAAGTTATATGAATTTTTTACAAAATTACCACATGCCTCATTCAACCCAAAATTCAGAAAATCGCCCTCATTTTTTCCCCCTCCTTTTTTATCACCACCACCATCAAATTATTTTATGTCAAGCACTCAAATCCCTTCCACTGAAAATTCTCAAACATTTCCTTCAATGCCACCAAACAATCCTACCATGGTTTCAAATCATGACGTTGGTTCACAATTTTCACGATTTTCTACCCAAATTGGGCTAGAAGAAACCGTCGTTGAGGAAATAGGAGGATCTTCTACGAAAAGGAAACCTCGAGTCGCCTTTGCAATTGAATAAGATATGTACCTCATTAGTTCATGGCTCAACATCTCAACCGATCCAATTGTTGGTGTTGGTCAAGGAAAAGAAGCGTTTTGGTTGAAAGTCACAGAAAATTACAACAATTTTGGAGGTGAACTCCGCGAAAGGGCACTGAATCAACTGAAATCACGATGACAAAAAATTAATCTGGGGGTGCAAAAATTCAAGGGTCATTACAAGAACACGGTATCATTGAAGAAAAGTGGTTGCACGAATAACGATGTCATGCTTCATGCATATGCCATATGGAAGGAAGACGAAGGAAGCGATTTTGGTTTGGAACATGCTTGGCGATTTCTGAAAGATCAACCGAAATGGTTAGACCCGTTTCTTTAAAATTGCCCTAAAAGGACAAATATTTCTACAACTGGGGCATATTCATCGTCATCTAATCCAGAAACACAAGTCGAAGATGCCGAAGCTGACACACCATCTCCAATTGCCCGTCCAATGGGGCAAAAAGCAGCCAAAAGGAAGAGCAAGGGGAAAGGAGTAGGAACATCTACCAATGTTCTGGACTTTACTGGTGTAGAGGAAGCAATGAGGGAAAATAATGTTGTGAACACCAAACTAGCAGTCTTATGGGAGAAAGAACTGGAAAAAGAGTATTACGACATTCTAATGAAAGACACATCTACAATGTCTGAAACTCAACTCCAAGACCATCAAGCTTCTGTAAAATAATTAGGCATAAACTAAGAATGTAGTATTAATTTGTTAGTAGATTTATTTTGTTGTATTTGTCTTTTAATTTGTTGTAACCATATTTTATTTTGATTTAATTAATAAACTAGCTGTTATAAAACTAGTCGTTATAAAACTAGCCATTATAAACTATCTGTTATAAAAGTAGCCGTTATAATTTGCTATTTAATTGTTCAATTCTTATTCATTGTTGCACATCTCCTACAATCATTCATACAATGGATCGAAATAATGAATTCGATAGAGTTTGGAAACCAACTATTTATGAAACACTTGACAACAATAGTGATGAACAAATGCTGAGCTATTTACGTGAGATGCAACATCAAGGAGGCAACAACAATCAAAACAGAAGGCCTAGAAGAGTCATTAATTGCAATAGTGAAGATAGACATCTACGATTGATGAATGACTACTTCTCAAAAATTCGGTTTACACAAAGACTCAATTCTGACGTAGGTTCCGAATGTGAGGACAATTGTTCAACCGAATTGTCAACACTCTTAGTAACCATGCGCGTATTTCCAAATGAGACCTAATTCTGTTGGTAGAATGAGTTCTCGCCGTTGCAAAAGTGTACTGTAGCTATTAGTATATTGGCGTACGGATCACCTGCTGATTGTGTGCATGAATACATTAGAATTGGCGAATGCACTACAACTCAATGCTTACAAAAATTTGTAAGGGGTGTCAATGAGATCTTTGGAGAAGAGTACTTGAGAAGACCCAACAACAATGACATAAAACGCCTACTACAATTGGAGATGCATGAGGGTTTCCAGGTATGTTAGGTTCTATTGATTATATGCATTGGGAGTGGAAAAATTGTCTAGTTGCATGGCAATGTCAATTTCGTAGAGGTGATCACCACAAACTCACAATAATACTTGAAGTAGTTGCTTCACAAAACTTGTGGATTTGACATGCATTTTTTAGAGTTGTGTTAAATCCCTCGCATGTGTTTGATGAGGTTTTGCAAGGTCGAGCTCCTCCAATACAGTTTGCAACTAATGGAACTCCATACAATATAGGGTACTATCTTGCAGAGGGTATTTATCTTAATTGGGCCACACTTGTGAAGACCATACTAATGCCACAAGGTCCGAAAAGAAAATTATTTTCAAAATGTCAAGAAGCAGTGAGAAAGGATGTTGAACAAGCATTTGGTGTGCTCAAATCTCGATTCGCAATTACATGTGGTCCATCGCGTGCCCGGAACATGGATGCAATGAAGGATATAATGTTGACATGTATTATATTGCATAACATGATTGTCGAAGATGAACAAGATACATTTGGTGGTAATTTCGATGTTGATTATAATCACTTAGATAATGACATTTCAAATGTTGAAGTATCTCGTGGTGCTCTGCTTGACTTTGCTATATACTTGCAAACAATACATGTTATGCATACAAGATGAATTCATCAACAACTTCTTCAATTTAGTTTAAAATTAATGTCTTACACTTGTTTTGTTATCAATTTTATGTATTTTTCATTTATGTAACATTTAGTTACAAATAAAAATTATTTAAAATTTTTCATTTCTTAATATTCATATATTTTTTTCTTCCATGCTTTATTAATTAAAGTTAATACTTAATTAATTAAATTAAATTTAATCAATATTTCAATATTTAAAAGTGGGATCCATGTGGAACCCATTAAAAGTTATCAAAGATCTCAAAATAAGATATACCGCTTAAGGAAATAATGCAACATATCTTAAAGATATCTTTAATCCTACATGACAATGTGGATCCACTTAAAAGTAGTATAAGATTCTAATTTAAAATCTACCACTAAAATTACTCTTAAAACATGTTTGATTGATGCCTTTTGTATTCTACATGACGAAAATCCTCCATTCTAATAAATTTTTAATTGATCCACCCATTTAGGTAAATAATTTTTTAAGAAAAACTAAAATTGCAAATAAGCCGGCCAATGGCCCCTTTTAAGAAGAATAATAATAAAAATAAGCAAATGGAAGAGAAAATCGCAACAAAAACACAAAGCAATAGCAATAGCCCTCATAAGAAGACCCTCTCTTCCTCTCAGCGAATGGGTGGAAGATGGAGAACCCTCTCTTTGTTCTATAACCGCATAACCACTTCTTCTTCTTCCATTCCCTCCTTCTACCGCTCCCTCTCTCTCGCCGCCGCAACTTCTGAAATACACGACCCGGATCCAATCGGGTTCGGAGCCCCGGAACGCGACCCCTGCGTCAAAATCCCCGTCAAGGCCTATTTCCTCTCCACCAGGTACCTCCCCAATACCCTATCTTTTTCAAGTTCCTTAGTTTCTCTCGCCCCTTTTGTTATTTTGTGAAATGCGCAAATGGGTCGTTCTCCGAATCTCGTTTCTATGCTGTTACTTATGGCTTCCGTTACTGTTCCATTTAGGAAGAGGAGACCATGCTGTATGGGAGTTAAAATTTTTACTTTTAGCTTTAAATTTAGATTTGGAATTTAGAGTTTTATGCTTATGGTTATTATTATTTATTAATTCGTTTTTTTGTTTAAAATTTGCAGCTTAGCTTAATTATTGGTGTGTTTATAATGTATAGCTTTTGTGTTTCTGTTTATCCTATGGTTTACTGTTATTCTGTTTAGTGTTGGATTTAGAAGGCTGTCTGTGCTGTGTTGCGTGGGGATTGAATTTTTGTTGCATTTATGATATTAGATTGGGAATTTGGAGGTTTTTTTT
>CM023941.1:7213466-7242292 GCA_013407115.1 Glycine latifolia
CCACGCTGCCCCCCAACCCAGCCCCTGCGAAAACGACGTGACGCGAGTGCTTGGAAGGAGAAGCGGAAATGGCGGACGAAGCCTGAAGAAGACGATTTTTTTTTCTTTCAAATAGCAACCCGGTCCGGTTCACCGGGTTAGTGGTTGGACCATGGACCTGGTCGGGTCGCACCGGGTTATACCGGATCAAAAGCATGGCCGATCCATTGGTGGACTCGACCCGATCCAGTCACCGGGTCACAGTTCGACCGGCTCGACCGGCCAGGTCAGTCCGATTTTTAAAACACTGCTTTGGAGTTTAGCTCTTTCTAACGTTCCTTAGCAAAAATGTAGTAGTACTTTTATTATACATATTTACTAGAAATTTATTGAGAAGAATAATAAATGCTAAATAATTTACCTTAAATACCAATGTTTATTATTATTAAAAATTAGCTTAAATTATAATTTTGATCCTTCTATAAATTTTCAAATTGTAATTTGAGTTTCTTATTTATAAATCAAGATATTTAGTTCTCATATTATTTTGAATAAATAATTTTGATCATTCTGTCACTGTTAGTTCATTATCTAAAGTGAAATATTAACTTTGATGTGATATATTAGAACTAGTGTGACACTTATGTAATTTATTAATATGACACTTATGTGACAATAAGTTAAATAAAATAAAAAAATTAATAACTTTTCATTAATGATACATGTAAAAATAGTGTTTATAAAATCAACATAACAAAATAAGTATTTTGACGGTTTATTGTTTTATTTTTAAATACAATATCATGAGTTTAACTCATGTTGAAACCCTTTTTAGTTTTTTATTTTTTAAGGAACAAAATTTTTTATTCTAAAAATTAAGATAATTAAATGTTTTAATTTAAAAATAAGGAGATTAAAATTGTAAATTTAAAATTATAGAGAGCCAAAATTGTAATTTAGTTTAAAAATTAAAAACATTTTCAATGATCAAAACTATGACGATTATTTATTTATGTTCATTCTTCTAAAATTTAATGTTTTGCATATTATTATTATTATTTTTATACAATTTTACTTTTACATATTACTACTTAAAAAATACATACACACATTCACTCACTAACATATACACATTATAATTTTCAGATTTGAATTTATATATATTGTAAATCTAAAAATACATTTAATTATATTTAACCACTTTTTTATGTTTTTTATTCATTAAAGTGATGAAGTGATAAGGTAAATTATTATTGAATTTTTGTTAAAATATTTTACATCGACAATATATAAATTAAATCATTTGTCTATAATAATAATTTAATTAAAATTCATTGATAATGTAAATACTTTTAACTATTATTTAAATCACAAATTATTATGTCTATTTCTAAAAGGACTTTACTTTCTCTGCATTCTTAATGTAATTTTTTTTTTTTTACATTATCAGTCAATAAAATTAATAGTTTCAGTCAATAGAATTAATAGTTTGTTTCTTTGGTGCACATTTTCAGAGAAGCTAATTCCTGTGTTGATGTCTTGGCTAATATGGCTATTAGCTTAGAGGATGATTATGTGATGTTTGAGCAACAACCAACTATTTTACTGCAGTTGCTTTCAGGTGACAGTGTTGGGATTTTTACACCACGCATGGTTACATGGTTACCTTGTAATTCCTTTTCTTTGGGCCTCTCTGCTCGACCCACACATATTAAAAACAAAAAAGTTTGTATCACATAGAATATAATTATAGTACAATTTATGAATTTATTATACATTAAAAAATTATAATTAGATAATAATATAATTTTTTTACATGCATATACTATTTTATCTAGTCATACCTAATATGAATTTTTGATTGACGTAAAGTGTAAAAATCTATATACTGATATTTGATGAAAATTAAACACTCAAACTCATAATTTAATTTCTATTAGAGAAAAAGTAAATTATACTAACGAAAATAAATTTAACTCCCTTTTTTAATAACTTTTTTTTTTATTTGCCCGGTTCTGTTTAAACCAAACACACCGTGAACGATGTGTGCACAAAGAAGTTCGCTTTTGTTAAATCAGTGGGTAAAAAATAATTCATCAGATGTGGTCCAAGCAAATTTGAATCGTCAATATCCATACATTTATCTGTTTTTTCATCCCATTCGATCACGTGTGTGTATATATTTTTTTTTTTTACATTTTATAATATTATTCAATAAATTAATCAATTTATGCATTATTAATCATATTAAATAACATAGCATCATACTATTAAATTATAATATACATTTTTTTAATTCATAAAAATATATAACTTTTTAATATTATTAACACAATAATTTTCATCGATCCACAAAATTTGTATAAATTAATATTGCAGTTGTGCAACTATACTATTTTTTTTGTCTGATCAATCGGGGGCTTACAAGCTCTAGAAACAACAATTAGGAAGAAAAACATAAGGCTGAAAAAAATTTGGATCTTAAATCATTTTTTAGTAGATTCTATAGTCTCAAGTAAGATTTAAGATCTCTCAGGATCTCTTCCATTTTATTCTTTAGTACTAAATCTCATTTTGAGATCTTAAGGAGAGAGAAAAAGTACAAAAATTTATTCTTATTTTTTTTGAATAATGTGCAAATATTAAGAGTTCTTCTACAAGAATTCATTCTCTATATTAAAGATTTCTCTATCTCATTTAATGAGAGATCTAGTGAAGATCAAATCTTGAGTTCAATATTATTGCTCAAAATCTTACACTAAAATTGCTCTTAGAAATAAGTAAATTTTGAAATAAAATAACTACCATAAAAAAATCTGGACGGACCGAACTATGTTTATATCATCAAGAATAATTGGATATCCAAATAATAATTAATAACAATTATGATTGCATCCGATGAAGAAGAATTGAATCCAATTAAATGCATCGTAAACTGACAATTTTTTATTTCACGCGTGAAATGTTTAGATCAACCACGCATAAAATCAACAATATAAACTAGGAAAAATTAGAAACCACGTACAGTGAGTCAATTGAGAGGAAAAAGTATCCATCACTAATTATAAAAATCTTTTAATTAATATTTATATCTCTTAAGAAAAATAATTAACTTAATTAATTATATTACATTTATTATTAATTATACTATCATTATAAAATTATTCTTTTTGATCTCTCTATCTTCTTAATTATTTCTCATTAATGTTTGGAGAAAAAATAATTAAAAAATATAAAAAAATAATTAATATATCTAAAAAATTTAAAAAGAATCTTATAAAAAATAAATAAATTTTTGAAAAAAATCTTATAAAAAAAGTGAGTATTTTATGTGGGTCCGGCAATAAGTGTTTGATGTTAATCAACGGCGATTAGACCACCAATCATGGGATGTTGCCATTGAATTGAATTTATTGCAATGAAGAGATAAAGACTTTGGACACAGTCGTTATTGCGAGGACGGACAGAAGGACAGAGGTTGAGGTAGGCGTGCATATCATCATTTGATTGATGCCAAACCAAGTCGAGTGTAAATAAAAATCCACCTTCGTGGTCTAACCTCATATCATTTAGTTTTGAAATTTGGGTGAATTTTTGTATCCTAGTCTGGATTGTGGATTTATAAATTAATATTGAGTTAATTCAAGTGATATTGAATTCAATTCTTTTAAATAAAATTTTAAATTTAATTTTTATAAATAAAAAATATAATTAAATAAAAGATTTCATTAAAGATTGATAATGAGGTATTTTGATAGATATTAATTGTTAATAAAATTAGTGAATATTCTACACTAATATTATAAGTATAAAAAATAAAGACATTAAGAAAAATAATAATTCTAAGTTTTTATATTCTATTTTTTTACGGTTCTAAATATGAAATGTATTTTTTATTTTTATATTTTAAAGACATTAAATACTTCAAAATAGTTAAAGACATTAAATTCTTTTTTATTTAACATTTTCTTAAAAAGATAATAAGCATATTTATAAAAAGAAATAAGAGTACTTTGATAAGAATAGTTAAAGAGTAAACATGGCCATGTCTAAATATTAGAACCTAAGGCAAAATTTATAAAAAGATTTAATGAAATATTAATTATTAATTTTTATATTAATCTATTAACTTTTTTAGCTGCAAAAATGTCTTATAATCAAGCAATTATAATATTTCATTCTGAATAGATAATAAAATAGTTAATTTATTCAATATAAATTATAAATAAGAGAAAATATTGAGACGATATAATAAAGAAATTGAGATAATTATTGTTAACATTTTTTTTATGTGTAGGAAAAAAGAAACACAAATAGAAGTGATTGAGTAATTTTAATTTAATATTTTTCTATTTTTCTTAGCTTATTTGCCTTCTCTTGAACTTTTATTTTTCCATTCTAATTCAATTTACAAGTGGGCTTAATTGATAATTGTTGTTTATTTTCAGAGTTTTTGCTTACTTGACCTATTTTCCTTGCGCAGGACCTAGAGAACCCTACAGAACTCCAAATGATGCATATGAGTAGTCACTGGAAAGATAATGAAAAGATCTACAATTTTGTCAGAGATAAGCCGGAGCCAATTCTGTCATTTTGAGGGTCATTTTAGGCTTAAAAGTCAGAATCACTGTATTTGAATTTTGGGTTGCGAAATTAGTATAATTAGTAATTAGTTAGATTAGTTGAGCTTCATTATGGCTCATCCTTCCCTACTGACTCAGTCACTATATTTAAGTGATTTTAGTTATTTGGATAGACACACTTCATTTTTAGCACAAACACATTTTGTAGTGACTTTTAGAAGTTTTTAGAATTAAAACTCTTTCTCTTATTTTCTCTCAACTGTTCTTCATTGTTATTCACTGTTCTTCATTTTCATTTCTGTTCTTCCATTTTCTTGTACTCATTTCATGGGGCTTTCATTGATGATAATCATGGAAGGCTAAACAATCAATCAATCCAAGGATCTAAACCCAAGCAAGGAGAATTTGAGTTCTGGTTTGGTATTTCAAATTCTGTGTGAATGTTCACTTTCTTCTTCAATCCTATATTCGATTTCATTATTATGAATGTGTTTAGGATTGAAAGTGGATTAGGTTATGGATTCATTTCTTAATTTTGAATTTTAATCACAGATTATTTGGATGATATTTCAATTAGGTTTGTGGTTTCAATTAATTTAGGGGTTAATTCGATTGAACTGCTTCTAATGAAATTGAATGAACTTTCATCACAGAATCATTATCTGAGAACTATGATAATTCGTATTGCTTGATTTGGTGAATTGGATTGATGCTTTTAAATCTGTTTTAGAATACCTTTTATCAATTCTATTAGTTTCTATTTTGTTACGTTTTTCTGCAATTTTTATTTACACAGCAAACTGTTTGATAAAAATTCTCCTATTATTTACTAGTGAATTGAAGTTGAAACCATATTGATTGTGTCGCAGAGTCGACCTAGATTAATCCTATTTTACACAATTAACGTAGTTTAATTGTTTTGAAGTGATACGACATCGGTTATCAAGAAGAGAAATAACTAGGGCTTAAAGTGAACTACTGCCCTTCCATCTCCATGTGTTGAGCCAAATTTGGTGAACCAATCTGCACAAGAGTTATCCTCGTGAAGGGTGTGACCAAAGGAGAGATTCCAAGTTGATTCTTTAAGTTGCTAAATGTCCGAATCTGACGAATCACTGGGTAGTAAAGGTGTAAATCATTCCCAGTTGTGAAAAGATGAAGAGCTAGCTTTGGGTCCAATTCACAAACGATATTGTGGAAGCTATCTTCCTACTTAAGCTTTTCGGAGATCATAGAAAATAACATAAAGTTTTGCTTTGAGACAGGTGGTGATACCACAGTCACCCGAGAAATCAAAGATGAAAGTTTCATGATGATCTCGGATATGATACCTCCAAAGCGGATCCATGTTGAAAGTCCACACTTGTTAATATTTTCTATTGCATCAATTTGATATAAGTCATATGTTATTTACTTTGACAACTTACTTCAAGTTTTAATAAAATAATAGAAATAAGAGAAAAAAAAATAAGATTAAGAATAAAATAATAAAGATAACACACACCTAGGTATGCATGAATTGAGTGGTATTGAAAATTTAATGAATACAATTTTATTGGTGTCTTCATATTTTTATTGACTTCAATTTATTCAATTAATGGTTGTTACTATATATTTCTCAACAAATATATATAATAGTAATAACTTTTTTGTTAATGGACCTAAAGATAAAGACCTAACTGACATTAATTTAAGCACGACAGCTTTAGCCTTCTACTTACGGACTGCATGTCCCTCCGTTAGACTTGTTTTTATCCTTTTTCTAATTCCAATTGTACCAAATAAATAAAAATATTAAATCGAGTTTTAATTTATTCGAGTAAAAAAAGTTGAAGAATTAACTTATTTTTAAATCATGTTTTAATTTATAAATAAGGAATACATATTTTTTTACTTTTTGTATTTCTTTATATTTAATTTGCCTCTGTACATAGATTAAAAAATATAATTAATTTTTATTCATAATAAAATTATTTTTAAAATTGCAATATGACTTTCACTATTATTCTTCTTTAATTTATGGTGTGTATAATTAATTATTTAAAAATTATAATAAAAATAACTTTTAATTAGTTGACCGCGTAAAACTTTGTATACTGACTATTAATGTTCATTAAAGTCTTTATTTATGATTATAGATATCTTTCACTATTAAAATAGAAACATTTTATTTAGGATTAGCTCATAAAATGGTGATTTCTTCCTTAAACAAGACTCAAAGTTGAATTTATTAATTTGTAGAAAATTTAAACATAAATGACCTAAATTAAACACATACCAGTTAAATTAATCACACTACAACTAAAACAAATCCTATCTAAGGATCTAAAATAATTTTAATGTAGTCTTTATTTATTTATTGAAAAAGGACAATTTCTCTTTATGAAAAAACACAAACAACTTGCGACTGAGGCAGTTCTTGTTCTTCAGCTAAGCCATTCACTTCACTTCACTGACTTAAGTCTTCCCACGAACCATTGGTGGAGCCCTCTTCTTAGATTGATGATTGATGTTACCATTATTTAAATTTAATTTAATGAGTGAATGAATAACCACGATGTTAATGCAATAAGACGGTGTACGCATCCCACAGGTCCATGTATATTGAGAGTAGTTGGGTATGGAATACCTATGGCCATAGATGGCCTTGGTACTTTACTTTATCAGCTTATCATAATTTGAGATACAATTCACTAACGAATATGGTAGTTGGTCTCTCTTATCTGTTGTTGCAAAATAAAACAAGAGTGGACTAATGCAAGGACTAATTGTGGATCTAAATCTCATGCATGGTGATAATTATCGAGTGCGTAAATCAATTCACGTAGTAAAATTATTTTAACTTAATAAGAGATTTGGAGTTTAAATCTTAAATATAAAACTACATCAAATATTTGGAATAAAGTTTTTGTTATATGTAACAATCTTAACCAATTTGATAAATTTATTTTTCGTTAAGAATATCCGTGATTTACCAAAAAAAAACAGAGAATAAATCTCATGGTCATAATACACAAGCTGAAGTTTTGGGCTTCCACCTGCATCTTCTCAATAATTGCGTTCAAACAATATTATATGATCTTGTGATAGCCATTTCAATGTATGTACCCAATAGTACCAACTACCAGGTGACGAGTAGTTGTGGGTGTTTAATTTTCCCCAAACAAACCTCGTTTTGGGATTTCTTAGTCCTAACATGGATTTATTGAAAGGATCTGTCACCAACTTTTTTAGAGACACGCGCGAGCTCGAGATCCCTTTGGGTTTTATGTGTAAGTTTAGGCTGTGTTTAGTATAATCAGTTGAAAAATTAATTAATTGATAGTTAAAAAATTAGCAAAAAATTGAAGGATAAAATTTAATTAGATATAGTTTCTTTGGTACTTTATATGTTATCCAAATTTGAAAGGTGAATGAGAGCTAAGTGTGATTTTAGAGGGAAAAAGAGTACGTGTTATGTGTGTGAATGAAAAAAAATTATAGTGAAAAATGATAATTATAAATATAAATTATTAGATCTTATGTTGAAATTAAAAAATGCAAACCATCAAGTATGTAAGATTATTCCCTCTTAATTAGATGTCTTTACGTTGAATCTTGAGTATGCAATTACATTAAATAATTGAAGAGAGAGTTTTGTTACTCATAGATTTAAAATTTTCACGTTGTTAAAATAAGATCTATTTAATTTTATAATCTCTCTAAATAAATACTGAAAATAAAGATATTAATAAAGAGTGAGTAAAAATTTTCATTTTCTTACTCAGAAAAAAAAAACAATTTTTAAAAATTAACAGCGATATGATAAAAAAAACGCATATTTTAACTTTTAAATACCATGCACTATTATTAACTTATATAGGTCTCGTAAACTGATTTTGAGTTATTAGTTTTAATTTTTTTTATTGTTTTTAAGAAGTTGTTATAAATTAAAGATGGATAAAATAAGTCAAAAGTTCTATCTTATATCGCTTCAATGTGAAAAAATACAATATAAAAAATTATTGACATAAAAAGTAATTAAAAATAAAAAATAATTAAGCATGCTAAAAAATAGTATTTCCTTTATCCCATAATAATTGTTGTGTAAAAAGAATTTTTTTTTAAATAATTATTATTTTAACTAACATTAATTACTTTTCAACTTATATCCCTTATAATATGAATAATATGAACTACAAAATAAAAAAAATGAATTAATGATGATAAGATTAATTTTATAAAATTAATATTCTATTTTATCTATTTATTGATTTTTCTCTACCTGTATAAAATAACCTAGGATAATAATTATAATAAGACGGAGGGAGTAAAATAGAGGAGACGACGATGACGAAATGGTGCTGATAGTGAGATTGAATTTCTTAAAACTGAACCAAATGCGTAAATATTTTTTCTATATTTTGAAAATTATTATAAAATTATTTTTAAATTAAGTTAAAAATTATTTCAACTTCAATTTTACCACAAAAAAAAAACGGTTGTAAGAATTGCATCGGAAAATTAAAAATAAAAAATGAAACCAAACAACTAGCTTTTCATTTTTTTTAATCATGTAATCCCCTCCCACCTTCAACCCTTCAACCCCTCTTCTCAACTATTAAGTTAACTTTAGAACTCATAACTAGCTTGTAAGTGATTCAATTATCTCACTCAAACAAACTTGATGTTTTAATTAAGTGACTGATAAGTTTAGAGTCAACAACAATTTAATTTAAAATCATTTGTATTTTTTTTCAAATTTTAAATAACAAATTAAATATATTGTTAATACGTAAATAAGTTGGTACACAATTAATAAGTTATTTATCCGAATGATATTAAACTTGATTTATTTAAATAAGGTATTGAGTTTTAGTTTTGTGTATGAAAAAAAACGTAATTAAAAAGAATTTTTTTACTAAAGATGGTCAATTAAATTTTTATTTTTTGATAGAAATTAAATATTAATAAAACTAATAAATATTCTAGACTAATATTATGTTAAAATAAACAGTTAATACACGACTATAATACTCTAATTTAACTTAAGCAATAATCTCCGGTATATGTTTTTTGGGATTTAAGTGCTTTTAAATCTGGGTAAAGTCGTAAAGAGAGTTCGTTTATACCTATAATACTCTTATTCAACTTGAATCTGATTAATGAAATGATCAACGCGGTATTCCGATGCCTGAACTTAGACCAAAATATGATATCTAATAAATAAAAAAGGACCAAAATATGATATGAAATTAAATATATATGATCGATATACTTCAATCGCGTTTTGAACGCGTTCAAGCTAGACTTGTTCAGGTAATCATTTCCGATTTGATAAAAATATGAACTATACCCAAAACGTAATGATTTCAAATTTTACTTTTATACATAACGTTTTTCATGATTAAAATTCAATATACATTAAGCATGTACAAAGTGCATGTAAGTGCAGAGATACAGGAAGATTAATTGCAATTTAAATCAGAATAAAATTACAGCCTTTTATTATCAAAATGTACTTGCGTAATTGCATTAGTTTGAAAAATATCGTGAACACAATTAGTTTGAAAGTCAAGTACGTAATCAGCTGCAAAAGGTGCAATTCATTTCTAATAAATGAGGTGAATGATATCTTTTTAATTTAATTAAAGGGTAAATGTGAACTTTCATCCTTAAAACTTAAAAGTGTAAAACTGTAAAATTTAATTCTTAAGAGAATAAAAATTCTAAATTAATTCTTAAATATGTAAAAAAAGTACATTAAATATGTCATACTAGTTTTATGAGATATTTTTTCATTATTTGTAATGTATAAGAATAATTTGATATTAAGTTAAACTTTTTAAAATTCAATTTGATATTAACTAATAAAATTCGGTGATTAATTGATATTAGGTTTATGATAATATGTAATTGTGAAATTTTTACATATTCATTGGTGACTAAATTAAATTGTGTATTCTTTCAAAAGATTAACTTATTACCACGTTACATTTTTTAGTAACAAAAATAATCATTTACTTTTAATAAAAATACTTTTTTAATATGTTATTTAATCACATGTTCATATTTATATTTTTTTAACCTTGATAATAGTTATTTTAAAAGTTATATTAAAATGATTTTAATTAAATAATATATGAAAATTATCAGTTTTATTCAAGATTGACCTAGTAAGAGAAAGTTCCAGAACCGAGACCTCGTTAAGAAGGAGATTGTTAAAGTATACATTCACTTTCACGTATCTTACAGTCTTGCTAAGCAATTGATTCGAGAAAAAGACAGAAAATGATACTAATAACATATTTTTTCAATGTTATCTAAAAAAATAACAAATTTTTTTTCGTTAGTTAAAATTTATTAAAAATATTTAAATCTCATTTTATATTTAATAAAATTTATATATAATTTTTAAAAAAATTTAACTAATAATCATGATTATAGGATATCTGATAATCAATATTCAACATCGTAGGATGGGCATAAAGTGGGACCCATCGAAATCTATGTCAACCGCGCATAATGACGTGGCATATGGGAGTGTGACGGGTGCTTGGTTCCTTATGTAATGTAATGTTGTAACATTAACATCAACAACCACCTTCCATGTCTGCTTTTATTTACCTCTAGCTCCTTCAACGGTCAAACCACGCTGCAAAAGACAAGGATACTTTCCAGTTTCTAGTTTCTACACACATTCTTGGCTCTTCCACGTTAATTTCCTCATTCACATTTTGCTTCATTTGGTAATATTAATTAATATATCCATGTAAATTTTAATTACAATTTTAACATATTGAAATTAAATATGTATACGAGTACTTAACCAATAACAATATATAATTAAAAATTATTTATCTAAGTAGTTAGTACAAATAGTTTCACACTTAAATCTTTTAATTATGGTTAAAGTTTTATATGCGACTTGGAGATAAAGTCTAATTTGATAGTAAAGTCTTAGAAATACTATTTTGAACTAGTAGCCTAGATTAGTTGATAATTTATGGAATATCAAATATTATTTTAAAGGTTAAATTATAATTTTAGTTTTTCTATAATTTTAAATTTATGATTTTGATTTTCTATTTTTAAATCAAGACATTTAATTTTTCTATTTTTCAAAAGAAGTAATTTTAGTCATTCCATTAGTTATTCATTCAAATATAAATATTAATTTTGATGTGATGTATTGATATTGATGTGATATTTTTCTAAAGTTAAAATGATAAATTATTATGACATTTGTTTTATTTATTTAATTTTATAAATATTATTTTCCATATATCATTGATTAAAAGTTATTTTTTTCTTCGAATTATTAAAATTTATAAATTATAACAAAATATTTAATGTTTAATTTTACATGTATTTATTTTTATTATAAATTTTTAATTTAATATAAATTAATAAAATATTATATATGAAAATTTGTTCTTATTTTTAATAATTTAAAGAAAAATAAACTAAAATATAGATTATTTTAAAAAATAATTTATGTACGTAAATTTAAAATAATATTTAAATAATCCAAAAATTAAAAATTATTTTTCTAAATCAAAATAAAAATTTGTAATATTTATATATAAAAATAAATTTACATAATTTTTGTAAATAACATATAATAATTTACATATTAATTTATGTAATTTTTTTATTTACATAATTGGTATTAAAAAATTATTTCCTAAATAATTTTTTATATTTAAAATAAAAATATTAACATGTAAGTTTTCCAAAATATTAAATATTATAATTTTATTAATTATTTATATAACTTACGTATTAATGATGCAATTATATTGATTTGTATAATTATAGTAAAAATAATTTTTATATTAAAATTAATTTATGTAAATAATTTATATATTATGAAATTTAATTATAAATTGATAAAATAAAAACATATAACCCCTTATCACATATTTAAATAAAAGGTTATAAGTTCAATTTCTATCACTTTTACGTAAGTGGCATGTCAATTATTTACATAAGTGATACATTAACATTATGATATTACATCAAAGTCAATGTTGATGATTAACTAACGATTAACTTATGGAAGGATCAAAATTATTTATTTTAAAAAATAGAGAAACTAAATATTTGATTTTAAAATAAAAAAGAGACCAAAATTACAAATTTAAATAATAATAAGATCAAAATCATAATTTATTCTATTTAAAATTTTACAATACGTTTGCATCTTGTTTTTCCTTTGTCCTCCATAAGTATTCTTTAGTAGGATACCCTATCTCGAAATAAAGTTCAAAATGTATCTTTTTGCACGAATTATGTTAAATAATATTTGCTCAAGCAAGCTATAATTAAATTTGACACCAACAATCACTTGAGCACAACATATTTTAATTTCTGGGATGAGTGAAAATTCAACTTGAGTTGAAGATGAAGTAACAATTACTTGATGCATCATAAAATAAGTGACATTAATTATGTTCACTTTCAATACTTTGCCTTATGTCTAATCTAATTGTGTACGTGCAGATACAGAGATGTGTTTCCCAATTTGCCATTCAAGCAAAAGTCTTGGTTTCACGAGTCACAGGCTAAGGCTACCCTCTTTTTTGGGAGAGTAAACGTGTCCCAATTGACAAGGTGAAGATCACATATTTACATGTACCATACGTGATGAGGGCCACAAATAAAACTTCGACATAATTGCCATTTGCCATAAGAAATGTTGGTTCAATCCATAAGAATCAAGTTAATGTCTTACAAGAATATAAATTTAAATTCCATTTCTGATGTAAAAATTTTGTTGGTGAATAATTTGTGAGTACATCTAGAAATACTAAGATAATCTTGAAGCATGTTCTGACCTTAAATGAATCTAAGAAATTTAACTCACCTAAATTTTTGTCAATATATAAAGAAGATATATTGCCATTTGCCAAAAACGTTTCGGCTTAGTAAATGACACAAATTAATAAACAATATCATCGGCCCAAAAACAAAAATAAATGGGACATGGGTTGGCCAATCTCGTACGTGAGAGATTATCTTATAAAACAAAAATTCCATTGGATCAATCCATTTGTTCTGGTCTAGTGCGTAAAAGGATGAAATAGTATGTAGGTAAGTGCTTCCTGTACCCCATAATGACTTCCTGCAACTCCTTAAACTTTAAATTTCTCACAAAATTCCAAAACTACCCTATGACGCATTATTATTATTTGGTTATTTCCTGGAACCACAAATTTGGAGCACAATCTGGAAAACAATTTTGGAATATTCGTTTTCGGTCAATGTTCTGGAAAATTTAAAAATGCTTTATGTTGGCCCAATTTTCCTTCGCGAGGGTGTCCTCTAGTTCTAGTGTTTGTAGGGGTACCCTCCTTCGAACTTAGTAAATGTTTGTGTTGGTCACGTGACATCAGTTTATCCAATATTGATTTGTATTTGTGCCTGTCATGCATTTCCTTTTTTTTCTTGCGCATCTCTTTCTCCTCTCTCGTGCTGAACTTTGGTTTTGTTGGTTTCGGTGTAAAAGGAGCTTCTAGACATGAGAAACGGAACCGTGAAATGTGCTTAAACTTCTTTGTTGCACTTTGATTTCGTGTGCATAAGGAACTTATATCTTAACCATGAAGGGGCTCACGACGACAAAGGAATCATGTGTGCGTCGTGTGGTGGTTATGTGCTTGCAATTTGAGTTTTTTTTTTTTTTGGGTGTGCAAAAGTTTTTGTACTCAAGTGTTCGTGTTTGTGTTCTTGATGTTAGTGAAGAAAGGAGAAATAGGGTTTGGTGATGGCAGTGTGAACCAAGCAAAGAAAACTTGGACGAGACGAGATGAAGGGTAGGAAAGACGGAGGACAATTTGGGAAATTTGAAGTATGAGTGTGGTGCATGAAGTAATAATGACCTAACAAGTACAAGAATTCTATTTGTATGTTGAAAAAAAATTCTATTTGTAAATCGAATCAATTTTTAAAAATTAGAGAAGCAATGAATCCGAAAAAAAATAGAGGATCAAATGAAATATAAAAAATAAATTAGAGGAAAAAAAACTAATTTAATCTTTTTTTTTTACATTATGAAAGTTAAAATATATTTCGAAAACTATATTTTAGAGGATAAGAAAAACAGAAAATAAAGAGAAAAAAGGTGCGCGAATAGAGTGGGCCTAACAGGCAACACATTGAAGGATGGCCTATATCAGGTGCTGCAGTTATATGGTGGAGTTTGTTATATATCTCAGATTTCTTTAGTAATAATTGAGAAATAAACATTTAATGTTAAAAAATTTAAGATGTAGATTCCATTAAAAAAGGACCGTCAGTTACTAGTAAGCTTAATTTTGTTGTATTTTTACTTGTCAGTGTGTGTTTGTTTGGGGCCTTTTTTTCCTTTGTGTTTCGTTTGTGAGCTGTTTTGTTTACAAAACGAGAAAAATCATTAGGAAAGTGTGTGGAAAATGAATAAGTTATCCCTGTTTTTCATTTTTTTTACAGAAAAAAGGTTATCACTGTTAATGTGTGAGATATACGTACTAAACACTCTAAATGATGTGAACTGTTACATTTAGAGTTGTAAAAAAAAAAACCGTACGCCTGAGTAGTAAACCTGTTTTGATTTTTTATTTTGACAGGAAATTTTCTATTTTAATTATAAATCGAGTTTATTTTTTCCCCCGTACCTAAATGGTTTGTCAGGAAGGATTTTGGGATATAACTACTCTTCCATAAAATAACTAAATTATTATAATAGTTATTGAACATAAATATTTAAATTATAATTATTATTGAGTGTATAAATTAACTTGGAGATACTACTTTACCTCCCTAATTATCCTAACTTTAGTTTTGGTATTCTATAGCATAGATGTGTTATGAATAGGATAGAATTTGGCTTCTTGGCTAGGGTGAGAATCCAATCGATTTGCTTTCTTTATTTTGTTCTACTTTTATGTACTTGAATACTTTTGACATGATTGGGCTTGTTCAAGTAATTTTTGGAGACATGATAGTAATTAGAAAAGTAAAAGGTCCCAATATGCAATACATATATATTTATACATTGATTCTTTTTTTATAAAAATTATACATTGATAGCTGTCATTATAACTAATTAAGTAAACATGTTAAAAAGGTCAACTTTGGCTACCTCATTCCTCTAGTAGGTACATACATGCATCTTTAGATGTTGAACGACAACAACATAAAATAATACATATTTAAATTCAAATATGTTTTTGTTTGCTTTTAATTTGTTTCATTTCTTCAACTAAATAAAATAATACCTTTATAATATAATAATTTTTTAATCATCAAAATTTATTAATCCAGAGAGGTATTAATTAGTAATTAATATTTTATCAATTTAAAGAGAACTTAGAAGAAATGTATGACTAATTGACTAGTGTTACTGAAAATCTTGTTGAAGATGAAGCTGAGAATGAATTTTTAGAATCAAACACGCAAAAAGTACTCATAACAACAGTAATTCTTCACAAATTTTATTGAACTTCTAGAACACGACATAAATGTTCTGAATACTGTGAAAAAGTTAGAAATAAAATTCATGTATGTTTAAAATTCTAGACAAAAAACAATAGTTTCATTTTGTAAATTAAAGTTTATCTCTAGTACTAACAAATAATCACTACAGAAAATTAATATATTAACGACAAAAAATTACTTTTTCATTACTAATTACAGCGTTACAAGATTGTAGCGACAAAGTTATAAAAAATTACAAATAAATCATTTCATCACTATTTTTTAAGTGAACAATATTGAGCATTTTCTTTCTTAACGGATGATATTAGTCCGTAATATTTGCTTTTAATTACATTTTTTCATCCTAAGGCTTCAATCTAATATCTTATTTAAAAGGGTTGAAACTAGTATCATATCAATAACTTATTAGTATTTTTTATTTTAATATCTTTTTGATTCTTACAATTTCACATTTTTTCTATAATATCTTTATAGTACTTATAATTTAGCATTTTTTTCTTTTTTCCCTTGTATATTTTTTTATTTTTCATAAATTATGTTTGTTTTATTTTTCGTTTTTATAACCTTTTGGATAATATTTTTTTACTATTTAAATTATTATCTAAATTATTTTGACTATTAAAAGTGAAGCAAACATAATTTATAAGAATTAAAAATAAAACCTAATTTTACAAAGGAAGAAAAAAAATTGTTAGAATAGAAGAACTAAAAAGATATTTAAATTTTATTTTACTAAACATCATTATTTAAGTAGAGTAAAAAAAGGAAAAATAAATCTGATTCCGTCGTGTACACGTTTCATCCTCTCTTTTTGACTTTTTGTGCATAAAACCTCGTTGTCCCTGCTTTCTCATCAAAAGGTTGAAGCCTAAGGCTTCAGCATAAGTGCTGAATTTGATATAAAAAAATCAAGTTTTAAAATAAGGTTCCTTGACTCTTTCAAACACACGTCCATCTCCATGGCTTCTTATATGGGGTTCAAAAATTTCTTCTGACGCTGATTATATTCTATGACCATTAATTGATCATGAGAAAGAGGCTTGAATTGAATCAAGAATCAACGAACGTGACGATGAAGAAGAGAATTTGGAGAACCAAAACCATATCATGCGTCGTTCTGTTCGTGATTGTGTTGGTGTTTGAGATCAAGTATTCATCCTTTGTCAGGTTCAACTGGGCACACAAGAAAAATACTCCAGGTACGTGTTACAAATTTTTTATTTTTTTTTAAAAAGAAAAATTAGATATACTTCTACATAAGTATTTTGGTGCTGTTATGTAATTAGAATAAAAGTTTCAATAATTCATGTAATAAAGTTTTTTATTAAATGTCTATGCAAATTATCAAGATGAGAACTCCAAATCCTTTTTTTAGGGAATCAAATTATCAAGATGAGAACTCCAATAATAATTATACAAAAGAAAATGTATTATATGGAAAAGACCAAATTCTATTAACTTTTAAAATAATTCAAGATGATCTCTTAATTTTTCAAAAATAATATATTTTAATCTTTTTCGTCCAAATTTAGAGCTTACGCTTGGATGGAAAGATTATTTTTTTAAAGATGACAGAAAGAATTAAATTACATTGCTTTTGAAAAATTATAATTTTTAAAATGGTTCAATTTGATGCTTTAATTTTTCAAAAATAATATAATTTAGTCTTTTCCATCCAAATTAATTACTTGATGACATTAGAGTTTATAATTGGACAGAAATATTTTTTTAAGAGGACGAAAATAATTAAATCACATTATTTTTGAAAAATTAAGAGACTAAATTGACCTGTGTTAAAAATTTAAAAACTAAATTGAAACGTTTATTAACGTTTACAAAATTAAACAAAATAAATAAACAATGGGGCAAATAAGTAATATAATTAAGCTTTAGATATCATATTTTAAGTTTTTTTTCATAATAATATAGTGTTTTTACTAAAAAAAAAACTACCCAATCCAATTATTATACACATTTAGGAACTGATCCAGAGGGGGTAACTTTGGAATTTTTTTATGTATATACATATATATAAGTTAATTAGTATAAAATAATATAAAAGTAATTTATATATTGTCATTATAATAATGATTAATGTTAATTAGTATAAAATTTTGTAAAATTAGTTGTATTTGTTATTTTATTATAATAATTAAAGTGATAACTAGTGTCAAATTATGTAAAATTAATTATATATTTATTGCTATTACGATAACAATTAGGTTTATCATAATTTAATATAAAAATAATTTCAGTTTTATGTGTAAAAATATTAAAAAAAATTTGAAAATGATTATTTATTAAAAATTAAAAATTATAAAAATTATAAAGAAAGAAAAACAATTTTTCAGTCCCTTTATATCGTTTCTGAATCGTCCCTGTACACAGTTGATTAAATAGACTTCACAATCTAATTCTAAAAGGCGTCTTACACACAAGTGGGACTCAAAATTTTGGAAAGCATTGATTGTTTGGTTAAGAACCTTTTCAGACTTTCAGTTTCTCTCCAATGAGATATAAGTTGCTAATTTAAAATGAATTGTGAGAGAACAAACTCGTTTTAGTTGCCTTAAGTGCTATCTCTATTCTGCTAAAATAATATGGATGATTAAAATTAATCGGCTGGGTGCGCAAAAATAAAATTAAAACGAAAGTTATAAATTTGATACAATATATTAAGAGTTTACTTTGATGTGTCGTGGTAAGTCCAAAACAGTTTTCTCTGGGCTTGTTAATTAAAGTTAAAGCTTTTTATTCTTTTTTGTAACTATATATTACGCGAAAATCTAATTTACATTTTTTTTTAATAAAGATAGTTAGTCAAACACATCCAATCCATCAACATGAGTTCACCTCTTGCATGATGTCTTATATATATTTCTTAAAAGTTTGATACCATGTTCTGTTTTAATTGATGAATTAGTAATAGTATAGTTGAATACATTAGCCGACGATAATTTAATGTTGACCATTGAAATTTAGAATTTATTGAATGAACTTTTGTATATTACTATCTTGCCGTGATAAGCGCCGTCCTAATCGGTAGTAAATGTACATGACACCACAAATCTTTAATTATTTGTCGGTCTTTTTAATATATTGATTAAAAAATAAAAAAATATTTATCATAAAAATTATAAAAAATATAAAATATCATAAATATCATAATTTTACACATCTTTATAAAAAAAATTCTTCTTAATTTTATAATCAATACCCTAAGGATATCGATTAATGTTTACAAATTTTTAAAATGTATAATTATAAAATTTCGTTTTACTTTTATTTAGATATACGCACACTCTTTCAGAATTAATGATTAAAATTTATATAAACTTATAAAAAAAGAATAAACACTTGTGAAAGAAAACTATTTGACTCAATTCGTCTAAAATAAAAGTCACCTAATTAGTAGTCTCTCAATTAGGTTAAATTAACTTTTTGTCTTTCATTTTTGTTTTGTTTTGATCCTTTATTTTTTTTATTCAATTCAATTTTCTTATTTTTTAAAGTAATTTCAATTAGATTCTTATTGTCAATTTTGACTAACAACGTTAAGTGTATAGTAATGCTCGTGTACATTGACATTTTAGGCTCATTTTAAAAAATAATACAAATTAAATCAATAATTAGTAAAAGGGTGCAAGTGAAACAATATTTAGCAAAATGGGGCACCCAAACACGCCCAAATGGGGCGTGTTTCAGTCCGTCTCTAATTCCGTCTCTAGTTCGGTCTCTAACACTTTTTAACACAATATTGGGGTTTTTTAAAAATCCGTCTCTAATTCCGTCTCTATTTCGGTCTCTAACACCTCTTTACACAATATTGGGGTTTTTAAAATTCCGTCTCTAATTCAGTCGCTAACACTTTTTTTTTACAGAAATTGTATTTTTTCCAAATGTGTTGTAACCAAACGTGGCACATGCACAGGTGGATATAAGATTTGACATAATTTTGAGCGTTTTGACATAAAATACGCCTCCATCGGATATTTCTATCAAAACTTAATCTTAATATTTAAAATGAGTTCGGCAGTATAAGAAGAACAAGACAAAGTAGAAAACAACATCGTTATTGATTCTTTTTCATCCGTCTGTATAGTTTAGTCTAGGCATGCACCAGAGCATGACCAGTAGTTAATAACCAATGCAAAACGCTCGAAATTAAGAGAAACAACTAAAAAATAAAAAACCTAACATTTGCTAAATGCACCCCCATTTTTAATAAGCTTAATCTTAAGGTATGAAATAATAACTTTTGATAGAAATATCCGATGAAGGTGTATTTTATGTCAAAACACTCGAAATTAAGAGAAGTAACTAAAAACATAAAAAATAGAATGCAATTCAGTAATTAAATAAATAAAAAATTAGAAAATAAGAAACCCTGAATCTTAAATCTCAATTTTGAGGCACTTAGAGGTCTCATTTGAGAAAAAATTTTGGGCAAGTTCCCCCTTTAAGGGGATACTTGGCAAGGGCTTCTCCTCTCAATTACGAACGCGTGGCCACCGATTTCGCCCCAATCGGACGTCCCAGTCAAAAGTTATGACCTTCCGTAATTTACGAAAACATCGTGAAAACCCTAAGTCCCTGTTTTTGCCTGCCACGTGTCGCCACCACACCAAATACGCCCCATTTGGGCGTGTTTAAACACGCATCAAATGGGCGTGTTTGGCTGCCCCATTTTGCTAAATATTGTTTCACTTGCACCCTTTTGCTAATTATTGGTTTAATTTGTATTATTTTTAAAAATGAGCCCATTTTATTCACTTTTTTTTTACAGAGACACAAATTTAATGTCGTCAATCAAGATTCACTTTAAAAATCTAATTAAAACTATTTTAAAAAGTATGAGACATAATTAAACTTGAACAAATTAGAGGACGAATTTTAAAAAATAATAATAATTAAAAGACCCAAAAAATTAATTTAGTCACTCAATTTTACAATCGTGAAATACTTTAATCTTTCCATCTATTAAAGTTAATATTTTCTAGAACCAACTTGGGTCACTAATGATTTTATTAGAGTTTGAATTAATATACGATTTATTTGTGTAAGGACTAGTTATGTATTTAAGAGAGAAAAAATATATATATTAAAAGAGAAAAACGTCTCATTTTTGTATTCCTAAATAACTATTTGGTGATTTTTCTTTTCTTTAGAGACTATATTAAGTTTGGGTAATTTTTTAGTGGTGAAATTAAATACTTATTCTAAAAATTATAAACTTAATTGTTAGAATTTTAATAATAAATATAACTCTATCCTTTAATTTTGAAGTATATTTCAAATTTTAGAATGGTTGAATCGTTACAAAAAAGTGACCTAATGCTAACGTTTTTTTTTTTTATATATTTAATTTGTAGGGTGGGCAATAACAGAAAGAAAGAAGCTAGAAGTGGTTGAATTAGAATTGAACACAAGCAAGCAAGGCACAACCCTTTTGAAGGAAACGGTTCCCCTACTCAAAGAAATCAGTTGTGATCATTCTCATTATGCTTATGACATTTGCACCATCCATGTGGCAACAATCTTGGACCCCACCACTTCCACTTTCTTCCTCCAACATCCCACCACCGTTGATCCAAATCAAACAACCATAAAAATCCGTCCTTACCCTCGAAAATTTGAAAATGGTGCAATGTCAAGGATTAAGGAGTTGACCATCACTTCAAGTACACCAGTCCCATCCTGCCACGTCAAGCACGAATCCCCTGCCTTGGTATTCAGTGCGGGAGGGTACACAGGAAACTTCTTTCATGACTTTAATGATGGGTTTATCCCTCTATTTATCACCCTCAATACTTTCTTCCTCCAACAAGATAATCAAGATATGGTGCTTGTGATTTCTAAAGCTCGTGATTGGTGGGTCAAGAAGTATGCAAGTTTGCTAGGTCAATTTAGTAAGCACCCCATCATTGACCTTGATAACAATAACAAAACTCATTGTTTTCCTTATGCTACTCTTGGGCTAGTGTCACATGGATTTATGACCATAAAACCCGAATTAGTTCCAAACTCTAAGTCACTTCATCATTTCCATGCATTTTTAAGCAAAGCATATGGTGCAAATAATAATGTCTCATTTAATTTTCCTACTCAATATACTCGACCACGTCTTGTGTTGATCAATCGGTCAAGTGGGGATGGACGCTTGTTGTTGAACATGGAGGAAGTAAAATTGGAGATGCACAAGGTTGGTTTTGATGTCATTGTGTTTGAGCCAACACCTTCAACCCCATTAAGCAAAGCAATTGCACTCATTGGTTCAAGTCATGCAATGGTTGGCATACATGGTGCGGCACTAACACACTCATTGTTTCTCAAGCCAGGGTCCGTGTTCATCCAAGTGGTGCCATTAGGGTTAGAATTGGTGGCTGAGATGTGCTTTGGCAACCTAGCTAGGGATATGGGGTTCAATTATATGGAGTATAGGATTAAAACTAAAGAGAGCAACCTCATTGAGAAATATGGCAAGGAAGATATGATGATCAAGAACCCTATTGATTTTCTCAATGGGAAGCCATGGTCAAAAAGCACAATGGATGTTTATTTGAAAGAGCAAAATGTGAGATTGGACTTGGTTAGATTTAGAATATACCTGAAGAAAGCATATAAGAAGGCAAAACAACTTATAGGATAGAGAGACCTACTTGGGAATTTATTAAAAATCATTAACATTATTTTGTATTCTATTTTTAAAAATCTAAATGTGACATTTCATTCATCATTGAAGAATTAGTGTTTTTTTTTAACTAAGATACTTATCACTATTACAAAAATTGTTTATTATGATGTGTCAACAACGACGGTTGGCAAGAAACTGTCTTTGAAGACAATGCAATGGCAGTATTGTATTTAAATTCATTACTAAAGACGGTTTTCGAATAACTGTCTTGAAATTGCGAGTTTAAGGACAATTCTTCAAAAAACCGTCGTAATTGAACCTTATACAAAGATGGTTTTACAAAATCGTCTTTGAATGGTACTTATCATTCTTGTTTTCTCTCAAATACCCGTGTCTCTTTTTTTATTTCCCTTCTAGTGTATCGAGTGAAACCTTAAATCAGTAAAGAAACAAATTCCTAAATCCTCAATACTCAACAGATCATTCTTCTCCATCTCACGTAGCTATAGCCAACAAGTATCTCTCTCTTGTCTCCTTCTCGTCTTTGCTTGGTCTTGTTCTCATCTCTCACGTCTCTTTCTCGTCTATTCTAAGTGTTGTAGGGTTAAGGGGTATCGATCGTTATAGGGTTACGACGTATCTGAGGCTACATAATTGGGGGTGAAGGGAGGTTATGGCACAGAGGGGTTACGTGGTTGTGGCTATGGCATAGAGAGGTTACGAGGTTACAAGATGGTTATGATGAGTGAAGGGACATTACAGGGTTGTTTGGGTTGAGGTTATGGCGTAGAGGGATTAGGGTTGTTTTGCACAAAAGGGTCGAGGTTACGAGGTTGTCTCTTTCTCTTGCAACTTTCTCTGTTCTCTTCTCTCTCAATTTCTAATCTAGGTGAACATGTAGTTTGTACAACCCCAAAATTGATAACACTATCGTCGTTGAGATTGTTGTTTCGTTGTCGTTCCTTTTGTTCGTTGAGTTGCGGTTTCATCAATTTTTTTTATTTCTTTTATAATTATTTTGGCTGTGATCTATAGATAAGGTTTTGGATGCTACAGAAGTAGCTAAAAGGAATGTCATGTCCACTTCATCAGTTTTGACCATCGGCCTAGTTTCACATAAGTAAGTTTGTTCTTTATTCAAGTATTCTTCTCATCACTAACATAGTTGTTCAGCCTCAAATGATACAGGACCTTTGCTTGATTTTTTATTTTTATCAAACCAATGTTTTGTTCAAATTAGTTTGTCGTTTGGTTGTGACATGTGGGGATTACACTTTTTGGTTTAAAAATTGGACAAGCCCTTATTTATGCAGGTTGCATTTAATTAACCTATGCAAGAAGCATCTTGAGCCTTATTAATGTGGTGTGATTGACTTTGTCTTTTTTTTCTGTTGTTGTTAGATATGGAGAGGAAGTAGCACAGGTTACAGATAAAGGCCTTCATGCAGCAGGGCATGTGATTAGGACAGCTTGGTCTAGAAGTGTACATGTTACAATTTATTGGTTTTTTTTTGTGTTTAATTCTGTTTCAATTAGTGAAACCTAAAAAAAAAAAAAAATTTCTAATAAATTTCAATTGTGAGTAGAGCATTTCTTTAAAAGCAAAGGCTCAAATCTCTTAACAAGAGGTGACACTGCTGTCATAACATGCTTGGAAAATACTCATGGAAAGTAAACAACTATATACTGTTAAAATATTTTCTACATAGTAAAATAATTGGTTAAATATCCTTTATAGAAGCAGTATGAATGATTAATACTTTTTCCTGAATGCAACTCTCCAGGTAGATATTGGTTAAATTGAGGGCATAGTTACACGTAAGTTAATTGCTTCACCCATCACGAGTCATGACTTATACTTGTCATCATGTTTATGCTGATTCTTCATGGATTGTTGGGCCATATATAATTACACATAAGTTATGAAATAGTTATTTTTTCTAAAATAAATCAAACATAAAAAGGTTAAAAGTGAATATTTCTAAGTTGCTAACAATCTTAGAAATTATTCTCACCAAAAAGAAAAAAAACAATAGTAGAGACTAAAGTAAAATATACTCCTTTTAGAATACTTTCTTTTTGAATTGCACGGTGGGTGCTCAGATGAATCCGTTGGAGCTTGCATCGTACAACAACATTACATAACTTATACTTTACTTTTTTCTCTCCTTATTTACCTTTGTCCTGCCCAAGTTAGAATATGCAGTAGCATATTTGCAAATATTGTATTTTTTGAAGATAAAAACTCGTGTTTTTACTTAGCTTCAGGACAATGAGTCAAATATTCTAATCAATACCATCCTTTTTTAAGGTGATTATTAGAAACTTAGGACAAAACACTGCCACTTAAACTTAAGCTATAAAAGTTTCCCTACATTCAAATATCTACGATAAAGTTATGATAATAACAAAGTGCAACATTTTTCTTTCTTTTTCTATTTTTCAGGTGCACATAGTTTACTTTTCTTTAGGTGAAGCCTCATAGTCACTTTTGTTTGCTTATAATTGATCCAAATTATACTCTCATAACCATGTTAAGCATACCAATACGTATCCTAGAAACAAAAAGTAACCAAATAACCAAACACTAATAAATCTTAAAATCCTTACAAGGAAATGGAAATTACTTAGCTAGATTGTGTAACTCATTAAGCTTTATTGATACATATTTTTCCCCTTGGTATCTACGACCATATTTGGTGTCTTAACATAAACAAATCATGATCTCATTGTGGCTTAGGGAGACATTAGTAATTCAATGATAACAGCCAATGCCAAAGATCCTTTGACCCTTCGAATGGTTGTTGGAGCAATTGCTATTCTTTGTGGCAATGGTAAACTTTTGATTGTTGATTTTAAGGGAAGCTGCAAGAAGATTGAAGCAAGGTTGAAGGCTTGTTGTTTTAGCTTTTTACATGCCCAATCATTTGAAGGCATTTGTAATTTGTCTAAAGTGTTTCAAGTGCATTGCCTTGTGATCTTTCATTTGCATGTTCATGCTCATTTTCATGCATACATGTTTTTGGATAAAAATCTAAAGCAAACCAAAGATTTCAAAAGAAGTTAAGTTCTCAATGGCTATCTTTTAAAAAAAGAAAAACTTACTGCTTTAATCGATTACACAAGCATTTTAATATTAAAGACATTTATACAATTCTGGAAAAGCCTTGAAGAACAGTTTAATCGATTACCATGTTCAGTAATCGATTACATAGTATTTTTTATAAAAATCATGCATCACTGGAATAATCGATTATCTTGTTATGTAATCGATTATCTTAGTTCATTTGTCATGATGCATTTATGGTATAATCGATTACCATATTCAATAATCGATTACACAGGCCATTTTTGAATTTGAGTTTTACTGGTTTAATCGATTACGGCACGGTTTAATCAATTATTTTGTTCATGAATAAAATTCCAGGAAGCTCAAGAACAATTTAATTGATTATGTTATAATTTAATCGATTACACATGAGTAAATAATCAATTACCTTGTCGTTTTAATCGATTATTGTCAGTTAAATCCATTTTTTAACTGCTTTATGTGACTTGTCTTTGTATATAGACTTGGAACGAATTGTTCTGAGAATCTTAAGCATTTGTGTGAATTACTAAAAAGAGAGAAAGTTTTTTCAAGAGTGAAAAACACTGATTTGTTCTAAGAGTAAAAATCCTTTCATGAGATAAAGAAAGTTGAGTTTTTGAGATAAAGTCTTAAAGAAAAGAAGAGATTTCAAGAGTTTTGCTTCTGAGCTTTGATGTGTATTCAACCTGATTGATTGGTAACACCTTTTCATTCATTCATTTGAAGGATCACAGGTTGTATCTCTTGAGTCTTTGTTTAGAATTTTTCTGTGTATTAAAGAATTTTGTTGGTGTATATCTTTGATTCTTTAGAGCTGTTGTCTAGAGAAGGGTTCTCTAGAGAGAAGAACAGAGAAGGGTTATTTGGGTCTTGACCATTTGAAGTTTATAGGGTTTAGATTTCTGCTTCTTTATCTAGTGTTGATAAATGTGGTCTTTGTAAAACTGCTTGTAAAGATTCTTTGATATAGTGATAACTCTAACCTAGTGTGGGTTGGAAGTAACTGGATGTAGCCTCCAAGGTTGAGAGGTGAACCAGTATAAATTGCATTGTCTCTTGTTTCAAATTCTGTATATTTCATTGCTTGTCTTTGTGAAATCAAAATATTATCATCAAGGAAACTATTTCTGTCATTGCATACATATCAAAGGTTGATCTTGATTGAAGAAAGATTTCTAGATTTTCAAAAGATGAACAAGTGATACGATCCAAGTTTTTAATTCCGCAATTTGTCTTAGAAAGTTTTTTTTTTAATATCAAGAATAAACCAATTCATCCCCCTCTTGGTTTATTTGCAGTTTATTCATTGTATGTTCATTGATCTTATTTTTGAAGTTATTATGGTTATTTGCACTACAGATTGGGATTCTAACTGTGGCTCAAATGATGCATTCAATCTCACAATCATACTCATTTTTTACCTAATGTTGGAATGTAGGCCAGATGCATAAGAATTTATGAATGATAAACTTGTTAAGCCACCTGCTTTAATTTATTTTTCCATCTGTTTTACCCTGCATAAGATGATATAATACAAGAAAGTTTTAGACAATCATTTTTGTTAGTAGAAATTTTATTTTTCCTTGTTATATTCTTTGTTGGAGAGTTGGAGTAGCTAGCTTTAGAAATACGCTTTTATGTTGAAGACTTGGAGTAGCTAGCTTTAGAAATAGGCTTTTCTGTTAACTCAACTCATCCAAATGCTTCCATTTCTTAAAGAGACTTTCTAAGACGATTTTTCTGAGAGCTGTCTTAGAAAGTCTCTTTCTAAGACCGTTTTTCATAGACCCGACTTAAAAATTCTACTTTCTAAGTTGGTTCTTTAGAAAATCGTATTAGAAAGTCACTTTCTAACAAAATCGTATTCAAATTCTCAACTTTTTTTTACATTTAAAAAAAAAGACATTCTAAGACGATTTTGAAGGAAACTGATGTAGAAATCAAGATTTTAAGATGATTTAAAAATCATCGTGGAAAGTGTTGACTTTCCACAATGATGGCTTCAGAGACATTTTCCATGACGGTGGCTTCTAATACGGTTTTCTCAAATGTCCAATTAATCATACATGAGTAACCAAATTTAGTTGCCTTGATAAAAATGGTTTTCTTGCACATATTATTTGTTATCACTTTGTTGTTGGAACCTACGATAAGGATTTTGTGTCAATCCCTTAAGGAATATTATTTTGTGTGATAACTATTTCTTGTCGTATATTATTGTGGACAATTCTTCTGAGGACAATATAGGAATTCTAAATTTGAAGAGATTAATTTCTCAATATCATATTTTTTATTGTTGCTGATGTTATTTTGAATCATAATTTTGTTAAAGCTATGTGCTTTATTTTGGGATATATAGATAAACATATGTCCATTATAGTTTGTGATGAGAGTTAGAGACTATTTGTTGTTATATCCTTAATATTGGTTAAGTATAGGCCTCGTGTAATTTCATTGTGTCTAACCAAATCTTTCCCTCAAGTGTGTGTAGATTTATAGTTGTAGCATTTGAGTTTATGTTTTTTTGAGTTAGTAATTGAAAACTTGCAAATGATCTCATACTTTACTTCAAAATATTAGGGGATCTTTTTTATCTCACTCATGACCAACTTCTAAACAACTTCTATAGAAAAGGGTATCAACAAAATTCGAGTTTCCCATTAAGAGGCAATATGCATCTTTAATGGTATAAACCTCTCTTGATGTCATTTTCCACAACATAGTGTCTTGCCTATCCATCCATTATCATCACCATCCTTTCCAACTTATTTGTGAAATTGTTGACCATGGTTAATTCCCCTTGGAACCATGATCTTCTCTATTGAAGATCCTATACTCATTTTCCCTCAACCTAATACCTTACCTCTCTCACCGCCTCAAATTTTTTATTTGAAATTAAGAAAATTCTCCTAAACCTCTATTCTAGGCAATAATTACCCATCCTAGGATCCTTCTAAAATGGAATCCATCTCCCATTTCCCACCCTCCATACAACATTTTTATCAAACCATTCCTCCTTAACCCCTTAACCACAAGCCCTAACAAGATCCCTCCACCATATCGAATCCCTCCTTGTTTT
>CM023941.1:7242692-7273668 GCA_013407115.1 Glycine latifolia
GCTTGACTTTAAAATTATTATATTGGCTATATTTTAAGCATTGTACTTGGTACCAAAGGCAATCAGGACCATTGAACATCCTCCACCTCCATTTTCCTAGAAGAGATGCATTAAACAAATTAATATTCTTCACACCTAGTCCTCCATTCTCCTTTGATAGACAAATTTCATCCCACCCTATGTAACATCCTATTTTCAAAAGGTAGTTTGTTAATTGTTATTACTTAATAAGTATATGTGCTTAAGTGATTGTTTCTTTGCTTATAAAATTAGATAGCTTATTTCATTATAGTAATTATAGCACCTTGTAGATATTAAAAATGAGATTTATAAATATAGAGTAGCCTAAGGCTTAGTAAAGCGCACTCAGAATCAATAATTTTATAATCACCAATATACATGATAAGGAGCAAACACTTTATAGAACTAAATTAGAGATAAAATAGTAAATTAAAAAACACAATTTCTATTTTCTAAAATGATTTGAGTTCTAAAATGATCATAATATACGCGATAAGGAGCAAACACTTTATAGAACTCAATTAGAGATAAAATAGTAAATTAATAAACACAATTTCTATTTTCTAAAATGATCATATTGAGATTTTTTTACAATTAAAAGACACCAAATGTTACTATAGTTATTTCTATTGTTTGTTATGTTTGTCTCTTCCTCTAAATTAATTTGCTATAGTTATTCCTAATGATTTAACATAACTATCTTTTAATTTTAAAATAACTATCTTTGTGTCCAAATTTATTTGTAATCACACCATTATATCGTAAATCATATCATATTCTTTTTATTCTATTAAAATTATACCAATTTTATTTTTAATTATTTATTATTTCTACTACTCGTACATTGTTAATCCAATTCCTTTTTGTAATTATGGGAAAGTAGTTGCCACCACCCTCTAGTTTCTTTTCTTAATAACAAATCTTATATTCCCTAACATGAAGCATCCAAAAGTTCCATCACCACTTCTTTTTCCTAAATTCATAAACCTATAATTTATGTTCAAAGCCTTGTTACTCTATGATTTGGGGAAAACACTAACTCAACATCCACATGAGAAAAATTCCCTTATGTGTAACCACATCACTGCCCCACTCAAATTTTAATCCTTCAAATTTTGAAGCAATTAAACCCCTTATAAATCCTAAGGGGGAAGGTGAAATAGAACACCCCTACACACTGAAAACAACACCAACACCTACACGTACAACCAATAATAGTTTTCCCATTTTTTTACGGTGTAGTCATTAACACGCACAATATCAAGCCATAGCCATGTGTTCTTCCATCACCTAGGTGTGATTCCTCTCATTGCATGTTTACTAGGAGTGACAATTTCATTTAATCAAGTTCATGTGTGGGCCTTTTTCTAGAGTAATCTACATGGCGTGGAGGACAACAACTTGGAGTGCTCTCTCAAAGATCTACAACAAAACCTTAGGTAGAGGGGGGAGTGAGGGGTAGCATAAAATGACACTAAGAGAGAGTTAGGAGTCCCCCTTCCTAATGTTCTTCAGAATATGGTGTCGAAGAGTCTCCACACGACTTGTAACTTAGTTAAATTGGGATTTTAATTATTGTTCATGTATGTTTGACTTATCTATATATGTATGCATGCTTAGCGAATGGGTAACCTTCTCCAAGCATATCCCCTAGCCGCCAGAGACTAGTTAAGTAATTATAATTAGATGGAAGTACTTATTGTTTAGACCTATGCACTAATCTGCTAGATGGTTTTTTGTTGGCAACCCCAATATGTCATTGATGTTTGCCTTGTACACTAATTAGTATGAATCAAATGTATGTTCTCTAACCCTTGGAGGTATAAATATCACATTTTAATTATTTTAGTCTCAATTTTAAACTTTTCTTTTTAAGGGTTCTCAACAATACTACTATGGATCTAAACATCACCTTGATGTGCAATGCATGATTGAATGAAGATTGAATGAGCTTAATTTGTTCCAAGTCCAACTCCTGAGGTTTTCTACACGACATTATTTCTAAAAGGTGAAAAATGTTCAATGTAACTAGATAAGATAAGATGCCATCTAAAAAAGCACTAGCTTTTCTCATTCAGCCAAAGAATTATAGTTCAAAGTTACGAGTATTAAGTCTTTTAACACTTTATTTGTTTTGGTAGATTAGGCGAGATAAAAGAATTTAGGAGGAGGAAACTTCTTTTCGTTGGATATACATAAAAGAATTTGTCCTCTCAGTAATTAGGTGAGATATAATGGGGAATGGATGCAAAATTTCATTTTATTTTTTATTTAGTCTGTTTAAAAGTTAAATAATTTTTTAGTAAATAACTTTTTTGTAAAAAAAATAAATGATAACAAATAATTTTATTTTAAGAAAAACAATACAATAACAAATTTAGACTTTCTTAGATTAAAATTATTTTTCTAATTAGCACAAATTATATATATATTGCATTTTCTTTCATTCATCTAAGGATAACTTTAACAAGCGTTGCTTATCAAATTCTTGGTTGTAATAACCAAACTAAACAAAAGTTCACTATCTGAGTTGATCTATGTGTAGATGACATGTAAGCAAAATGCAAGAATTGATGGATCCATTTATAAGTGTTAGAGTACAAGTGTGAGGTGAAGTATCACATCGTGTAGAATGAAAAAGTTGAACACCATATAAGTGAAAACAATACTCATAAACTTAAGCTTTAAGGTTTTGGGTTAAAATATGGTGTCAAGTTCACTTATGTGGTTGCTTATGGCCCATTGGTGTAAATCTTTGTGGCGTTTACCTTTTTGGTTGCACAACAATTGATATCAGAGTCGATGGTTCAATTTGGTGATCAACTCAGATGAGTAAGATAACAACAGTGGATCCTAGGCCTAGGGATTCCTTGTATCAAAGGTTTTTCTGGCGGTGTGTCCCTTAGGTGGAGGGTGGTGTAAGTATCTAGAGTATGTGCACTTTAATGGCCACCATGGAATACTTGTGGATGATGATGACTTTCGTTCGAGGGGGAGACTATTATATGGAAGAGACTCACACTTGAGGAGGAGATTATTGGAGTATAAGTGTGAGGTAGAGTTTCACATCGTGTAAGAATGAGAAGGTTAAACACCATATAAGTGAAGGCAAGGCCTATAAACTCGAGCCTTAAGTTTTTGGATTAAAGTGTGGTGTCAAATTCACTTATACGGTTGCTCACTTGTATCAAAAGTCTTCCTGGCGATGTGTCCCTTGGGTGGAGGGTGGTGCAAGTATCTCGAGTATGTGGACTCTAATGGCCATCATGGAATACTTGTGGATGATGATGACTTCCGCTCGAAGGGGAGACTACCATGTAGAAGAAACTCACACTTGAGGGAGAAATTGTTTGAGTACAAGTGTGAGGTAAAGTTCCTCATTGTGTAGGAATGAGAAGGTTGAGCACCATATAAGTGAAGGCAAGACCCATAAACCTAAGCCTTAAGATTTTGGGTTAAAGTGTGATGTCAAGTTCACTTATGTGGTTGCTCATGACTCATTGATGTACATCTCTCCTATTTTTACCTCCTTGAGTTGCACAACAATAAGGAACTATTCATACTTAATATTGAATGAGTTTTTATCTCCAAGATGTAGAGGAAAATGAGAAAGCCAAGGAAGTAGAACTCAAATGTAATTGAAATGACAAATGAGTGATTATACTTGGACACTTATAAATTTTAATCACTCCATTAATATCTCTTATTTCTCTCTATCTTTCTCTTTTTATAACACTACATGATTAACCAAATCAATCATTTATCTCTCTTCTCTTTCTACCTTTCTCAAGGTCTAGGCACCTAAGAGGGTGTCCAAGAATTATTTTTCAACAAAAAATAAAGAGCAAAATTTAACAACAAATGGAAAATATGAAAAATGAATTATTGGCTAAAGTATTTTTTTTCATCCTTATAACATTGGTAAAGTTTGGATTTCATTCCTACAAAATTTTCTGATTGTTTTCTGTCCTTGTAAAATTATAATGTGACACATTTGGCTTGGAGCAAGGTTCAAGTAAATCCAAACCTATATGATGATTTCTAGGTTAAAAATCACCACAAATTTCAGAAAAGAAAAGAAAATGCAATTTGTGAGTATTTTTTGCAATTTGTAGTGATTCTTAACCCCCAAATTTATAACCACCACAAATTGTTTCACGTAGATTCAAATTTACCCGAACCTTGCTCCATATCAAAATATAACACATTTCAATTTTATGAGAATGAAAATTGATCAAATTTTTACAAGAACAAAATCCAAACTTTACTAATTTTATAAGAACGAAAAATATATTGTAACTTAAATTATTATACTTGTCTTACTTGCATTGATTCACCAAGTATAAAATTGTTTAATTGATTTTCACTTATGCATTGTTTGTTTTCGGTGAAAAAGATGGAAACAATTCTAGACAGAAAGAAAAAGGGCAAGAAAGCCTTCCTTCCACAATATAGAATTACATGATACAAATGAAATAAGACTAGCATGTGAATCTTACCTAACAAAGCGTTTTTCACTCTTGGACGGAAATGGACCCAAACAATGGGATGAGTGATTAAAAGACCAAAATACTCTCATTTATGTTACACATATTATTTATTTATTTATTTATTTATGTCATTTTACATATATCATTTATGTTACACATCTTTTTTATTTAATTTATTTGTATCATTTTACATATATAATTTTTTGGTCTACATTTTAAATATATAATTTTTTTTCTTTCATTCCACTTCCTATACAACCAAACAAGAAAAAATATTATTTTATTTTTCTTTTCTTTCATTTTTCTCTTCTACCAAACAAATTAAAAATCATCTCACTTTTTATTTTTTTTTTCTTTTCTTTCCTTTTACTTTCATTCCTCTCATTTGTTTTTCTTAAACTAAACATACCATTAAGGTAAGTTAGACAATCACTTACTCATTTTCACTTAATTGAAGAAAGTATCAAAAACTAGTTCAAAAATTTATTCTACAAATATTACTTATTAATATTATCTAGTAATATCATTGACTAAATTAGAAAAATATATAAAAGCAGTACAAAGTTTACAAACTTGGACTTCTTTAGTTTTAAAAATTCTAATTTATAAAATAACTATAAATTTGATCAATGATTTTCAAATAGTTAAATACCTCTAACAATGTTTTGCTGCCATGCCATTTGGATAAGATTTTCACACATATAACTAGTAAGTATGGTGTGTAATGTATAATTTTCAATGTAAATAAAAAAATGTAAACTTAAACCTCGTAAAATATTTAAACTTAAAAATATTCAAACAAAAAACACTTAAATTACAAGATGAGAAAATATATTATATATAAATAATTTGATACTATAATCCAATTATAAATTATTATATAAAAATATAAATTTATAATGTTTGTTAAATTTTAAAATAATTATTTTAAAAGTCATATTAACAATATTATTTATTAATTAGCAATGTAAAATAATTTTAAAACCATTATAATTGATAGTAACAATAATCAATTATACATATATAAATAATTGATATTTAATATTATGATAAAATACATGTGTCTATATCAAACTCGAACAAGATTATTTTCCATAGAGAATACATATTTTCTAGAGGGGAAAAAAATACACCTTTGATAGAATCTCTAACGAAAATACTTATATGAATTTTGAATTTTAAGCAATATACTTAATTTTTTTCCCACCGAGCATATGACATGGAGTTGCTTATATAAGTAACTGTTACTTAATAAGATTATACAATAAATAATATATTTTTAATCATTATAGGACCACCCGTAAAATTATTTTAAGTACTTATTTTAGCAACCTTAGTATTAGAGTAAACTTTTATATAGAGTATTAATTAAAATATATCTGGAATGTAAGACTCACAAAATTAAAATAAGCAACTAGTAGATTCTCTTGTTTAGGAGTGTTTAAACCAAAACCAATCCAAAATAAAAAGAGTAAATTACACTCGTACCCCCTATGTTTTGTTCTAATTTCACCTGATACCCCTCCCTTTTTGCACCCTACAAAAAACCCTTAATTGTTTAGCTCACATTACACTTAGACTTCTTCCTTCCTAAACACCGTTTAATAATCTAACAGAAATTAGGTACATGCTGATCACATGACTTTTAATGAAAATTTATGTCTAAAATATCCTCATATTCTTCCTCTCAACCTGAAAATATTTTAATACTCTTCTTCTTTTTTGTTTTTCTACATAAACCCAACTTTGAACCCACTTTGTTGGTACGCAATGTTAACACATTTCCTCTCATCCTTTGTTATGCTAATTTATATATGAACTGAATTCTGATTCTCAACAAACATTTTCATCCATTATGTTCCTGTGGTCTAAAACATCAACACTATTTTAATCAACAATAATAAACAGATGATTTCCAATTCATCCATTGTGTTTCATGTAGTCCTAAATATCAACGCTATTTTAATCAACAATAATAAACAAATGATTTTCAGTTCATCCACTGTGTTTCCTGTTGTCCCAAACATCAACACTATTTTAATAAGCAATAATAAACAAATGATTTCCAGTTCATCCATTGTATTTCCTATTGTCTCAAACATCAACACTATTTTAATAAACAATAATAAACAAATGATTTACACTTCATCCATTGTGTTTCCTGTTGTCCCAAACATCAACACTATTTTAATCAACAATAATAAACAAATGATTTTAAAAATCATAAGTGATCTCAAACTGGTTTTCCATTGAAACCCCATTCAGAAATAAGCAACAATAAACAATCAAAATTAAATAAATAATCTTAAAAAGTAACCTATATACAAGGTCCAGTGGTCACTTACAAGCATAGCCTAACGTGAACAGAAATTGTGGAATAGGAAGAAAAACAGAGTGCTCGTGAACGTCAAAGAGGAAGACAAATGAAAACGCTCATGAACGTTGTGAACTAGAAGAGGAATAATGAGAAATTCGCAAATTAGAACAAGAACGATGAAGAGGAATGGAACGTGAATGTCGTGAGAGAAAGAGAAACTCGCACCCCCTGGATGTTGAAGAAGAACTCGCCAATAAGAGGAAGATGAACAGTACTCACTAATGGTGAAGAAGAATGAAACGTGAATTATAAATTCTGAAACTAATTGGAAAGGGATAATTTGGGTTTTACAATTAAAATGTAAGGGCAATTTTGTCTGTTCACATATTTCAATTGACGAGGGAGGGATATCAGGTGAAATTTGAGCAAAACATAGGAGGTGCGAGTGTAATTTACTCAAATAAAAATCGATAATCACTAAAAAACCAAAAATAACCAAACTAATTTTTTTATTGTTTGTTTTGATGATATTTTTCTAACTGATTAGTTTGATTCGATATGTGGTTTGTATTTTTGAAATCAAATCAAATTGCAGCACTTATATTACATTAATGTTTGTGTATTTATGTATATATCACTTAAGTTTCACAATGTATTATAACATAATATATATGAAATTTATACAATGTATATTACTTTATTTTTTTAGATGAGTTTTTTAATATATATTTGATTTAAAATAGAAAAAAATTTGATATATTTTTATTAAAAATGTTAAATATATTAATATATTTTGTAAATTACTATTATTAATTTTTTAATACAATTTAAACTTAAAAGATAAAAATATTGTATATAATTTTTAATGAAATAAATCTCATTAAAAACTAAAATAATCAAATCAAATTATAAATATTAGTTTGATTTGATTCAAATTTTATTTTAAATAAAAATCAAATCAAATTAGAAATGTTTTATATGCTTGATTCGGATTATTTTTTTATTAAAAAATCAAACTACACTGAATCAAAAATACCTATATTCTTGGTGTATTTATTTACGCGCATACGTGTAAGGGTAGGCTGTCCCACCCAGATTGTGTTGGCAAGACGTATTTCAGCGCCGCTTGTCTCGCTTAGGTTGTTGTGTCGGTCACTATCGCTGTCACTGTCACTATCACTTTTGCAATAAACAATGGAAGCAGTGTTGCGGTTTCATCAGCCCCACCATGGTAGTAGCATACCCGTATCCTATTTTCCTTCGAAATCCGCCATTTTTCTCAACAAAAGCTCTCTTTCCATTAAAGGGTGTCGAGTCATTGCTTCAACTGCCTCCTCTTCTCCCCCTCCTTCCTTTCCAATAAGGTGCTTCTTTTCACCCACGCTTCATTTTTTCGATAATTTCTATTATGTTTCTGCAAAGTCAATATATGATTATTATGTGTCGTGTCATTGATAAATGTTGTGATAATGCCTAGTGAGCTAATTGTCTAAGCTATGTCCTCTTTTGTTGCTGAACAAGGCTTTTTCCCTTCATGAATTTTATGGCTTTCGAAAGACATCTCTTGTAGGTTCAGATGTTATGGCTTTCATTATGCATTTGGGTATGGTGGAATGCATGCCACCAATCTCAGTTCACTCATTTGAATTTGAAATTTGGGTATATATCCAACAATCTTGTCATTTCTAATCCACCTGTGTTTTCAGATGAAGATGCACAAAACAGTTTATCTAAATAATGGATCATTTACGTTATATACTATGTTAAAGAATCCAAATAATGGAACTTAGTGTCAGTATTGGGTTACCTTCAGTTCACTCAGTTCATAATTGTTAATGAAAGTACAGCCATAAAACTTGTGCTTTCAAGAACAAATATGCATACATAAGGTCTTTCTCTTTTTGTGTTTATAATGTATATCTGCATGTGTATATGTATACACACATACACACACACACTTGTAATCTCCTATCCACAAAGCAGCTAGTCCCTTTTGACAAGAAGAATGCAAACATATAGATGTTCAACATTTCGACGCTCTCTCAATGTTTTAAGCTTTTGATATAATATTGATCTATTAATTATTATTATTTCAGAATGTCTTTATCTTTAAATTGTTAAGGTCCCTCGGTGGGATCAAGTGAGAGTTTCTTTTACAATAGGATAGAAACCTCTTTTTCATTATGAAATTGGGATTGGAATCTAGAATTTCAGCATTGAGAAACGGAAATTACAGCAGTAAGGTAGAAACTACAACAACTGAAGTTACTGAATTCTTTCCAACCTCCCAAAATTTATCCTTCCAATTTATATTGCCATTTCCTACAAATGAATTCCCTCCATCTCCCTCTAGAATATCAGCATAAATATTCCCTTTATTTCTCATTATGTTCTCATTACCCCGATGTGTTAATCCTCCCTTTCTTTTGAGTTTATCACAATAATGGTAATTTAAGTCCTCGATTCACTTAAACCTTATAAATGGATAGTATTTTGCTATCATGTAGGTCAACTTTGAACAGTTTCATTTTGCATAGACATACAGGTAAAAAGAGGGTGGATGAGAGTAAGACCTTGACTTTAGACGGCATCCGGAACTCTTTGATTAGGGAGGAGGATAGCATAATAGTCAATCTTTTGGAGAGAGCTAAGTATTCTTACAATGCAGATGCATATGACAAAGATGCATTCTTCATGGATGGTTTTAATGGGTCTTTGGTCGAGTACATGGTCTTGCAAACTGAAAAGCTTCATTCGCAGGTTATTATAATTCTGAGACAGTAAAAATATGGAATAGAAAAGAGTCATGAAATCATCGTTTAACTGATTCTGCTTGGCTTCCCTTTGGAAATAGGTGGGAAGATACAAGAGCCCAGATGAGCATGCTTTCTTCCCTGAATGCTTACCTGAGCCAATGCTTCCACCTTTGCAGTACCCACAGGTTTTGGAATTCTATCTTCTTTCATTAGATAAAATTCATTTGGTGACAAACAGGTTTCCTTCTTCTAGCCTCATGAGAATATTTAAGCTTTCCCTTTTTTTTTTTTTTTTTATAAGATAGATGGGTGAAGATTGGTTAATGATTGTGCTTGCACTTACTCTTTTTAGTGAGAATGAGAGACTGATTATTACCAATTGGCATATCATAATCATAGTAGTATATTAAAGTCGCATTTAAAAGTGAAGCAACTTCAATTCTTATTTTGAGAGAACCAGCTGCTGTATAAAATGGGGGCATCACCTCTTCAATTTAAAATATTAAATCCTTATAATGCTTCAATAGGAATGCCATGTGTACTTAGTTTTTTGTGTTATGAAGAATACTAGATTGTTTTGTTGCCCATATGTTACACGTGAGTCATCTGTGCTCAAAACTCAAGAAACAATATCTGTATCTGTTTCTCTAAGAAAATGCTATGTTTACGACTATATTTTCATATGTCCATAAAGATAAAGTCATAAAATTGTAAAATAGGGAGAAGAAAAATGGACATAGAGTTTAACTTGATTTGATCTGCAAAGAATTATAGGCCTACTGTCATGGGTCAAATCGAGAGAAATTCCATCAAATTGCTAAAGATTCACCAAACTTTGCATGCGTTGCACCATGAGCTTTTTTTTGATTAAGTCGCATGTCAAGCCTATCCCATGGAGGACATACAAGCCACTTTATAAAACATACTTTCTTCCATTTGATTGTCAATGCTTGTCCATAGTCCATACATTTTAGTTATTCCCTAATGGTAACTCATTACTTCAGTTAACTGAATTGATTAGCTGTCAATAAAAGAAAATCGTGTTTCTTTTTTAGCTTATGCATTGTATTTCTGATTGGATTTTGACTAATCTACCTTCAATCGTTCCTTGTACTTATACTAGGTTCTGCATCACTGTGCTGATTCTATCAATATAAACAATAAGATTTGGAATACATATTTTAATGATCTCCTTCCAAGATTGGTAAAAGATGGAGATGATGATAACTGTGGATCTGTTGCTGTTTGTGACACTCTTTGCTTGCAGGTACTAATTAAGCTTCTTGTGAAATGGAAAACTTTTTATTATTTTCAACTATAAGAAGCTGAAGTGTGATAGTTACAATAAACTCACTAAAGAGGTTTTAGATGGTGTAGATACAAAATCATAATTTAGTTCATCATTTATACTAAAACTTCGACCAGCAGGAAACAATTACACTTTACACCTTTCACCTTCCTACTACAAGTCTATGAGCACCTACTTAAAAATTAATGTTATCCTAATTATATAATAATATTTAACTTTCTCAACATTCCCCTTCATGCTAATTCTCACAAACATCAATCCCTATACCATAAAAACTTGTGTTGTTAGGTGAAGGAGCATGAGTGTCTTTGTTTTTATTTACATTTCTAGCACACCTCCTAAGGTTGGTCGAGTGGAGCAAGGGTCTTGCATCTAACAGGTCACAAATTCGTGCTATCTCTCATCTATTTGGAGTGAGGTAAATATAACTACCTTTATAAGTTCTCTTCAAGTCTGGGGGCTTTCTCAGACTTGGAGTGAGACACCATGCCTTCCTCCTAAATTTTAAGAATACCCTGGCCTGACGGTAAAGTTGCGCCTTGGTGATTAGTTTTTTTCTAGCATACCCCCTCATACAAGAGCAATGAATGATTTTATATTACATCTTAAACATGTCCCCTCACACAAGCCCTTTGGCTTGAAACATGGATGATGCATAGGCGAACCCTTCCTCGTTCTGAAATCAATGTTATCAATGGCGGAAGGCCAAAATTCTGCCATCTAGACATGCAACGCGGCCTACGGCACCGCCATATCAAGCCTCCCTTCACTAATTGCCTATGGCAGCTGGAAAAAACTCCACCATGGCATTCTGCATTAGCAGCCATGGCACCACCATTTAACAACACTGTCTGAAATAAACCTTTATTTGAAAAATGAGGGCAGGAAAGATTGAACTCTAGACCACTTGATCGGACAGGCTCTAATATTACGTCATGAACTAATTCTACTAAAACCTTAAGTTATTAGACGAAGGCTTATGAATGGTTTTACATTACATCAATTAGTCATTTAGGAAGCACTGAGGAGTTATTTTTTCTAATATTATTTTTCCCGATTTGTTTTCTTATCTAGTTGGGGTTATTAATCTTAATGTATATGTGTGCTTGGGATTTTTCTAGTAATACTATTACTATAATAGCACTTGACCTTACTATTAGTGTAAAAAGGACCGTTGGGATAGTATTTTGTTTCACATCATCATGCACTACATCAAAATAATATTGTTAATTGTAAATATTTCTTTTATCTTAGATGCTTTCCTTCATGTACACTTTACTAAGAAACTCAATTCATATGTAAGGATCTTTTTCTCGGTAATAATAAAGTTTAGAGGGAGAGGAGGTTGATTCTAAGGTTGCGCACATGCCACAAGCCTCAACAAGAACTTGTTAAGGATCTTTTATTCCAAAGTTGAAATCTAATGGTGCTTAGACAGTTTTAACCATTAGTATCAATTTGTGTGCAAAAGAAGCTCACTTCTGTTGCACTAAGTACTGAATGTAGAGTATCTGCACCTAAACATTAATATAATGTTCAGCTCATTGACTTCTGAAACATGGTCCATTAAGTATCCTGAGTAACAAAATGATATTAGCTAAGTTTTTAATATTCTAGCTCTACTTTGTAAAGTTGATTAAAGAACAGCTGCTAATAAACTTTACAAGAAATATACAATTAATAACAGGTCACTGTACTCAATAGTGTAAGAGCATCAAGTGAGTGGTCCTTTAATTCTCATTCTTGACTCTGAACATTTGATATCATAATCATGTAACGGTAGTTTAGTACAAATTCCGAGTTTTCTCTATAATGCTTCGGCACCATTACAGGCTCTCTCAAAAAGAATACACTATGGAAAATTTGTTGCTGAGGCAAAGTTTCAAGATGCCCCTTCTGAATATATAGCTGCCATTGAAGCAAAAGTAAACTTCTGCATACCTGATTCATCTTATTTTTCATTGTGATTCTAGATATCATACGTAATTTTATGATGCTACATTAATCCATGCTTCACAGGACAGGAAACTTTTGCTGGAGTTGTTGACATATGAAACAGTGGAGGAATTAGTCAAGAAGAGGGTAGAAATTAAGGCAAGACAATATGGTCAGGTGGTGAAGATCGGTGAAACAGGCGATATAGCCACTCCTGTGTATAAAATCAAGCCTAGTTTGATTGCAAATCTTTATGGAGATTGGATAATGCCTCTCACAAAAGAAGTGCAGGTAGAGTACTTATTGAGAAGACTTGACTAAACAAAGAAAAGATGACCCAAACAGAATATGCATTGTAGGGTGTTTGTAGTTATCAGTAAGGGGTGGCTTGGGACACTTTGATTACTTTGTAAAGCTTAACGCTGCACAACAATGGTGCTTTTCTGGTTAGAGATGGGTGAGTATTTATGAAGATAGTTTAATGCTTAAGGCAAACAGCAAGACAAAATAAGGATAACTGTCTTTGTATACAAATAAGCGCACTTAAAAACATCTCTTAATGTATGGATGGTATGGTTATCTAAGTGTTTAGGCTCAACAAGGACATTGTCCATAGCCTCCCAATTATGCAGTTGATATTATCAAGTCAATGTGGGATGAGACAAGTGATTAAGAGTTCGGTACAAACTCCTACTTTTTTATTTGTGTGGATTTGAATTCTTAAAGCTCTTATGTCACTTTCTTGCTTGGGGGACAACTCTCTCCAAGCAGATCTCTTAGTGCCTAGTGCCTAATTGAGTAAATGTAATTGGATAGAAATACTTACAATTCAAACTTGTATAGTAATCTTCTAAGTGGACATCTGTTGATAGCTTCGGTGTGTTATTGACACTTTCCTTATGGTATTGGGAATGTCTCTCCATTCTATCACTTTTTTTCAATGTTTTTAAAATCGGACTAGTGATTGAATAGGTGAAAACATTGATTCAAAGTTCAATGGTTCAATTATAGTTGAACCCGTTATATATTTTTAAATATTATATAATATTTTAAGTAATAAACTAATACATCAATATTAATAGTATCTTTAATCCAAACTAATTAGAGTCGATAGTTAAGTAATAAACTAATGAATATAAAAAATAAGGATCTAAAAAATTATAAATGATTAAATTATGTTTCATAAGATAAAATTAATCATAATTGACAAAATAATTATACTATGATATATTTAAGTATGTATTTTTATTTATTTTAAAAATAAAAATGTATATAAAAAAATTGAAAAGACCGATTCAACATTTATTTTAGACCGGTTCTCTCCAATTCTAAAATGCCCCAGTTTTATGGGGTGTTCGGTCGGTCACCAGTCCAATTCCCAATTGAATCGATCAATTTGGTTCAATTTTGAAAATATTATTTTTTTCTACCAAAAAAAACTATATAAAATGTAAGATCTAATATATATCTAATAATCGATAATTTAATTATGCTACCTTTGTCCTATATATAAGACCCTTTTTGCTTCATTGTTTGTCTCTTTTTATAAAAATCTCTTCTAATTGTTTGATGCATTAATTATTTATTTCCTATAATATCTTTAATTAATTACACTCTCCCTTATTAGGATTGGTGAAAAAAAGATGTCACATTAGTTAATTAGGTGAAAAGCAATTAAGTGAAGAGAGAAATAAAGGATAATATTGAAAGAGTAATAAAAATTATTGACAAATCTAATCTAATGTGATTAACTAAATTAATTACTTTTCTTACAAAATATAAATTAATTGAAATGATCTTATATATAAGAATGGAAGTAGTCTATATGGTGACCAATATTGTCTATATCTTTATTATTATGGTGATCAATATTAAATTAAACACACTAGGCAACTTGAGCATGGTAAAGATGGGTAAAAAGTTTTCAAAAAATGTTCTATATTTGCTATTGATTGTTAGCATTTCCCCCTGAATATATTCACATTCACATGTTGATATGTTTAAGATGGTCTTGTATAGAGGCAATGTGGTATCCAAAAATGAAGGCATGCAAGTAGGTGAGAACAGGGAAATATGCTAAGCAATAATTTTTGCTTTGTTTTTTTTGTTCCAAAGCAATACAGAATAATTCTCCTCCATCTAGACACTTAAAAAAATGTTTTTTCAGGAAAAAATTCAGGTTTAAAAATTCCTGGCTCTTAGAACCTGCTCTGGATGAGGTGGTTCATATTGGTTGGACTAATTCTCTAACTAATGATATTATTTCAAAAATAAAATGTTGCACCAAAGAGATGAACAATTGGAGCCGAGCTCTAAGAAGGCAATACAGAGACCAAATTGAAGCTTGTAGACATGAGCTTGATGCTATCCTCCAATCACATGATTCTAATGATGTTTTACGTTTTTCAGAGATCCAAGAAAGCTAAAAATTCTTATATTTCAAGAGGAGTCATATTAGCATCAGAGGGAAAAAGTTCTGACTAAAAGATGTGGATATCAATTCAAAATAATTTTACAAATCAGCAAGTGTCAGGAAAGCCACAAATATCATTTCTTCTCTCACTCGTGAGGAGGGAACTTTGGTCCATAACCACAAGGATCAGCCTGATGTAACTACTTTTTATTTCAATAATTTGTTTCAAGCTAATAATAATTGTAATGTTTTAATGCCCATTATCAATAATATTCTTTAATACATTTTTGTTTATGACAATGACTTTCTCGTGAACTCTTTCTTTTTGGAAGAATTTCGTGTAGCTTTTTTTTATATGAATTCTAACAAATCCCTGGGACTAGATGGACTAACCGAGTTTTTTACAATTTTTTTTGGCACCTTTGTGGTAATGAAGTCTTCCATTCTGATATTGCTTGGCTAGAATCAGGAAAATTTCCACAAAAGGTAAACGAAACCTCCATTATCCTTATTCCAAAAATCAGAAATCCCATTAGCATGAAGACATTAAACCAATATCTCTTTACAATGTTCTTTACAAAATCCTTTCAAAAGATCTTGCAAACCATCTCAAAAAAGTCTTACCAAAATGTATTTCCTAGCAGCTGTAAGCTTTTATAGAAGACCATTCAATCCTTGACAATGTTTTTTTGACCTCTGAAATTATCCACCATGTGAAAGGTACATGGAAAGGAAAAATTTGTGAGGTGACTCTCAAAATTGACATTAGAAAAGGTTTTGACATAGTTTGTTGGGATTATTTGTTAATTGTGATGAGGAAAATAGGCTTTCATGAGAAGTGGTTTGATTGCATTCATCTTTGTCTCAAAACTGTACACTATCATATTAATTTAAATTTGTGAATCTAAACGATTGAAGACTTGAAGATTATTCTTAGGATCTTTTATTTTAATAATTTTACAATGTCAGATAAGTTTGTAAAGATGTGACATTTTTATTGAATGTTTTTAGACTAGGCATGTTGCATGATAAGATAAATGTATTGATCTCAAAGTTTCTTAGAAGCAATCAGTTCAACACAGTGTAATCAATTACCAAGTTTAGTAATCAATTACAAAGTGTTAGAACAAGCAACATAATGCACTTCTCTTGAAATTTGGCAAGAACCATTGAATAAATCAATTACCATTTTAAGTAATCGATTACATAAGCCAGAAGGAAGTATTTGTGGCTTGAGATAACCGATTACCACATTTAGTAATCAATTAGATTATGTCTAAAAACTTTTGGAGTTCTCTGTGTGTCAAAATAATCAGTTACCACATTTGATAATTCATTCCATAACCATAAAAGCTTGAGAAGTTCTTTGTGAAACGAGATAGTTGATTATCACAATTTGTAATCGACTATCATGTTTCTGGAAATGTAGAACAAAGAGGGATTTGAACGAATCAATTATCACATTTGATAATTGATTAAATCAATTTTATTTGTTAAAATTATAAATATCTCCACTTGTTATCTCTCATTAGTGACTCTTGATTCAATCTTGTCTTTTAAAATACACATTATGATAATCATCTAAGGGAACCACTATGCATTTTCACAAGAGATTCATGTTGATAAAGATTCATTCATTCTTCATGATGGTTTGATAATCAAAGGAAAAGCTTGAAGATGTTGTGATATGCACATCAAGGTGTATTCAATCTAATTTTTCTAAATTCTGATATTGATTAGGGTTACCAAGGGTTTGTGTTATTTGATAGGGTTTCAACTCCTAATCCATTTTCTTGTAGGGTTCAAGGGAAGAGTAGAATTTTAGGAATTGCATGTGCATAGTGTTTGTACTTGGTTCTCTATTAGTGGAAGTTCTAAGGGATCTTAGAACAACTGGATGTAGGTCCTCTTGAGGACTGAACCAGTGTAAATTCTAAATGTGATTCTCTCTTTTTCTAAACCTTTATTTTGTTTATCAATCTTGGTAATGGAATTGATATGAAAGGGCCATAAAACTCTATTTTTCATTTTTGTGTGTGTGTACATTGTTTTCATTGATTAAAAATCTTTCATAACAAGTTTTTTAGAAAACCTTGATTACAATGAAAGGTATGGTTTAATTGACTTTAAATAACGATTAGGTAAATATTTTGAAAAGAATATATTCAACCTTCCTTCCTATTCCAACAAAATTGTTATTTAGTTGGGCATATATCTCCAGGGAGAGAACAAGAGGAATTAGAGAACATGATGAGTTCTTTCTGGTGGGAAAATAAAAACCAATCAACAAGAGGAATGCACTTGTTAAATTGGGAAAAATTAACAATGAAAAAAGATCAAGGAGGTACGGATTTTAGGTACCTTCATATTTTTAATCTTGTCATGCTAGAGAAGTAAGGTTGGAAACTGATGACCAACCATGATACTATTGTTTCTAAGGTTTTTAAAGCTAAATATTTTCTAGTAGAAATTTTTTGGATGCTCCTCTTGGACATAATCCAAGTTTTGTTTGAGGTAGCATCAATGTTTCACGGGTAGTGGTGAATGAAGGTATTAAATGGAGGCTTGGAAATGACTTCTCTGTCAAAGTTTGGAACCAGCCGTGGTTATCTTCCCAAGGACACTCATGCATCACATCTCCTCCTATCTCTAGTCTTGAAGATCTAAATGTGGGTGACCTTATTGAACACGAGAAAAATGCTTGGAACATAGATCTTGTTGACACCCTTTTTGATGCTGCAGACTCCACCCGAATTTAGCAAGTACCACCACTCTTCAACATTCATGCAGAGGATGAGTTAATTTGGAGGTACAGTAACAATGGTTCTTACAATGTTAAAAGTGTCTATCATGCTATTATGAATAACATCATTGATAATGACCACTTCAAAGTGCCTGGACCATGGATGACTATTTGGAAGCTCAAGACACCACCAAAAATAAAGCATTTTGTTTGGAGATTCTTAAGAGGTTGTTTACCAACAAGGAAAAGGCTTAGCAAGCGTGGAATTGAATGCCCAACACACTGCCCATTTTTCTCCACCAAAGCAGAAGATGCTTGGCACCTGTTTGTTGACTATTATAAAGTCAATCAGTTTTGGATTTTAGCTGGCCTTTGGACTCACATATATAGCAAAATTCATGCAGCCATAGACATAAATGATTTGTTTTTTACTATTCTGGAAAATGCTAATAATGATCTTAAATGCAGAATTTCTATTGTCTTGTGGTCAATTAGGAAAGCTAGAAATGACAAAGTGTGGAAGGAGATTGATATTCCACCATCAATATCACTTTCTTTTTCGAAACAATTCTTCTCAGAATGGAGCTTTGCAAGAAACATGCACATGCTGAGAAATACACCTTCTCAAGAACCTCCCTTTTACGTGATTTTCAATGGCAACCTCCAGCTCAAGGATATCTCAAATGCAACATTGATGTTGCAATTTTCCTAATATTCACGCATTTGGCATAGGAATCTGCATCAGAGGGGATCAAGGTAATTTCATTCAAGCTAAAACTCAGTAATTCAATGGTACTCCAACTTCAGCAGAAGAGAAGCATGGGCTCTTCTCCATGCTCTCACCTGGATCAATGAACTTCACCTCCAAAATATTATTCTCGAGTCGACAGCAAGGTGGTAGTAGATGCATGCAACAATATAGCAAAAGGAAATTTTGATTTCAATGTTATAATAGCTAAATGTAGAACTTCCCTTTCTAATTTCTCAAACTCCAAGGTGAGTTTTTTTTTAAGGAGAAAAGCTTGTGGCTCATTCCTTGGCTAGGACATCAAGACTTTATTCTTGTAACCAAACTTTTGATATTACTTGTATTCAAACTCTGACTATCAATGAAATGCCTTAACCTGTGCTTCTTTTTTTTATTTTTTAAAAAAAGCAATACAGAATAGTGCTCTAATTCATCATATGAAAAAGGGAAAAAAAAGTGAGATGCTTTAAATGGGTTATCCACAGTTCTTAGACAAAAGCCGAATAAATCAGCAAACAGCTGGATAAAACTATAGAATTAATTATGCTTGGATCTGTGATCTATCACCATTTTCTTCTCAAAATTGGAACCTTCCATCCGAAATGAAAATAAATTCGTTTATGATAGTGCTACGGTCGGTGTTGTTAGCCTTTTGAGCTGGACAATACAAATTTCTGACCCCACCATGTGTATTGGCAAATATTTTTATTATCACATATAGCTTCCACATTAGCTTACTTTTTTAGAATTAAGATACTATCATAACATTCTCAATGGTCCTCTTTGTAAACTTAAGGGTGAAAAGCAATAATGGAAAACAAGATCTGTCGCCAAAATTGTAGGGTAAAAGTAGCACACCATAAAGGTTTGAACAGAAATTTAATTTCTAATTTATCCTAATTAATTAAGATGCATAAAAAAATTCATTTTCCCTCGTGAGATGTTACACAAAACATATTCCTTTAATCTTCTTACAAAATAATGCAGCAAATTAGTAGAATTATATAATTTGCTCAAAAGTATTTGATAGTACTACGAGTTATGTTATAATAATTGAATTTTCATTCACTCACGTTAATTAAAAAAAGTAATTGAATTTTCATTCACTCACGTTAATTAAAAAAAGTACTTTAGCGTCTGAAAGATGTAGATATATCTATAAACAAGATAATTTGAAACTTACATTAGGTTGTGTTCTATTCGAGAAAAACAGAAATGTCCAACAAGGATTGTTGGGTGATTAATATGGGATCAGGCCTGCTACGAATAGAAGATATAGGCCCAATTAGAAAAGAGGCTCAGTAAAACCAAGTCAATTAACTCTAACCACTCAGCAACACACTATCATAACCGTCAGAGATAGTGGAAGCCATAACAATATCACAACCGCCATTATTCAGTTAGCCAAGGATCTCGGCTAAAGATCGTGGACACGAACTACTATTCCAATATCACCCAGGTCAGTGTTCATCAGCCTATAAATAGGAGTATTCTTCATGGAGAAAGGTACACACATTCTGACTCTCTCTTTACCATTCACACAGAGCACACACTGCACACCAATTGTGTCGTGTCCTCATCATATTGTGATCTTCTTCCCTGAGGTGTTTCATCCCTATAAGCATCCTCGGAGAGAGAGAGAGAGTCTAATCTCATATTAATCACCCAACAATCCTTGTTGGACATTTCTATTTTTCTCGAACAGAACATTGGCGCCGTCTGTAGGAAACGATAAATTTCGATTCCCATAAAATCACAATGGTCAATACAAGAAGCCACCAAATGGAAGGACGAGACGAACCACCAAGAAACGCGATTCATGAGAATGTAGTGGTAGAAGACGCTGTTTCAGATACAGCTTCGTCCCCGGCTCTGCCAGCATTGCATCTGCCTAATAATCCACCACCAGCTGCCGAGGCAGAACCAGAGACAACACAACGTTTTATTCATAATGCTCTGGACTCAATTTTATCCCGGATTGAGAATTTAGAGAAACGATATGCGCTTCAACAACAGAAGGATGTCCAGAACCTGATTGCACAACTAGACGAGTGTAGTGCCAAATGGAGACATGATGAAAGCCGCCGCATCCAACAAATAAAGTAGCAGATTAGAAGCATGGAGAATCCGGCACAAGTAGAGAATCATGGACATCACCACTCCACAGCAGGAAGCCGCTATCAGGCGATCTCGGTTCCCAATGTCGAGGTACGAAACCCAGAACCAATCAGTCATTCCGAACCGGAGGGGTTGTCTCATCCCCAGACACATAATGACCAAGGACCTCGCATCTCCCCAACCAAGGTCCTAGACCATAATGCAGTAGAGAGCCCGGCAACAGAAGTCATACCCCGACCCAGAATGGAGGATGGCACTTACCGAAGAAAATATCGTCGGGGTCAGCAGAATAATAGTACATTCGTGGATGAAATAGTAAATGCTCAATTCATAGAAGATTTTGATGGATCATTTCTATCAAAATATGATGGGAGTCAAGATCCTCAGGTACATATCGACGACTTCGACATGCAAATGTGCATTCGGGGCATTGACGAACCAATCATCTCAAGAACTTTTGTTACCACTTTAACCAGAGCTGCACAAACATGGTTTCATACTCTTCCACCTCGGTCTATTTGAAATTTTGAAGACTTCGGACAAAGATTCCTGTTGAATTTTGCGACCAGCAAGAAACAACCTAAGTCCGAGTTCGCTCTGGGAAAGATACGCCAACAACCCTGAGAAACTTTACAAAGCTACTTGGATCGTTTCAAGGAAGTCGCCCTACAAGTCCAAGGTTTGGAAGAAAGGGTACACATACATCTCATATATGCCGGACCTTCAATAGATTATGTTACCGGAGCATGAGCCGGGCTAGAAATCACCTCCTCCCCCTGTGGTGCATCTTCATCTGGTGGAAGTATCGAATCTTCACAAGGGGAAGGGGGGACCAATCTATCACCATCCACATAAACATTGAAATGCATGCCTGTGGTATTCAGTTCAAGCCCCGGGTTCAGGCAACGTATCTGATTCAAAGTGTTATTGAAAGATTCCTCAGCGGTCATAGCCAAGACCCCCCACATCTCATTAGCCTCCGCCTCGGCCTGTAATAATTTGTAATAATTCGCATCCCGCTCCTCTTCGGTCTTCTTCAACAGCGTCTCTAGCTCTTTGAAGTTCCCATTCAAGACCTTACTCCATTGCCGGACTGTTTCCAGAGTTGTCTGGGCACTTTCAGCAGTATCCAAAGCAGCTTGGAGTTCTTGATGGAGGGTAGTAGCGGTGTCCTGCAAGGCCATGAGCTCTTGGCGGGTTTTCTGAGTTCCTCTCGAGAGGCCCGGAGCTCGTCCTGCGAGGCAATCAACTCTTGATGTGTTTTCTGAGTCTCCTCCCGAGATTCCCGAAGCTCGTCCAACAACTTGCCATGCCTAGACTTCAGGGTGGCCAAGCTTTGCATCAACGACGCGCACTTCAAAGCGTTTGCCTCGATAGTACTGAGCTCCTTAAGGTCATAACGAGAAAGAGGACTCGAGTCCGAAGTGTTTTGGGGCCTTGATAACCCGGATCACATCATCGTTAACCCCTTCTTCCCATAAGCATCCCGTCAACGGCCTAGGGGGTGGGGCGACATTAGTGGCTGAAGAAGGGCCGGACGATACGTCTCTCGGGACCGTGGTAGAGACCAGGGGAACTTGAACAGCTGGGGTCTTAGCCGAGGATGGGTTGCCCTGGTTAGCCGAGGATGGTGCCGACTGGGATGCGTCACCAACCTTGTTTCTTTTTGTAAGATTGGAAGTGGGGACGCACGACAGGGGGCTGCTTTGATTTAACCAAAGGATTGGTGGGGACTACCCCCGCCGAAACAGACAACTTCGCGAACGGGGTGGAGGACGTGAGAGCCAAGGCTGAGGGATGCTGTTCCATAGCGTCAGCTGGGCAGGAATAAAACAGTTAACACATCAATTAATACATCACAAATCAAACTAAACATGTTCATACTTAGTTCAAGAGAGAGGCCGGAACGGTAAACGTGTATATAGGAGGCAAAATTTAACAAGCCATAAGTTTCCCTATATGCCGCAATCTAAACAACCAACGAAGCCTCGGAGTCTGACAGATCCGTTTCCTCAAAACGGTAAGAGGCGGGTGGAGATTCGTGATGGAGTTGGGTCCAATAGAGTGGAAATCTGCACTCTGCGTCCCGTGACTCAGAAGAGGAAAGAAAGAAAGGCTGTTGGCCGGGTTCGGTGACAACCTTGTGGTATTTATTCTTGAAACCTTTAAAAGACTCAGCATATATAATAAAGAGTTTTCGATCGGAACGACCGCGGATCGAAGTCCATCCCTTTTTATTAGGCAGTTCCCGACCCGTCCTAGCAGTATGTACATTGAAATAATAAAAGAAAAGGTGGACTGTACAAAGAATCCCCAACTGTTGGCAAAAAAGCTCAAAAGCTAAGATGGAGGCCCAGCTGTTAGGATGAAGTTGGGAGGGAGCTACATGCAAATGTTCTAGAACTAACATTTGGAAGTTTGAAAAGGGGAAGTGAATGCCCAAACGGGTAATGACATCTTTGTATAAAAGAAAAAGTTGGGTTCATTCCCTTCTCGGAAAGAACAGATGGGTTCGTCCGGGTCAGGGGTGTGAACATAAAAACCATCCTGATGGCCAACCAGGATCGCGGCAATACTTCCCGGATCCAACTCAGAATGGGTACACACCACCTCGTGGGTTACCCATGGGAACTTCTCAGTTAAGCCCGAGGGGGGATTAGAATGAGACCCGACAGATACTGATTCAGCAACCAATTCTGGTGAGGTGGTATCCATAATTACCTACGACAAAATAAAAAACAGCAATCAGTAAAAGAATACCTGGAGCAATGGTCGTTAGATGAGAATCAAGATTTGACGGAGTCCGAACCAACGTCGGGGTAGCTCTGTCAGAAGTTGGCACCCCGGTCTAAGAGTCCGAGTTAGGAATTGAGACGAGAACCCCGGTCCTGTTTGGAAGAGGCTTATCAGAAGTTGGCACCCCGGTCCAAGAGTCCGAGTTAGGAATTGAGACGGGAACCCCGGTCTTGTTTGGAAGAGGCTTAGGGATAACAACTGGGTTATGCCGACATGAGTCAAACAATGCTTCGGCTCGTTTATCTTGATCAATACTTGTTAAGTACAGAAATTCATCAAGACATTTAGAGCACGGCTCAAACTGAGTCTCAAAATGCTTCCCCGGCACATTGTTTTGTCCCAAAGAACCCAAGGGGGCAATATTAGAAGACACGGGAACCCTAGGGGGCACCCTAGAGTCTACTGATCCTAATGTCTCAAACCTTTGTTTGGTTAACCCTAATTTCGGTGGATTAGATGGTTTGGTGATGCTAGTTGTGGAACTACCAGGACCTGAAGGGGCACGCAAAAGGATTTTTTCTTTTTCCTCTTTTGGGAGAGGAAGACCAAAGAACCAATATGCAGATCGAGGGGGAACAGTTCTACGTATATGCGCTTCCTCCACAAGAGAGAATTCCATTGTTAAAGACTAAAACGAAATTCAATGCGCAAAATGAAGAAAGAAGAAGCTCGAAAGCAAATTAGAGAGAAAAGTGAAAGTAGATGAAAGACAGAAGTGACTCAAGAACATATAAATCAAAAGCATTAGAGGAAAACCAGAAATAAATTGCAACAGGCGTAACGCAAAACAAGTGCGAAAGAGGAAGTGCAAAATACCTGGAATGAAGAAGAAAGATTGAAGAAATGTGAGTAGCAAGAACGGAAGCGAAGACGAGAGCACGAGCACAAAAGCAGAAACACAAGGGTTGAGAATGCAAGGGAATTGAAGATGCACCACAGGGGGAGGAGGTGACTTCTAGCCCGGCTCATGCTCCGGTAACATAATCTATTGAAGGTCCGGGATGCCGGTTATTTCTGTAATTTTTGAACAATTTCTTTTATGGGTTTATTCCCGGATTTATCTGTATGACTCACACATTTTATAATTGCATTCACACTTGTAGATTTCAGTCGACGTTAACATGTGCATGCTTCGTTTGGCTCCAATGGCCGGGTATCATATTGCTCGAATTAGCACTCGAGTTGAATATCGGATTTTGGATCCCGATTTTATGAAACCAGATTCCAATCCTACCAACAATCAACGTGTTACATAAACATTAATCAACGAATGTGATTCTTTCGAAATTTCCCATTTGACTTCTTCACCATTACCACGTTGGAGAGCCATGTGGTGTATTGTATTTCTCTTATGAACCCGGCCTCCAACAGCTCCTTGATAGGCTTCTCCAAAGCTTGCCTTCTTTCTGGCCGAGGTTCCTATTCTTCTGCGCCACTGGTTTGGAACCGGGGTACATAGCTAGTTTGTGGTAGCAGAAGGTAGGCTTTATTTCGGGAATCTCAGAAGCTTTCCAAGCAAACACGTCTTGGTTTCCTCGGAGGCATTTGATTAGTTTGCCTTTGGTTTCTGGATCGTTCTGCTTGCCTATCTTTATGACTTGCTCTGGGAAACTTCCAATCTGGACATCTTCAAGCTCATCTACCGGTTCTGGTCTCCATTCTTCAACATCCCGCATATCTAGCTCCACCAGGATCACCGGATTCCAGAATGGACATTTCTCGGTCTTTTCAAACTGATCTCCTTGCCTTATCCGAGGTGGTAAGGAGGGGCCACCTTCACTATCTCTTACCGCGTTGTAATAACATTGCCTGGATCCCTTTTGATCTCCACGTATGGTGATTACTTTACCGTTGCTTCCAACCATCTTCATCTTCTGGTGCTTAGTGGACACTAATATGTCCCACTTATGAAGAGTCGGTCTACCCAGGATGATATTGTATGGTGAAGAGAACTCGGCGATGGTGAATATGACTCTTTCTGACTTGAAACCCTCCTTTGTTCCTAGCGTGAGTCGGAGGTCAATGGAACCCTTGAGGCCAGTGCTTCCGCCGTTAAAACCTATCAACATGGTTTTGCACGGGTTCAAGTCTTCTTCATCCAAGTTCATCTTTTTGAATGCACTCCAAGAAATGATATCAGCTGAACTACCATTATCAACAAATATCCTTTTAACTCAGCAATTAGCTATCGTCCCCGTTATTACAAGGCCGTCCTCATGGCCGGGAACCACCCCTCTCATGTCTTCTTCAGTAAAATAAATCAGCGGGGGTGTGGTTTTCTTACTGTGTTCCTTGAACTTCGATCGAGCTCTCACCGACATAACTTCCTTGAGATACTTCCTTCATTGGTTAGCAGTGTCACCTCCTCCTCCCATGGCTCCTGAAATCACGTTGCATTCGAATTCGGGTTCCGGGAAATCATCATCCTTCTTGTTCTTCTTCTCATCCCGGCTTTTGTGTTCGTGTTGAAGGCCTTTTCGCTTGCCTTGTTGTCCCTGGGTCTTGATAACATATTGCCTCAGTTTACCTTCACGGATAAACTTCTCTATTGCATCACAGAGATCCCAACACTGATCAGTCGTGTGACCTGGTCCGTTATGGAATTCACAAGACTGGGAATAATCTAGTCCCTACCTTTTGAAAACTGGACAAGGTCGATCTACCTTCCTCATGTCCGTTAAGGCGACTTCTCTCCATATCTAAGCCCGACAAATATTCAATGGAACATATTTGTGGTACTTCGTTTCATACTTCCTTGGCCTGAAACCGGGGTCAGAAATATTTCCCAGATGTCGATCGGTATGGATATTCGGAAGATGTCGGCTGGGATGCGTGTTTCCCTAATGTCGATTCCTTGGTGGGGACGGCTTTCTTCTAAGTTCCTTGGGAGCTGAGTTGGCAATCTTCATCTGCTCCAACTCCAGGTACTTTTTTGACCGCATTCTGAATTCTATGAGGGATTTGACAGGATCCTTATAAATCGACTTGGCTAAACGGGATGATCCATTGAGTCCGGCAGATATGAGATGTACGTGTACCCTTTCTTCCAAACCTTGGACTTGTAGGGCGACTTCCTTGAAACGATTCAAGTAGCTTTGTAAAGTTTCTCCGGGTTGTTGGTGTATCTTTCCCAGAGCGAACTCGGACTTCGGTTGTTTCTTGCTGGTCGCAAAATTCACAGGAATCTTTGTCCAAAGTCTTCGAAATTTCGAATAGACCGAGGTGGAAGAGTATGAAACCATGTTTGTGCAGCTCCGGTTAAAGTGGTAACAAAAATTCTTGAGATGATTGGTTCATCAATGCCCCGAATGCACATTTGCATGTCGAAGTCGTCGATATGTACCTGAGGATCTTGGCTCCCATCATATTTTGACAGAAATGATCCATCAAAATCTTCTATGAGTTGAGCATTTACTATTTCATCCACGAATGGACTATTATTTTGCTAACCCCGATGGTATTTTCTTCGGTAAGTGCCATCCTCCATTCTGGGTTGGGGTATGACTTCTGTTGTCGGGCTCTCTACTGCATTATGGTCTAGGACCTCGGTTAGGGAGATGCGAGGTCCTTGGTCATTATGTGTTTGGGGATGAGACAACCCCCCCGGTTCAGAATGACTGATTGGTTCCGGGTTTCGTACCTCGACATTGGGAACCGAGATGATAGCGACTTCCTGCTGTGGAGTGGTGATGTCCATGATTCTCTACTTGTGCCGGATTCTCCATGCTTCTAATCCGCTGCTCTATTTGTTGGATGTGGCGGCTTTCATCATGTCTCCATTTGGCACTACGCTCGTCTGGTTATGCAATCAGGTTTTGGACATCCTCCTGTCGTTGAAGCGCATATCGTTTCTCTAAATTCTCAATCCGAGATAAAATTGAGTCCAGAGCATTATGAATAAAATGTTGCGTTGTCTCTGGTTCTGCCTTGGCAACTGGTGGTGGATTGTTAGGCAGATGCAATGCTGGCAGAGCCGGGGATGAAGCGGTATCTGAAACAGCGTCTTCTACCACTACATTCTCATGAATCGCGTTTCTTGGTGGTTCGTCTCGTCCTTCCATTTGGTGGCTTCTTGTATTGACCATTGTGATTTTATGGGAATCGAAATTTATCGTTTCCTACAGACGGCGCCAATGTTCTGTTCGAGAAAAATAGAAATGTCCAACAAGGATTGTTGGGTGATTAATATGAGATTAGACTCTCTCTCTCTCTCTCCGAGGATGCTTATAGGGATGAAACACCTCAGGGAAGAAAATCACAATATGATGAGGACACGACACAATTGGTGTGCAGTGTGTGCTCTGTGTGAATGGTAAAGAGAGAGTCAGAATGTGTGTACCTTTCTCCATGGAGAATATTCCTATTTATTGGCTGATGAACACTGACCTGGGTGATATTGGAATAGTGGTTCGTGTCCACGATCTTTAGTCGAGATCCTCGGCTAACTGAATAGTGACAGTTGTGATATTGTTATGGCTTCCACTATCTCTGACGGTTATGATAGTGTGTTGCTGAGTGGTTAGAGTTAATTGACTTGGTCTTACTGGGCCTCTTTTCTAATTGGGCCTATATCTTCTATTCGTAACAGGTTGAAAGGAATTGTATTCAACCTTAATAATATTCTGTCGCGCCAATTAAATCACGCAAATTTTAGTCTCTATATCAGTCGCTAATAGTTTTTGCGACAGAATTTGTTGTCGCAAATTTAAAAAAATAAAAAAATACAATATTCCGTCAAAAAATTGTTAGTGACCAAATTAGCGACCGCTTTAGAGATGAATTTACTCACGCCCAAATTTGGGCGTGATCAACTACCCCATATTGGTAAATAGTTTCAATACAGCCCCAAATTGGTAATTTTTTATTAAAAAAGTATTATTTTGATTCTTTTGTCGTTATCTTCCATTATTGTGTCAATGCTATCTATTGTAAGTCTATCAGTTAAGCTCTACAAAATAATAATAATACTTTTTATAAAAAATATTTTATCTTGTAATTAAAAAGACTAGCCTCAACTCAAATATGTGAAGCTACTTTTTTAATAATCTTTTTTTCATAACAATAATAATCTTTTCTTCATATATATATGAATTTTACTATTAAATAAGAGATTATATTTTGGAGAATTTTATTCATTTTTATTTGAAAAATGCACTTTAAAAACACGATCTCTGTATCTTATGTATCAATGTATAGATTAAATGACACTGCATATTCTCTTAAATTTTTTAACTATTTAAAAACTAAATATTCATTTTTTTCATTTTTAATATAAGTATTTTATTATAGTTTCTTTTTTTACTGATGCACTTGATATATATAAAATTAAAAATTAAAAAATAATATATTTAAGCTAAGCAAACAAAAGATATTTTTAAAAAAAAGGTATTTAATATGTATTGTTGAAAAATTAATTTTATTCGTTGTAATAACTGACAATCAACGGCTTTCATTAATTACTTTTTAAAAATTTAAAATTTAATGGTCACTTGTACGGCTAGTTTATCACTTTTTAAAAATTTAATAACATTCACCACTTCTTCGCATGGAAAGCTTGTTTCACAAAAGAGAAATGATACTTGGAATTGGATAATAAATTATACAAATTTTACAAAGAAAGAAGAAAAAAAAGGTGATAAGTTTGAAATGTAATAATAATAATAATAATAATAATAATAATAATAATAATAATAATAATAATATACAAATTGTTTTAAGAATTATTCTATGTATATCTCTTTAAAAAAAAGGGGATAAATTAGTTATAAATTAAAAGTTTAAAACTGATAAGTTAATTAATTAAATTAAAATATATAATAAAAATGTTAAATTAATAAATAAATACAAAATAACGTACAGAAATCTTTTTAATTATTTAATTATAATTAAAATGTTGAAAATATAAAGCCATAATTATTTCAATATATATATATATATATATATATTGAAATAATTATGGCTTTATATTTTATTTATTTTAAATAACTAGTTGTCTTAAAAATTAGAAGAACCAATTTTTAATTCTTTTCTTATCTTTAAATTTTAAATTTATATTAAATAAAAACGAGATAATGTAATATATATGTTATAATATTTTGAATTTGTATTATAAAGAAAACATATTTGATGAGAACATAAAATTAAATTAATTTAATATGAGAAAGTTAAAGGTAAATTATGATGAAATAACAAGGAAAAAATGACATCAAAAATTTATAAAACTATTCTCAACATATTTTTGTCATAATTATCAATTCATTTTATAGTCAATTTTAACAGAAAAAATTATTTATTAATATTTAATTAATACAAATAATATTCAACATATATAAAAATAAAATTTCTTCCAATATTTCTTCCCCTTAGACAAACATCTAAATAATATTGAACATTTGAACATGCTTTTTTATTTGTAAATATTTTTTTAAAACAAAAATATTGTACTTGAAAGAGAAATGTGGGATCACAACGCCGCTTTGAGCAGTGTGCGCATCAGCGTACTTTGTCCTTTTAGCCTGTGCCAGCTCAGCTTGACATCTGGTGCAAAGGTAAAGCCTTTATCATCACTTCACATACCCACCACATTCACATAAACACTCCCTTTCCCTTTCCCTTTCCCTTTCCCTTCCTTTGGGTTGTGTTTCATGTTGTGTTGGATTGGATTGTGTTGTGTTGAGTTGTGTGTTCCATCCAACTCCAACTAGTCCGAGATTCTTTTCTCCTTGGCTGCATTGCACTTTGCACCCCAAGAAGTGAAGGGAAGGGAAAGGAAGAGAGGCCTAAACTAAACACCCCAAAAAAATGGAGAGAGCTCTCACTAAAGTTAGCAGCTTGAAGGTGGGGTTGGGGAGCTCATGGATCACCAAGAAGGCCAAGGAGGAGTTCTCTAACATCTCTGAAGACATCTCTGTGAGTATATTGTTACCTTTTGGGTTTGTTTTGCATTACTTTTTTTCTTCTTAATCTTATTTAATGTGGCCTGGTTCTTAGCATTGTTACCTTTTGGAGTTTATGAGATCTTAAATAGAAAGCTTTGCATGTTGATGTTTCTACATTTTAGGGTGATGGATTTATTTCCATGATGTATAGGGCAGGACATTGCTTGATTCTGGATTAAAAATTGTTGCTTTGCTTGTGTGTAAAATGGGGTATGCTTTTCCTTTTGACTTTATCTTGAGAAATTTTCAGGGTTTTGGGCTTGTGTAATTTCTGTTAAGCCTGTTTCCAGTGTGCTTTGTTGAAGGAGAGGGAAGGGGGAATGTGTGAAAGGGTATAGATTGGACATGGGGAATGAAGGAGACTGAATGATTGCCAGATGCCTCTTTCTTAA
>CM023941.1:7323311-7366695 GCA_013407115.1 Glycine latifolia
TAATAATAATAATAATAATAATAATAATAATAATAATAATAATAATAATAAAGAATTCAAAATTAATTCCCATCTTTTTTATAGATGTAAATTTAATTCCTTATGGCACCATTAAAATCTTGCGGTTTAGACTTATCTAATAATTTAGATAGGTAGACTTGTTTTAACAACCTAACATATTGTTAATGTCATATTCAATATTATTACATATTTGTCTTCATTCTATTATTTTTCTCACACAACTTTTGATCCGTTATATTTTAATGTTATTTCATTTTAATATATTAAATTTTAAAAGTTTTATTTTAATCTTTTAAGTTTTTAAAATTTTCATTTTGGTACGTTAAATTTTAAAAAAATTATTTCAGCCTTTTATATTTTCAATAGTTTCATTTAATTATTATGTTTTTGAAAGTTTCATTTTGATAATTTCTTCTTATTTTCGTTAACAAATGTTAGTATACAGTTAACTTTTAAATCTTGAAATAATTAATTTAAAATAGTTACAGCTAAAAATTGTCATTATTTTTTTAAAATGCATTCAACAAACCTACTTTCTTAATTTTTGTCATTTTTTTCTACAAACTTCATAATCACCACAACATAAACAATGTAATCACCGTCCACTCAAAAGAATAAGCTAATATTTTATGTGATTCATGGAAACAACATGATATTTGAGATGATTAGATGTAATGAATAAGTTGTCATTTCTTTTATTCTATTTTTTTAATAACTAATTACTTTCTTAACTTATTCTTTTGAAATTTCTATTGTAATAGTATTATGTTAGACTTGTCGATAGAATGATGGATGTTAATCCATAAATTGATATTTTTTTAGTACTGTCATTCTAGAAATTTTGCTATTATGTGGCTATGTTATGAACGAAATCTTAAGTTTAATTGTGAATGTATGTTTTTAATTCACAAAAACGTCATAAATTATTTTGTCTTTGTTACGGATAAAGCCCGATTATCTTAATTTCAAATGTTTAAATCCCCAACAACCTGATATCTTATTAGAAGATAAAAGATATAACAACAGGAAGATATAACAGATATTCGAATATCTGTTCCAAAGATAATGAGCCTCAACCACCATTCTACCAATATCCAGGTATTATCTTATAAATACAACATCAGTCATGATGAAAGGTACACAGAATTCTGACTCTCTCTTTTCATTCACACTGCACACACAGCACACCACTCGTGTTGTTTCTAGCAGTGATCGTCTTCCTGGAGGTGCTTCATCTCCTTAAGCATTTTCAGAGAGGGAGAGCCTGATCCTACAGCAAAATCCCAGTAAACCTTACTGGATACATTCTGTTTCTCTCAAACAGAACAATCTTTAAGTTATATCTATTGAGGACTAAAGTATCATTGTGTAATAATATATTAGCAAGAAATTTGGAAGAAAAAGTGTTTTTTCAAAATAGCCATTAGGTTCAAAAATATAAAATTCAACATTTTAAAAAAGTTTCATTGAGATTTTAATCCAAAATACCATTGGTTGACATGAAATGTTGCGTTGCACACATGAATTTGCCATGTCGACCTCTATGTGCCACATATGCACTCATCATTAAGGAAAATAAAGATAAGTTAATTGTTTGACTAAATTTTTAGTATATTTGTACATTTGTGGACTAAATTGTTTATTTCCAAAGTACAAGGACTATATTATTTATTGACCATTTACCCTAAAAGATAAGTGACTATAACATTGATTAAAAAAATAATCCCATGCCACATTACTAAATTTGGGTTACATTAGGTTAATTTCTTCATCGCTCAACATTTTTAATTTGACAAAAAGACTAAAATTGCAAATTTTACATAACTAGAGGATAATCGTCTCTATTTTAAAATAGGAGCACTAAAATTACATATTTTAAAAAATAAGAGAACTAAAAGTCTATATTTTAAAATAAAGAGACCGAACGAACTTTAAAAAATAGAAAAATCAAAATTATATTTAAATCTTTATATAATATCTAACTTTTGTGTTTATCTTTTACTACTAATCATTTATTATATTTCAAATTTTCCTCACTTTCTCTTTTTTGCTTTACATATTACTATATAATTTCTCATAAAAAAAGTTATATCATCTCCACATTCTTGCATCAAAATATCACATATTTTTTCATGATAAAATAATGAGATATTTTTTACAGAGAGAGAAATAATACGAGATATCTTAGTATTTTATATGTTCGATATTATAATACTAGTCTAAATTTTACAAAACGTAAACACATGGCGTGGGTGCAAATGACTTTTTATGCATTGGAAATTAGTAGGAAATAAAAGAACAAAGACAAAACTAGCAACTCAAGACTAAGCTAAACTCAATGACCCATTCTATATAATGTTGACCACTGGTAGAGCATCAGATTCACATATATGATATATAGTGATTTTGGCTAGCTAGATTCCAAACTAAAATCAAACTACGAGTATCCTTAAAATAATCTCCCATGCCCGGGTTATATGCAAAACCAACGACCCAAACTTTTATGTTGTGTTATCTCTAATAACACCACCCACGCCAATCAATTATACGAGGATTATCTACTCAGTTGCCATTAACCCTAGGCTTAACAAAGTACATTGGACGAGGATCCCATCAATCCCACAGCTATTGGCGTTTATTAAGATTTTAGAAGAACTCATCTATCAATGCTTCTCCAAGTTATCAAGGAAATTATAATGCCAGCTATATTGCTGGAAAAAAAATCATGTACTTCATCTGAATTCATGTATAAAAAAATAACTAATTTATATTAATTAATAAAATTAGTTTACATCATTTAATTTTATTAGTCTCAAGTAAAAAATGTATTTATTTCTAAAATATCTTTCATTGAAACTTGTTATAATAAATAAAAAAAGAGTCATTGAAAAAAGAATTAAAATTAAATGAATGATATTTTAGGAATGATAACAATAAATAGAGAAAAATTAGTTAGATTTATTTACATTTAAGTCCAACATACAATACCACTTTTTTACTTATATATAAAACCAGAAGCAGTACGTATTAGTTAAAGCTTTGGTAATAAGAGACTTGATTTGAACTTTACTACTTCCTTCGTTTCGTTCCATATTATGTGATGTTTAAGATTTTGACATATAAATTAAGGAATACAATTAATTTATTGAATTTTTTACAAAACATTAGTTAATTATCCAATATACTCCTTATCTCTCTGATCAATTACTCATTGACTCACAGATTAAGGGTAGTTCTGTAAAAAAAAGTATTTAACATTTAATGCAACATTAATTTTATAAAATGACATCTATTTTGGTATAATTTTTTCGCTATAACGTCATATAATATGAAATGGAGGAAGTATTATAGAAAATAACATAAATTAATATGAAATTTTTTATAAAAAAAAAGATAACTAAATATTCTTATTTTTCAAAGAAGTCTATATTTGTTGAAAGTTGGTCTGCTAGCTTTTTGAAAGCTAAAACTTATATCAAGTCATTATCAAATTAGGCTAGAAAATTACAACTTTAATATGTTTAAAATTTAAAGGCAAAAACTTACAATTCATTTGGTGAGTTTGAGTTGAATTAGTTACAAAATCAATGTAGGTTGTGAGATATAAATAGTTAAATAAAAAATCTCATTCAATTTGTTCTTATCATATTATACAAGGTTATCAAACATGAGAGTCTATATAAATTCGTGTGAGCTTCATAAATTTGACTTGTGAACACGACTCATAGATTCATGTTAAGTCAAAACATATTTCTGTCTTAAAATGAATCAGGACAGTTAACTATTTTGTTTTAATATAAACAAATATAAAGGTTAAAAACGAAGTCTTATATGCTATCAGAATATGCCTTGCGAAATCTACGTTTGATGTTTCAGACGATAACTAGATAGAAGCATGATCTGATATGATATTAAAGATGACATTTAAGACTTTATTTAATATTCTATGTCTAAAATCTATTTTGCATAAATATTCTCCTAGGATCTATCGAATTCTATGAAAAATAAATGAAGTAAAGAGCTAAGATTCCTCAATTGTCATCAAAAGAAGAGTTTTGTTGCACATACATGCTTTGACGAAAAAGGAAGGGATTGTCTGTTGAAGTGTTCGACATGCCAATGACAAAGAATGGACTCTTTACATGAAGAAAAGGATGTGCATTTAATGCAAGTAATAAATGTTCCAACGGCCACATTCATCGGACAAAGAACAAGTGAAGAATTCTACTTGTTGTGAAACAACTGACACTTGAAGATGACGCCTATATATACCAGAAGCTTTGAAGATATGAAAGATAACTTTTATGCTAAAACATTCATTATTCTTTATGTAAAAAACATTATGTGTATATATTCTTGAAAAGTTAGAAGAAGAAAAAAACTCTCAAAACACCTTGAACATATTGAGAGAAATGACTAAGTGTTGATTGTTAATCCGTCTTTAAGACGATCATAGATTTAGTCATTGTGCAAACACAACCAACATATCTCTTCTAATATGCTTAGAGCTAGCAGTGACTTAGCATAGACAAAAAATACTAGATGTTGATCAAACTTGGGTAGAACATTTTTTGTAGAGCCAAAAGCGGTCGTGACATAATACTTGTAACTTGTGAAGTTGGTGGAACTTGGTGGTTTGTCAAGAACTGAACGTAGTTTTAGTGGTAGAAACAAACCCGTATAACTCCTTTTGTGTGATCTTTATTTACTTTCTTTATGCTTTAATTGACCTTGGGTTTGAATTTGCTTTTAGACATTTGAAAACATCTTTTGCTTGGGAAAATTATGTTTCATTGTTTGACCGTGTATTAAAAAATCTGTTATCTGTTTTACAAAGTTTTTCTTTCAAACAAAACTTTGTTTGATTGCAAAAAAGGCTTTAAATTTTTTTCTAAATCACAATTCAACCGCTTCTTGTGATATTTTCCTTTACAACTCATAAGAGTCTACTTCATATAAAAATAATAACAAAATACCTATAAATAACATACCAATTAAACTTTTCAGCATAATAAGGCAAAATAGTAAACCATAAATTCCATAATAATTAAATAATCAAGTCTAGTAATACATCACTACTAGATAATAACTTTCAAAGGTGATAGTAGTGGTAGAGCATTCCCATTGAGGGTTTGATGTTGTTAGACGTGAGAGTTCTATGATTCAGGAACAATCCATCAAATGAAGGTATGTTGAACCCTAAACGCATAGAAAACAACCTAAAACGTCCTATGTTTTTGTCTAATTTATTTTAACTTGTTGAATCACTTACTCAGTGGTAAACTTGAGAGTCTATTGAGTTTGCACTGAGTCTAACCTAAATCCATTAAAAAGAGAATTTGTCCACAAGGCAACTCAGAGAGGGTAAGCGGAATTGTAAACTCATAAGAGTTAGCAAGTTAACTCAAGAGTTTGATGACCGTGTTCTTATGAAATATGAACTAGGTCTAGACTAGGCTAAAAGAAACAAATTTAATTCATACTCAAAATCTAAAAACCTAAGCAAATTTTTTTATCAAGTGTGGGTAGGGTTGGTTGTGGATGTATAATAACTTAGGTTTAATAAATAAGAGAAAAAAGAAAGAAAAGTTTAAATTTGCTATATTCCGTCAGAAAAAGAGTTAGTGACAAAATTAGCGACGAAATTAGTGACAGAATTAGAGTTGAAGGAGTCACGCCAGTAGCGTGGGAGCCATGCCAGTAGCGTGGGAAGTGCTCCAGAAAATCATTTTCCATTGGAATGCCACGCCGGTAGCGTGGGAGCCATGCCGGTAGCGTGGAAAGTGCCCCAGAAAGCCATTTTCCACTGGATTTCCACGTCGGTAGCGTGGGACTCTCGCTGGGGGGCCTATAAAAGGCCATTTTCGCGTTTTTGGGCTTCAAAACTGCTTCTTCTTCTTCCTCTGAGCCCTTTCCTCCATTAATGAAGTGAAAAGCTTCATATCTTCTCCATTATTCACCTAAACACTTATAACCAACTAGGAAAGTGATTAGAACCTCTTGATAAGCTAGATTCCAGCTTCAATTTCTTGAGAAAACCATCAATCGGAGAGATCCCGTTCTCTAGGGAACTTGGGAAAACTGAGTTTGGAAGGGAAAGAAGGCGATTCAAGGACGCCAGAGCTTGGAGAAGTGATTCTCCAACCTTCCTCGACAGTTTTGAGGTGAGAAACTCGATCTTTAACCGATTGAATTGTGAAAAGGATTTTGGATGAGTTTGATGAACTTTTGGATAAATGGGTGAGTTAGGGTCGAAAATAGGCTGAGATTCTTTAGAGATATATGCTCAGGAGGCTGTTTAGATGAACGTGAAGCTTTGAATCTTGAGTATTGATAAAGTTTAGTTTTGACTCTGACATCTGTATGAGTAGGAAGAATGTTGATATAATGATGAGTTTGAGTCTAACTACCTTTACAAAAGATGATCAGGAGGCTAAATAAACGGTGAATATGTGTTGAAATAGCCGTTCTGATAAACTTGACAAATATTGATATTTGGCCTGGCTAAGGAAATTGAATCCTTTGAATTGGCTTATACAGAGTCTGAGAGGGACTCTAGTATGTTAGATAGGCTGAGATAGATCCTGTTGAGGGTCTGTGAAGCGCCTTTGAGGTGATGGGGTCTGATAACCTTAAGATAGAGAACAGAGAGGTTGAAATGGAAAGGAATCGCGTTTCTTTTCATTCTAACGGTCGAGAACCGTTGTACAGTATTTAAATGCCTTGTAAGGTTAGGCTGGTTACTGATATATGCTTGTTGCCTTGATATAGGGCGTGACACCGAGGGTGTTGGTGGTGTAGACCACAGTCCAGGGATTGAACAGTAGAGCACTGCCTTGTCAGGTAAGCTCTTTGCTTTTGGGACTGTTCCCACTGCTGTGTTCCACCATACTCCGAGGGAGTGATGGTTACATTCATGATGCATGTGCATTGCATTGGTTATTACAGTATTCTCATGATGATAGGTATGCATTATGCTATGCTTTGTATGTATAATTGTGTTCTGAATAGATCTTCTGGCCAGTAGATAGATATGGACCTCCCTAGGAGTAGAGCGCACCTCCTCCTAGTTTGGTTTGCTCACGTAAAGGGTGATGATGATCCCTTAAGACCAAGAGATAGGTGGGCCCGTTGCGGATGAGACCTATTCTCGGAGGTACCATATGTCGTACATCCATGCGTAAAGGGGTAGCTCCCGATGGGATGACACGGGGTGTGAGTTCCGGCCTCACACTAGATGCTGATGATGATGCATCTTTATGTAAGGGTGATGATGATCCCTTAAAGACCTAGAGATAGGTGGGCCCGTAGCGGATGAGACCTATTCTCTGGGGTATCCTGTACAGGGTGATGATGATCCCTACTGTATACATTAGAGCTAGATGATGGCTATGTATTGTTGTGAGGGCCGGGAGGCCTAGTGATTGTGATACCTGTGATGCTGTGTGCCTTGAAAGTGAGCCAGGGGGAGGAAAAAGCCTCCAAGAGCCCTGAGCTTACTGAGATTTTTATCTCACCCCTGTTTGGGGATGTTATTTTCAGGTGATGCTGATGGCAGAGGCGACAGGTCCCAGGGCGGGAGGCCTCAGTAGGGACAGACTCTGTGTAGCTGTTGGAACAGCATGTTCAGAGCACTGTTGCTCAGTTATTTTGCTTATGTTTATGGTTTTGTACCCCTGTGAGGGAAGATATGGGTGTGCATATAGTTTTGATATGTATATTGTATTATGTACATATGATTAACTCTCCTGGTATATCTGCATAGATATTATAGTCTTATCTTCCGTTACTTTGAGTTATCTGGATCATTGAGTCTTGTGTGATGTCTTGGCATTCGTTTCTGTTACTTTGTTTTAGTACCATACATAATGAATCAGGAAACATGGTTTCGAAAACGCTTCCGTGGTTGGAATTAATTGGTTTTATATTAATTACTGCGCTTATCTGATTAAGTAATATGTTAATACACCGGATGTATACGGGGTGTTACAGGATGGAATATGGATTGTGGGTTGTAATGGGTCAGATTAAAAATTTAAATTCAAGTTGGACTTCTAAAATGGGATCCAAGCTTAGTGTGTATGGGTTTTTGCAAGTTAAGTTCAAATCGAGCAATGATCAAATTAAGTTAAAAAGAGATAGATTTAACTTGTGCACAAAATTTAAAACTCATGCTCTATATTTCATCAAACAAGTTCGGGTAGAGTTAGTTATGGACTCGATGTGGGTCATAGGCTTTGGTGGGTTGATAGAAAAAGACCATATTCAATTTGGGATTCCAAAAAATGAGATTCAATCCTGATGAAAGTTCAATTTTTATGAGTTTTAATTTGTATGCCTATATCTAGGCATCATCAAATCAAGATTAAAAAAAAGAATCAAATTTAATTTGTGGCTAAATGTAAAGTTTAACTCTTATATTTCATTGTGTGAATTCAAGTGGGTTCAGGTTGAATTAGTTTAAATTATCCATTTTGTCACTTTTGACGACTAAGCAAAAGGCAACACATATTGGGCACAAGTTGGAGGAAAATATTAAAATGGACAAGACAATTTCTAAAATTTTAAAATTAGAATTAGAAAACACTTATCTTCTGTTACTACCAAAGCGAGTTAAAGTAGTTTTAAAATTCATGTAAAACTATTCCAATTCCCTTTTATCCAAACATGTTTTATTCAAATTTAACTTTTAAAAAATTACAACCACCCCAACATGGCTTTAATAATTTAAAAACTTGTAATATTAAGCCTATCAACTATTAATTATAAAACATAAAAATAATCTAAATTTCTATTCGCTACAATTTTTTATATTTAAAAGTTATTTTAAACTAAGACTTAAAAATAAAATACAAGTTGTTTGGCAATTCTAACTGAAATTTATATTAAAACTAAAACAAAAATTGGTATTATTTTCTCGCATTATTTGGTCTAGGAAAAGAGGGAGAGAAATATTAGTTGTCACAACTTCTCCTTTAATTTTAAATAAAAAGCAGAAAATGTTGAATTGAATACTATTTTAATTAAATTATTCACCAAAATGTACAACAACTTGATAAAATGATTCTTTCAATAATGTCATTTGAGGTTGTTTTATGTAAAATAATCCTTAAGAGATTATAATAACCAAATTCATATTAAGTGAGTTTACAAGGTACTAAATAAATAATTTATTGTTTTTAAGTAAATCATACTACTATATTTAATAGAATATACACTATTGTAAACAAAAAAAATAGGATTATTATTAATAAATTAAAAATAAATACTATAAAAATAGTTATCAAATCTAATATATATAAATATATATAGTTCGATTCTAATAATTTGTATGAGTTGATGTCACACGAAAATTTTATATTGATTTCCTCCAAAATTATTGAATATTATTATTTAATTCAATCAATTCATTTTTATGATTCCTATTTCATTAATATTTCATTAATGGATCATGAGTCTATTAAGTGAAACATTTCTTTTATTTTGAAATAATTATAATTTAAATGGTGTATGAGATTAAAAAAATAATATTTAAAAAATATTCAAGATTGAATTGATTCATTACATTTTAAATTAATTTTAAAAATTTTATATTATATGATATTTAATTTATTTAATGTATTATAACTATGGTAATTTTTATTAATTATCATGATTTTATATAATTTACATGTATACTTAATTTATCAATTATACATTCCTTTTTCTGTGAGGTATAATTTTTTGTGATATTTTACAGGTTCTCGTATAATTTCTATCATTTATCAATATTTAATATAGTTATTCTATTAGTATTTAATGTAATAAAATTCTATATTATTATTTTAAAAGTTTGACACATTATTTTAAACACAGGTATATAATTATTTTCGTATAATTTTTTTTAGTTTGATACATTTTTTCTAACACATGTATATAATTATTTTTAATATAATTATTCTATTAGTATTTAATGTAATAAAATTCTATATTATTATTCAAAATTTTGATAAATTTTTTTCTAACACAGGTATATAATTAGTCTCTCATACAATTTTTTTTAATTTGATACATTTTTTCTAACACATATATAAAATATTGTTATGCAATAAATATTTTAAAGTGATAATATATAATTATTTCGGTACATAAAATTTCTAATTTGATGATTTTTTATTCTGAAAATATATTTTTAAAATTTTAACAACTTTAATTTAATTATTCTAAATAATATGGTATTATGTAAAAACTAAATAAAATTTATTTAATCAATTTACAAATTAATATTTATATTATTAATACTTAAACCAATCAAAAAATAAATTAAACTACATCATACATATAATATATCCAAATGATTCTATTAATTTTTATCACTATTTTTAATAAATTGATTTTAGTGCTTATAATATTTTGTATATAGGATAACTTTAACATAATTCATCAATTAATTAATTAATTTAAAAATCTATTATAAAAAAAGTTTTGTAAAGCATTAGATATCATTTTTTAATGAAATTTAATTATCAATAAAGTTCGTACTAGTAACATAATTAAAAAAAAATGAACTAAATCAACTTTTTTTAAAAGAAAATAAAAAAGAAAACATTTAAAATATTATTAAAATGAAGAGAATCCTACTTAAGACAACATCATCAATAATAACAATTTTTTGGAACATGTGTGCATATAAAAATATATTTAAATATTTAATCATATATCTACTGACATACATGTATTAAAACTTAAATTAAATAATTAATAATATATTAAAATTTTAAAATAACATAAAATTACTTTTATAAATTATAAAATGAGAATTTAATATTCGAGTAAGATACGTGATACTAAACTAATATTTTATAAAGTTGCGCATAGTATTGACCCAACGATGTGAGTCCTAAATATAATTTTAAGATAACTTTTTACTTTAAAAGAGAAAAAGCTATATGTCAAACCTTTTGTCGATATACGTGGTGTTTTTTATTATAAAAATTCTTAATAAACATTTTTGTTGGTGGGTCTAAAATATAATTTTTAGTTATTTTATGTTTAAATCTTTTTGAAGTAACGAGATAATAAACTTAGTTATGCATTAAATAAGATAATATCTTATAACATTTATACAGAGTTATGTGATTTTTTTTCTTTTTGTGAATGTTACATAACCACGTGATGAACACAGAGAAAAATAATTACTTATATATTCTTTTACTCTTATTTTACTTTCTGACTCTATCTACTTGTATCCTATCTGCACCATCTAACAAAATCTAAAATGGAAAAATGCCATGTTTAATCATTTAAAGAGCGAGTTGGTCTAAAAGCATGTACTAACCTAAAATCTCAATCTATATAATCATCGAGTCTGTCTTTCCAGTTTCCACACCTTTCTCTCGTTTTTACCTTTTTTTTTTTCATTCTTGAAAAATTAATTCCTAAATCTTTATGATAAAATCATCACTCAATAAAATTCTAAAAACATTATATTTGACCATTAAAAAATCTCAAATAAATAAGACGTATATGTTTCTATTGTATCAGTAATTTATCCTTTTGTTCTTGTAATCCTTTAGTCTTTTCTTATAAGCTTTAGTTTTCCTCAGTCAAATCAATCTTTAGAGGTTATTCTCTTTAGATAGGAAAGAAAAAAAACTTAATTTGACCTATTAGGGATCATCACCCTGTATATAGTGTTTTTCTTTATTATTGGACCAGTAAGCTCTCATTAAACTTAATTTGACCAACGCTGGTATCCACCCATTTATCCCATATTTATTTAGGAATCTATTTGAACATATTTAATTGATCACTTTAATTTACCCAATATATATATATATATATATATATATATATATATATTAAATAGTATAATATAATTATTAATACAATATGTAGCACATAATAACTCAAGAAATTTAATTTCCTAACAATCTCCCACCTGGACTACATATTGACCAGAGATAATTATATCATATATCTTTAGTGCGCAACTGTATACTATTTGTCCTTAGATTCGTCCTCAGATACAATCTGGTCCATCTCCTATATTAATATGAGATCATGTTGACTTTTCTCACTATTAGGTGTAACTAAATCTTTTATGGTCATCACATCAATATATTCAACTACATAGATCAAGTATGGATGAGTGACATTGAAATTTCATGCAATGTGATCTCTACCATGCATATTTCCAACTGGTCATTCTTTAGTCCTTATGAGATCAATCCTTAATTTTCTGCATACACAAAACAGAAACACAAGCACAAAAATTACACATTCAGAGGGAAAATAACATCAAAATCTTTATTATGCAAAAAATAAACATATAAATGTTTTACATAGAACACCAACATAAAGAACTCTCACTAAACCATAGTGTCATCAAAAAAAATAACACCCATATGAGTAGTATGCTCGTGAAAGACCTTTGTCCCTATGTGTTCTATGGAAATCTGACCGCTTTGAACTCTTTCTTTAACAACCAAATTTTTATATCGATGTGCTTCAATTTTGAAGAGCTTCTATTATTGTTGGAGTACAACACTACTCACTTATTGTCACAACAAATCTTTAGTAGTCTTTCAACTTATTATATGCAGCCCTATGACAAAATTTCGCAACCATACCCCATCGTTGGACGCCTCAAAACAAACTACAAATTCAACGACCATAGTAGAAGAAGCTATAAGTGTATGTTTAACACTCTTCTAAGAAATAGCTCCTCCAGCCAACATGTAGACATAACCTGACGTGAATCTTTTACTATTTTGGCATCCAACAAAATCAAAGTCAGTATACCCGATGATCTCTAATTCATCTGACGTCTGATATGTGAGCATGTAATCCGTTGTTCTCTTCAAATAACAAATAACCATTTTAGCTACTTTCCAATGATCCATCCCTGGGTTACTCAAGTATCTGCCTAATACTCTCATTATGAATGCTATGTCAAGACGAGTGCAAACTTGAGCATACATCAGACTTTCTATAGCTGATGCATAAGGAATCTTTTCCATTTCCATTGACTCAAGTTTATTCATTGGGCATTGTTTGAGATTAACTTATCTCCTTTAGATATGGGCGTATCTCCTGATGCACAATCTTTCATGCCAAATCTTTTCAATATAGCTCTTTTGTGACAACCCAAGAATACCTCGAGAACGATATCAGAGAATCTGTATTCCTAATACAAAAGAGTCGTCACCAAGATCTTTCATCTCAAAATTCTTAGTGAGAAATTTCTTGGTTTCGTGCAATTAGCCTATATTGCTGCTGGCGAGTAATATATCATCGACATATACAATCAGGAAGATAAATTTACTCCTACTAAATTTATGATATACAAAATCTGCCACCATGTTCACCTCGAAACCATAAGAGATTATAATTTGATGAAACTTGTGATACTATTGACGAAAAGTTTGTTTGAGATCATAAATGAATTTCTTTAACTTACAAACCATTGACTTTGGATCTCCAAAAACAAAGTTTTCTGGATGTGTCATACAAATTGACTCATCAAAGTTGTCATTGAGAAACACTATCTTAACATCCATCTGATGTAGGTCTAAGTCAAAATGAGTTACAAGTGTCATAATTGTCCTAAAAGAGTCTTTCAAAGAAACCGAAGAGAAAGTCTCTTTATAGTCTATGTCTTTCTTTTGAGTGAAACCCTTAGCGACGATACGAGCCTTATATCTTTCAATATTACCTTTTGAATCCCTTTTGGTCTTAAATATTCATTTACAACCAATAGGTTTCACACCTTCATGTAACTCGACAAGATCCCAAACGTCATTGTCGTTCATGGATTTCATCTCATCTTTATGGCATCAATCCACTTATGAGCATTATAACTGTCTAAGACTTGTTGGAAGTTGATTGGGTCGTATGCCTTTAAGCCTAAAATATTACCATGCTCTTGGAGAAAAACAATATAATCATCTGAAATTGCACTTCTCCTATCTTTAGTGGATATTCTTAATGACACTTCTTGAGGTTGTTGACTTTGTTCCATAGGTACTATTGGGGAAATTTCATCGTTTTCTTGTTCTGGAATGATGTCAGGAATAAAAGCGTGATCATTAATTGTTTGTATTGGAATTGCATCTTGAATGACGACAACGTCAGGAATGATGACAATGTCAAGAAAAGAAACAAAACTCTCTTCCTCAAAAGCAACATTTTTTACTTTATCTTCCCCTTCAAAGTCAACATCCTCAAGGAATCTCACATTTCCCTTTTCAAAAATTGATCTCATAGTGGGATTGTAAAACTTAAATCCCTTAGAGCGTTTAACATATCCAACAAAATAGCAGCTAATAATTATTGAGTCCAACTTTCTTTCATTAGGCTTATAAGGCATTGCTTTAACTGAACAACCACAAATATGTAAATGCCTTGTTGTAGGTTTATTTCCTGTCCATAACTCATAGGAGGTTTTGGGCACTGCCTTAGTTGGAACCCTATTAAGGATATAAACTGCAGTCTTTAATACTTCTCCCCAAAGTGACTCAGGTAAAGAAAAATGACTAATCATGCTTCTCACCATATCTTTAAGAGTCCTATTCCTTTTCTCTGCAACACCGTTCATGCTAGGTTTGTCTGGCATTGTATATTGCGGGACAATTCCACATTCCTTTAGGAAGTTAGCAAATGGTCCTGGAAGTTGTTATCCTGATCCATCAGATTTACCATAATACTCACCACCACGGTCAAATCTAATAGCCTTAATTTTCTTGCCTAGTTGAAGTTTAACTTCAACTTTATATTGTTTGAACATATCTAGAGATTGCGACTTCTCATAAATCAAGTATAGACAACCATATCTTGAATAATTGTCTATGAACGTAATAAAATATTGTTGACCATTCCAAGAGGCAGTAGGGAATGACCCACAAATATCCGTATGAATTAGTTTTAAGACGTTAGTGGCTCTAATTATACCTACTTTCTTTATGTTTGTTTGTTTCCCCTTAATACATTCAATACAAACTTGAAAATCATTAATATTAAGGGATCTAAGAATTTCATCATCCATAAGCCTCTTAATTCTCAATTTAGAGATATAACCTAGACGTTTGTACCAAAGAGTAGCAAAATTCTCATTTAATTTTCGCTTTGTACCTTGCGCACTAGAGTGCAAAATTTCGTTATCAAAAGTAATAGTATCAAGCATATAAAGATTATCATTTAAAGAACCAGTACCAACAACATTCGAATTTTGAGAAAGACTAACTTTATTATTGCCAAAGGAACAAAAATAATCATATTTGTCCAAACTATAAATAGAAATCAAATTCAGTCTAAATGACAGTGCAACATAAGTCTCAATCAAATCCAAATAAACACCAGTCTTTAATAATAATATGAATTCCCCAATAGCTTTTACTAAAAAATTCTTGTCATCACCCACAAAGATGCATCTTTTAACATCATTTGGCGCTCGACTCCACAGGCAACCCTGCATAGACATACTTATGTGAGTAGTAGCACCAAAATGTACCCACCAAGTATCTTTAGGTACAAAAGCTAAATTAACTTCAGAACAAACAAAAGTGAGAGTCTTGCCCTTCTTTTCACGCCATGCAACATACTTGGAACACTGTTTCTTCATCTGTCCACTCTTCTTGCAAAAATAATAGGTAAATTCCTTATACTGCTTCTTTAGCATGGGTGATTCATCTACAATGTCTTTAGCTCTCTTCTTTTTCTTATTATGAGAGGTTGATGCCAAGAAAGCACTATCAGTCTTTTCTCGTTGAAGCGTTTCTTCCTCTTGCACACAATGAGCAATGAGCTCATTAAGAGTCCATTTATCCTTTTGTGTATTGTAACTTACTACAAATTGACCGTATTGTGTAGGAAGAGAAATGAGAACCAATTGGACAAGCAAATTATCAGATAGCTCTAACTTTAGTACCTTGAGTTTTCCAGTAAGATTAGACATCTCAATAATGCATTCCCTTATGTTCCCCTTTCTTTTATACTTCATTATTATGAGTTTTGCTAATGTGTTATCGGTTTTCGCTTTTTCATTTTTAGCAAAATATTACTCAACTTTTTTGAGGAACTTCCTAGCATCAATGCTTTTAGTAATAGAGTCTCGAAACACCTCTGGAATGTGGCGTTTCATGATCATTAGACTCATGCGGTTAGAGCGCTCCCACTTCTCTATGTAATCCAAATTTGGATTTTCCAAAGTGGAAATGGATTTCCCCATCCTTAGCCTAAGGTTTAGATCCATGCTACCAAGAACAATTTCTACATTGTCTTTTCATAATTTAAAATTCATCTCATTTAATATAGGAATCATATTTATTTAAGCAACATAATTAACTGTAGTAACATAAAATCATAAATAATATAAAAAATAAATAAGATAACATATTTAACATCCTTTCGAAATTTAAACATTTTCGTACCACATCCTACTCACTTTTAATAGCTTTATATTTTCTTAAAATAAAAGCTTTATAATTAGTTATGCTGACAACTTTAGGAATGTAAATATCCGATTTTCAACCAACAACCAACAATGCTCTGAAGTCTCAATTCTTCCGTATTCCTTATTTTCTTTACTTTCCCGTGGGCCGCCTACGAAAAATGTTGGAGCCTTCACCAATAATACACCCTTGCTTTAGAAAACAAAAATGGAAAGATAAATTATAAATAAATAACAACAAAAACCCGTGATCACGGGGCTGAGTTTTTTTATTTATTTAATCGGGAACACAAATTAATGTAGAGTATAGAATATGTTTGAATAAGTTTCTTTTAAAAATATTTTTAAGAGAAAAATAATAGAATGAATTTTTTATAATGTAAAATCAACTTTCCTTACTTAATTTGTATAAATTCTTTATATAATTTCTCTAAAAGATGAAAAAATATTTATAAATTAATGGAAAGTTCATATTAATTTATGAAGAATACCATTTTTTTCTTCTTATTTTTTTTTATTAAAAGTGTTTCTAAAAGAAGTTACTCAAATAGATTTTATATATAACATAAGGAGGAGTATTAAACCTTTAATATCATAAGTTTAAAATATAGTTCAACCAATGCCAATTGAGTTACAAATACGTAAAAATGATAGCAATACATTCTAAGATATACATTCTTTTAAATGAGAGAAAATTATTAAACAATTTAAGTGCTACTTTTTATTTATTTACTCTCATTTATTATTTAATAAAAAGATACGTGAACTTTATCTAATATTAAAGCTGTAAATTAGAAAGACTGTATTTTATCTAAAATTAAGAGAAAATTATTGAATTACTAAACAATAAAAGTGCTACTAATACATCTAGTAGCATTTTTTTCTTCTAAATATTTTATTTTATGTCAAGGAGGAAACTATAAATTGGAGGAGTTGTTAACATACACTCCCTTTTCCTCCATTACAACTTCGTTAGCCGTTATAATTGGCTTTACTTTAATGGTATGTCAATTTGGAAGACATTAAAGTGTAAGAAATTAAAAAGGAGGAAAGAAAAACAATCCATCTTTATTTCTTTTCATTTTGGTATCATCTATCATTCATATATATATATATATATATATATATATATATATATAATGATAATTTTATTTTATGGAGCGAAGTAACATGATATTTAATATTCACTTCCTTCGATTAATATAATTAAAGTAGATTTTATGTTTATTCTATTTTCAATAGAATCTTAAATCAATTATAATATATAAGAACCGTATAAATTAAAATACTTAAATATTATATGTATATTTTTTTAATATTATATAATAGGTTAAAGAATCATGTAAGTTGATATGATGTATTTTTTGTTGATTACAGTAAAAATGTGAAAAATATCTCATTATAGATATTTTAAAATATAGTAATTATCGTTAAAATTAAATTTTATCTAAATTCAACGAGTCATTTTTAATGTTTTTTTAATTTGCACAAGGTAAAATTTAAGTCAGTTCACACAAGTATATTTTACTATTATGAAACATACGCTGCACAAATTTAATCGATTGTCCAATAAAATAATTACATCATTATTTTATTCTATATATTTACTAAATATTATATATAGTAATTTAAAATGTTTTAAATTCATCATAAGTATTTATATAAAATATATTTAATATTTATTTACATATTTTATTAATAGGGATGTAAACGCTCGAATTGAGTTGAGTTCTTATTATTTTTCAACCCAATCCAACTTTAATTGGATTGGAATAGATTAAGTTAGTTATTGGGTTAGTCCATTAAAAATATGTAACATCTATAAGTCTTTAAAAAAATTAAAAAAAAATCCTCAAATTTAAAATAGTAAGAATATTTTGTTGACATAATAGTAAGGATATTTTAAAAATAGTATACATAAAATATTGTATTGTTCAAATGATAAATAGAAAAAAATAAAAGATAAATATATACCCAATATCATTCATTCACATAATAATGTTATTACCTTAGAATAAATAGAAAAATAAAAACTTCAAAATAATATATTATCTTAAAATAAACAATATATTATCTTGAGAATGAGGTGTCATTAGTTAGGATTTTTATATTAGTAATTTAATTATATACATGTTGAATTGGATATTGGTCAGGTTCAAAATTTCAAATTTGTCACCCAACCTAATTTTAATCGGATTTGATAAACTAAAATCAATATAATCCTCCAATGATCTTATCCAATTTACACAAATCTAATTGGATTAGATTGAATTAGAAAGATTTGTAAATTGGATCCAATCCACTTACACCCCTATTTATTAACATATATTATTAAAATTGAAACTAAATAAAATGTTAAAAATTCAAATAATATAAAAAATTATTCCTATAAATTATAAAATTATAAAATGTCAAATTAATACTGTGTAAGACACAACTGCAACTAAGCTAGTGTAATAAAAATATATTAGGATCTACTTTTATTTTCAATCATTACAAATTGGAAAAAAAAAACAACTTTTATAATTTAATAGACTAAATTTTCTTCATCTTTACATACCCGTTTAGTACGGAATTTAGGCCATTTTACATATATTTAAGTTTTTTCCTTTCATTTTCTTTCCCACTAAACAATTTTCAAAATCATTTCATTTTCCATTATTTTCCTTTCTTTTGCCTTAAGTTTTTTTTTTCCGCAGTCTTTTCTAAAAAACAAATTATAGAGTTAAATATAAGTTATATATTATTTATATAATAATTTTTACAACATTTTTGTAATTTTTTTTATCTCTTTTCATTATATTACTTATCTTATTTTATTTTTTTTGTTGAAAGTTATTTCTTTTTCTATCACTCTAGTAAAAAAAATTGTCGAAAGATGCTCTCTCTAAACTAAATCATTTGGTCCAAAATGAGCCTTTTGAATGCCCACCGTAATGATTCCCAACCTTGTGCTAGCTTCTTTTGCCCAGACAGAGAGTTAAGTAATGCCACTTTATTGTCTCCTAAAATGTGCCCTCAAAATGCCCTGTTCATGCCCCTAACATGAAGCTTTTCACATATTTGCGGTCTACAAAAGGCATATTCCAAGATTTTCCATTCAAGAAGTCAAGAATTAAACCATCACTTTTTCTTCCCATGGGTTGAATCACACCACACATGACACAGCTTACGAGTCTTAATTCTAATGCCATCTACATAAGTTAAAGCAAAGGGTCTATTTTTCTTTAAAATAGAATTAAGGGTGAAATTGGTTTTGAGGTGTAAGGAGAGCATATTTGGGATTATGTTAAAAATTATGTTTGAGACAAAAATAATTTGACCAATAAATTAGAGAATATTTGGAATGCCATTTATTATGCGATAACACATATCTTTTTATGAGGATCCAACGGTCGTTTGCAAAAGATTTATATCCCAATGACAAATTATTATGCCATTTTTCTTTAATTAACACTTTTCAGATTTTTTGCTAAACTCAATTTTGAGGATCCAATGACAACTCAAAAATTTATCAAGATTCTTGTTTTTGTATTCATTTTATTTTATCCATTAGATTTATATTGAAACGTGTAACATATTATTTTTAACTTTAAACCAAACATACATTTAGGAGTTTGTGTCCTTTACTCTGTTTATTTGTTCAGTGGTTCCTATTTTTGTTGGATTGTTCGTATTTAGACATACTGTACTTATATATGTGTAAGATATATTAACAATTCTTTATAATTTTTTAAAAGCATTTATTTATTAAGCAACATCTCGAGGTTTTAATTTGATAAAAAATATAATTGAGAAATTTTTTTATACTAAAGATGATCGATAATTTATTTATCAAAGATTAGTCATTGATATAATTAGTTGTTACTTCGATCACAGTGAAAGAAAACATATTTTTTATTAACTAAAATTAATTAGAAATTAAAAAATTTATAAGTCTCTCTTCTTATTTAATGGATCTCTAGTAATTTGATCATTTTTAATAAAAAATTTGGAAAGTAATACCTAAGCCCACAAAATAAAAGTTACACAAAAAGTATAAGAAGACTTTGTTCTCTCAAAACATCAAATTTTCAATAAATTTTAAATAATAATAAAGTGTATAGCAAAAAAAATGTAGCAAGAAGTGTGTTAAACAGGAATCCCTTCTCCTTTTTCTACCTCTAGCCTCTAGGAATATGATGTCAGTTTTCTCCAAGTTTACTCTAAACCAATTTAAAATCAATATGCTTCCTGGTGCTCTTAACAATGAAGTGATGACACTTTAAAAAAAAAATCAAGTGCTGAAGTCATCTTGGTGTAAAGTCAAGTAATTAAAACTGGCGTGAATTTGGGTAATTATCATAAATTCAACCTATAATAATAATATTTAGATGTTTTAGAAAAATATGATAATGAATGATTGCAATTATTATAAGTCAAGACAAACTTTAAAGTAACAGCCTATTGGTGACATCTATAGGTTTTCAGTATAAATTTTAAATGATAATTTCAAAACAAATATGTGGGTTGTTAAAATAAAGTTGACTTACTTTTTAACTTACATTAAAAATATTCTTTACTTAATTCTTAAAGCATAAAAAAGTTTTTTTTTAAGTAAAAAAACAAAATCATGTTTTACAGTTTATCCAACAGAGCTAAATTAAAGTATTGCTTTTGGTTGTAAAAAGATAAATTATTTACTATTCTTCTTTTTTTCCCCCCTAAAATATCCCCATACTATTGTAATCCCTCATAAAAAATGAAAACTTTTTTTTTAAGTTCTAAAACTTAAAACTAATACAGGTAATAAATTAGATGTTTTACTTTTGCAAGAGATATTTCAATCTTGCCAAGCGATGGCAAATTTATTAATATAATACATTTTTAATAAATATTTATTCATTTGGGGCTGTTTGAAAATTATTTACTAATATAGGGCTGTCAAACATGCCAAATTTGGAGTGACTAATTCCGTCTCTAATTCCGTCTCTACTTCCGTCGCTAATACCTTTTGCGATAGAATATTGTGGGTTTTTATGTTTGCAACCACACTATCTATCGCAAAAAGTGTTAGCGACTGATATATAGACCGAAATTAGTGTATGACTTTAAAATCAATTTTTTAATTTACAGTATAATTTTTCAATTTGAAATTAGTGTTACGACTACAATATTGTGGTTTTCTAATTTTTTTAAAGAAATCGTTAAAAAATTTATAGTATAATTTTTTTAAACATACGACTTTAAAATCAATTTTTTTGATAACTTTAAGTTTTTATTATAATTAATATATGAATTCAAAGTCGTAAATATATTTACAACTTTGAAGTCATGACTTTTTTAAAAAAAATTGAAAATTTTTGTTTTTTTAAATTGTAAATAATTTTTTAATATAGAAAGAAATTTAAATAAAATATTATATTAAAAATTAGTTATATAAAAAATCCAAAAAATATTAAACAAAATCATATAAAAGTTTAGAAATAATATTAAAAAATATAGAAAATATATTAAATCAAATAATATATTAAAAATTAGATATACCAAAAATCCAGAATATATTAAATAAAATGATATAAAATTAAAAATATACTAAATAAAATAATATTAAAAAAAGTAAAGAAGATCATATCTATGATGAAAATCGGTCTAAAAATACTTTAAAATTAGATAAAAATAACAAATAAAAATATTAAATGATATTTTACGTCAACAATTAAAACGCGTCCAATTTTGATTTCTATTTCGGTCGCTAACACTTTTTGCGACAGAACATTGTGGTCGCAAACATAAAAACTACAATATTTTGTCACAAAAAGTGTTAGTGACTAAATTAGCGATAAAATTAGTCACGCCCAAATTGTGCGTGTTTGACGGCCTCATATTGATAAATAGTTTCCAAACATACCCAAATTGGTAAATATTTATTAAAAAAGTATTATATTAATAAATTTTCCTGCCAGCGATATGTCTGTGGATCGGGCACTCTATTAACATTTTCTTTTGTTTCATGGTGTTTAATGCGAGTGGATTTTGGATTGAGTGGCTTTTAAATTTCATTTGAGAGATTTAAAAAATTTAGAGAAGTAATTTCCGATGGTTTTAAACCCTGAGAATTTGTTTGATTACATTTTGACTAGTTTTTCCAAATAATTTTTTGCAATTTTAGTCATCACCTTGTCATCATTTAATGGAGAGAGATAAAGAGATGGACAAAAAAACAAATGCAAAATTAGTTTAAAGACTAAAATCAGTTAAATAAAAATTTAGAAAAAAATAAAAATTAGTAAAAATTAGTAAAAATTCAAGAATTAAAAATATAATTTATCCTTTAAATAATTAAGAGACTTAATTATAATTAGACTTAATTAATAATATAATTAAAGATTTTAATAATTAACAGACTCAATTAAATTTTAATTATAATTAAAAGGTTAATTATATAATTAAGTGTTAATTAAATAAAGGAGAGAACCACTCAGTATCTTTAAATTTCAATGAACAGAGTAGCTAGCTCCTACAATCGATGTTGCTAATTAACTATACATCTCACTTTTACTAAGAAGAATTACTTCAAAGTTCGAATCTCTTAGAACATCTCTAATTGGAGATGCTTAATTGAGTTTCTTTATTTCTTTATTTGGTCATCATAGTACTTTTTGTGGTCTGTCATGTCATTCATAAATAACTCATACAAAATTTTGCTCAAATACAAAAAATCGCAAGAAACTCCAAAAACTCCATACATTTATACTTTTTTTAATTAAAACTTAACATTTATTCAGTTTTTATGAATACAAATGAAACATATGAATAATGGAAGAAAAATGAAATATAAATTAAAAATAATAAAATGACATAACATTGAAATGAAATGTGTAACAACATAAAATAAAATTTTACATAATAATAGATAATTAAACACAATAACATTGAAATAAATAAAAAACATAGTGATGGAAAAAAATATTACATAAATTTAATTATTGTTATTTTCGTTTCCGAAACGTTCTCAAATATGTTCAACTAAATCTGCTTGAAGTTTACGATGTTTTTGTTTGTCATGAACCTATGTTCTCCTTTGAAGGTATGTTGATCCTGTAAGGTTTCAGGTGTCCATGTGGCACTTTATTATTAAAGTGTTTTTGATTAAGTAGCAGTTAAGGTAATAACAGCCTTACTACAAACCCGGACTCTCGCTTATTTAACGTATGTCAACAAGGAAACCGGGTTAGTGTGACTGGATTGACCCTCTGAAGGGTTATAACACCTTATGGGGGGGCGGGGGGGCGATGCGAACGAGGTCGGAGAGAGCGGGACCTTGGACTTGTGAAGTACCAAGGCAGGAGCCCGAATAAGGAACCTCAGGTTTTATATATATGGCCAAGATGGGACCCCGGACAGGGTTGTCTAGGCTGCGCATATCAAGTAGGGAAGTCAGATGTGTTTGACTCGCCAGCCCAGTAGTTGGTGCTTTCACAAGCTTACTCTATGCACGTGATCCGTATTGACTACCAGGTCACTCAAGTGACACATGTTGACTTTTTTGACGTGTGTGACGTGCGTTAACTCCTATATATATATGAGTAACGTGCGTGTGGGTCATTTTTTACATGACTCATTTCTTCCTCTGACCCTTTACAAAAAGGCGCTCTTTCTTTCTCCTTTTCTTCATTTCCGGCATTGACGAACAGGGGAAAGCTTCTGGTTTAGGGGAGAAAAGACGATTTGAGGACGCTCGAGCTTGGAGAAGCTACTCTCTAGCCTCGTTAACAGTTTTAGAGGTAAGGAACGCCAACCTAACCTTAAAATCTAGCTGTTATGAATTTCTGGCTAGGTTATAATAGACCCTTTTGGGGGTCTGCATGTCACCTGTGGGTGACAAGCTCTTATAACCTGGAAAGGTATAGAGTTTTCTTACATGCAACGGGTGAGAACTGCTATTGATTACTTTCATGCATGTATGTAGGGCGTGACACTGAGGATTGTGGTGTTCAGACTACGAGGTTGAGCGAACCAGTGTAGAGCTTAGAGCAGGTAAGCTCTCTGTTCTTGAGAGTCCTTCTCTAGACCGTGCTCCATCATACTCCGAGGGAGTGATGGTTATTGTATACCATGATGCATGCATTGAAATTGTGTGTTACTGCTTTCTGATTGAGAACATGTATATATTTTGCACTATGATGTTATGTTGTGATGTATGAGATTCTCTAGCCAGTAGAATGGACAAATATGGGCTTCCCTTAGAGCCATATACGTCTGCGCAGAACCTGGAGGGAATGTGCCCATTAAGTTGGATGATCTTCCTCAGGTGGTGTCTGCCCGAAGTCCTGGGGGAATGTGCCCATTAAGTTGAATGATCTCTTTGCTATATCTGTGTGATTATATACATGTGTTGTACTTCATAAAAGCCAGGATGGCTCGCTTGTGTAATGCATGTTTTGATACTATGTGTCATGGAAGTGAACCCGGGAGAGGAGATGTCTCCAAGGACTCGGAGTTTACTGAGATTATCATCTCACCCCGGTTGGGGATTATATGTTATTGCAGGTGATGAGCATGGAGAGAACGACGGATCCTGGGGCAAGAGACTCGGGTAGCGAGGCAGTCCGAGGGATTCCAGGCGAGAGGCCGAGCCGGGAGGGGTTCTGAGTGAACCTTAGTTTATTTCTGGAGCATATTGGCTCTGTATTTTGATGTATTTACGAGTATTTATAACCCAGTCCTGAGGGGAGAACTTAATCGGGGTCTTATATGGTTGTAAACTCATGAACAATTACCATACCCTATGCAAAGCTAAGTTATTTGTGGACGTATGGTGACGTCATTATATTAGTTGCTTCCTAATTAATTTTGTTAAATTAATTACTGCGCTTAATGACCATAATGGAATGTTAACAACCGGATGCATACGGGGTGTTACAGATCCGATACTAGGGTGAGCACCTAAAGATACTTTGAATGTTGACGTGTTGTTACCTATATCATTGTAATCAATATTACTTTGATATGTGTCACATTCGTCCTCGACAATCATGTTATTTAATATGATACATGCATAGATGATATTCTTCATTTTAGCAATATCCCAAAAACGTGTCAGACCACGTATAATTGCGAATCAAGATTGGAGCACACTGAACGCCTTTTCTTGCCAATTCTTGTTGTTGAGTAAATAATTTTCGCTTTTCTCCTTGTGGCATTGAGATGGTTTTCACAAATGTAGAAAAGTATGGATAAATATCATCCGCTAAATAGTATTTCATATTATATTGGGTTCTATTCAGTGTGTATTGCACTGCGGGCGCATGTGCCGACAAAACTTCATCAAACACATTAGATCCATTTAACACAGTAATGTCATTATTTGAACCCACAGTGCCAAAAAATGCATGCAAATCCACAAGCCTTGTGATGTCACAGCTTCAAGAAGGATTGTTGGGTTGCGATGATCACCTCGACAAAATTGTCCTTTCCATGCAACTGGACAATTTTTCCATTCCCAATGCATACAATCAATGGAACCTAATATACCTGGAAATCTGCGTGCCGCTCCCAGTTGTAGTAGTCGTTCGGTGTCTTCATTACTTTGTCTCCTCAAGTACTCCTTCCCAAATATGGTGCAAATACCTGATACAAATTGCTCCAAGCATTCCATTTCAATTGTTTCACCAATTTAAACATATTCGTCCATGCTGTCAGCAGGTGAGCCATAAGCCAATATACGAAGTGCAGTTGTGCACTTTTGTAATGGAGATAGACCTTTTCAACGCAGTGCATCAAACCTCATTTGAAAGTACTCATCATGATTTTTGAGCCCATCTACATTACGGAAAAACACATGCCTTCGCATATGAAAAATCTTTGTCGGAGCTGAATATCTGTGTACACAGGATTTACTGAGAAATAGTCATTGAACAATCGATCGTGACCTTCTTCACAAGTTTGATGTACCAATCTTCTTCTTTGCCTATGCCCAGCGGTGTTTCCATGTAGTTGTTGTTGGCGCTCAAGTACCAACCTAATGATTTCGGTGTTGTCTTCCAATTCCTTATCTATCATTTGATCTAAAACTTCATCTAAATCGATGTTTATTTCCATTATATGGTATCTGAAGTGTTTGAAATGAGAGAGAAATATTGCATAATTTGTATGAGAACATGTGAAAATGATGAAACATTGAACATTTATATAGTTTCATTTCCAATAGCTAGTTAGTCAACGACTAGTTTTCCAACAACTAATTTTATAATAACCACTTTTATAACGACTACTTTTGTAATGTAAAATTTTGAATATAAGATACAACAACGATCTATATTGTTAAAATAGCCCATCTACAATAACATCATCTTCAAGAATGTGAACATAAGAACTAAACTTTTAATTGAACAATTTTTTACCTAATATGGTCACAATACTTTTCGTGGTCTTGGCGTTGCTGTTCCGACATGTTAGATGTATCCTTCAAGAGGATTTCATACTCCATATGCCTTTATTGTTTTTGCATATGTCTTTCTTGTGCCTCCTTTAATTGAATAAGTTTTAATGTGTTTGCATTCTTCTCATTTATTACACTTTCTATACCAGATAAATCGACTGCGTTAGAAGCTTCTTTTCCTTTGCTATTTCTTTTTGCTACTTTTTGTCCAATTGGGCGAGACATTGGCGATGACGTATCATATTCTTCGACTTCAATGGGTGTCTCTGTGTTAGAAGACAACGAGTAATTTCCACCAGTAGAAACATTTGTTCTTTTTGAATAATTTGACATAAATTCTGCATCGAATTTTGGTTGATCTTTCAACAATAACAAAGCATGCTCAACCTCAAATTTTTTACATGTATCCTACGAGTAAATCAAATAAGCATTAGTCATACAATCATTCTCTGAACTTCCACTTCTCCTATGTTTATTTGCTTGTTTGTAGTACCTATTAAACTTTTGAACAACAAGGTGGACCCTATTCCATCGAGATTTCAATTAAGTCGAGCTTCTTTTACAAAATAACCCACTTTCACTCACATCGTCATTGTTGTATGCATTTTTAATTCTTGCTCAATCTTGCTTGACACCTATTATTGAATCCTTTGACACATTGATCCACGATCAGACGAGAATCACATCTTCTGCCACTAAGAATGTTGTACGAGTTTTTTTCCCACTACCATTTTGGTCGCCCTCATCTAGTTGAATATTTTCTACACCTATTGTTGATTCAACTTCATTGATAGGGGGTGAAATATTGGATAAAGAAGGTCTATAACATGTGTTTGGGTTGGTGGGAGGTGATGGTTGACTACAAAATTGTAGATTTTGAGAACTACCACCAGTAGGTGACTCTACATTAAATGGAGGATGCATATACCACATGTGTGGGAGTGGTGGATACATAACATACAGAGGTGGATTTTGAGAATTTTCACTGGTAGGGAGTGGTTGAGGATACATAACATACGGTGGTGGATTTTGGGAATTTTCACTGGTAGGGGGTGGTTGATTTTGCAAATAATTGTAAACACTTTGATAATTGTATTGATTAGGATCCATTTCAGAGAAAATAAAAAAGATTGAGGAATGATATGAACAAAAAGATTGAGAATTGATAGAAACCAAAAAAAATTAGAAGTGTGGATTTTGTGTGCAAATGTTCAACCAAATCACCCAAATTTATACAACATTCTCCAACCTCCAACGATAACTTTTTTTCCAACGGCTATTTTTAAACTTCAGCCTTCAACGGTTATTTTTAACCCACAACTACAATTTTTTTAATTCATATTTATTACTTCTATTTCCTTTTTATGCATCTTTTTTATATAAAAAAAACCCTTCTACATTCTTCCAGACCCTTCACGTGTGCCTCTCCACTCACCTCTCATTATCCACAACCCACGCATTTCTCTCTTATTTCTCTTATTTCTATCTTTTTTATGTGCTTCTCCACTCATGCTTTGTCTTCCTCGCGCAGCGCCTTTCTCTACGCGTGGCCTCTTCCTTCGCGTTGTCTCTTCCTCTGTGTGGCCTCCACCTCGCGCAACCTTTTCCTCCGTGCGGCCTCGACCTCATGCTCTGTCGACCTCCCGTGGCCTCTACCTTGCGCGTCGGCCTTTTTCGAGTGGCACCACCATCGTGGCACCACAATCTAGTTTGTTGTTTCCCTCTTTTTTTCACAGGATAATTGATGAGGATAATATTATTTTATTGATACGTTTCTGTTCCTTATATAAGGAATGCGTCTCTTTCTTGGCGAAATGGTTCCGCTATGCAAGCAAAATCCAACATATAAGTTTTTCAAGGAATGAGTTCTTCAACTAAAGGAACCCTAGAAGCACTCCCGTTGGAGATGCTCTTACTGTACATAATTGATTCCATGTCCCTTTTTTGCTTAGTTATGGTCAAATCATGCATCAGACTTGACAAAAGGTCGAGCCAAATGTACTTCATCGAAACACAGGAAATTAAATCCTTGTTTGGCTTAAATTTTGTTCAGGAAAGTTGAAATTAAAATGGAAAGAAAAATATTAGGTTTCATTATCAATCTAGTAGTTAAATTATTTTAAAAGATTTTTAATTTAGTCTTTAAGTTTTTAAAAGATGGCTAAAATATATTTGTCATTCTTATAAATATGAAATGTTAATTAAAATGTGTTACTTTTTTGTTCGGAACAAAATTTGGACATCCAAACTTATGTACATGATTTTTTTACATTGGTTATATATACAATCGATGTAAAAAATGTCATATTTTACATCGGTTATATGCATAACTGATAGAAAAACATATCATATTTACATTAGTTATATGTATAACTAATATTGTGCAGTTTAACTCTATGAACCCTAGTTGTTTTTTTGGACCTGGAGGTTGGGATTTGTGTGCGCAGCGGTGTGGTGGTGAACCTTAGGTTTTATTTTGTGGCTGCCCATGCTATTGGGTTGGTTTTGATGCCGCCTCAACCATTGCCTTGGGATCGAAAGGACCTTTTCAAGGAGAGGAAGTAGAGGTGGTGTGTAAAGGGGGTCTAGTTGGACAAAGGTGGCTATGTTTATTTGAAAATTAATAATAAATATAGTAATTATTAAAAATCATCATTATTTGTAAAAAAAAACATTGATGTTCGCAATCCTAATGTCGTCAATCCAATTGGACGCATAGAACTAAAGTGCTATATTTTTAAAAAATTGATAACCAAATTAAATCTTTTAAATATACATCCATTTTTGATAGAGGACTATAAAAGAGCATGAAGTTCTAGAAGCATTCCATGAATTGAAGGTTCCAATGACAATGTCCAAAACCAAGCTTCTACAAAAAGAGATGACCAAGAGAATCATGGTTGGACTATTTAACAAGGACAAGGATGGAGGAAGACACAAGGAGCCGAACTGGAGCACCTTGAAGATTGTAGGAGAGCTCACTTAGCGCGAATATCACGCTTAGTGCAATTCCTTTCGTAGCTTTCATAATGTCCTAGTTTTTTGTGATTTTCATATTGTCATAATTTAGTAATTTCTTATTTGTGTAATGGGCCTCAACGTGGACTTAAATAGGCCCAAACTATGCATTTTTAAGTTTTATTAGAGACTCTATAAGTACTCAGACATTATTAGTTTTGAATAACTTTTGATTGAATAAAATTAAGCATTTGCTTGAATTGAGAGCTTAGCCTCTTCTTGGTTCTTGGCTGAACCCAAATTGATTCTTATCAATGAAGCTTTCCTTTATGGAGAATCCTCCTCAACTTATCGTTCCAACACGAATCGTGATGTTAATCATTACCATCTTCTTTATCTTCCCAACCTTTTATCTTTAAGTTCTAATATCTATCATTGGTATCTTGAATTTTCCCTCTGGAAATGATCAAATCCAAGCATTCATGCCTTGGTAGTCATTAACTTTATCTTTCATCCCACTTTTATCTTATGAGAAATGGGCCTCTGTGATTCTTGGGTGAAATGGATGACTATGTCTAGATTTAGTTAAGTTTTTGATTCAGGTGAATGGAGAAGGAGCTTGTGTAACGACCCAGATTATAAGTTGCTAATCTGGATACTTGATGTGTGTATTGTATTAATTAAATTACATGTGTTATGTTGATTGATAAATTGCTTTATTTATAACTTGCTGTTTGGGTGCTTTTGTCCTGGTATGTGTGCTTGATGGGTATTGGACGTAAGTCAATGCTGTTGTGTTGTGGTTGCTGGCTGAGGACGTTAAGAGGACGTGCTGTGTCAGCCGTGTTTATAAGCAGCAGGCTGGCATAGCAACAAGCTTACTCTTCCTTCTTTTACCTTTGTGTTTCCTCTGTTTTATCTTTAAAACTCACCCAGAAACCTCTCGTTCCCAACCCCTTCTTGGTTATCTCCAATATACAAGAACCACCGTAGCTGCTGCAGAATCCCGACACCAAGGAAAACTTCGTGGTCAGAGCAAAAGTAAGGAACGAACCGTCTTGAAGCGTGGATGAACTCCTGGTTAGGTAAGGGGAGTTTATCGTGTTTCTTAACAGTTTTAGGTACCACGGTTTGGGGGCCAGGGAGTCCAGCTGTGATGATAACTGCATGTCCCTGGTGTGTGTGATGGTCTTCCCCGAAAGCTACATCTTTTATGAAGGGGATGTGGTATGCCTTGAATCTGTTGAATGTTGTTTTGTGTTGATGTTTGGTGTTCTTGAGGGGGGGAGTAGATGTTTTAAGAACTTCCTGTGCATGTGTGTGAAGTTGGCATTTTGATGCAGAAAGACTTCTAAGACACTTGCAGAAGTGTTCATGAAGGTGATGAGTATCGGGATAGGTTGGCCGTGTTGCACATAGGTATTGACCCTTGTGTTTGATGTCGACTACCGGGATGGGTAGGCCGAGTTGAGCGGGTTACGTGGCATGCATGCAGAACGTAACTTGGTCCTTGTTGGCGGACTTTAGTAGACCAGGTTACCTACTCGTGGTCGTTCCCTTAGAGTCGTTAAGACTCGTTTCCCTTTCTATAGGGTATACTGGGTTCCTTACCCGGGTGATACGTTAGAGTTGTGGAGCTCGAGTTACATCACCAAAGAGAGAGTTACCGGGTTTCCAACTCTGATGAGCTCGTGTTCTCTCAGGAAAAGAGCCATTGAGTTTCTCTACTTGGTTGAGCTTGCGTTCCTTCTTCTAGGACGATCGGGTTCCATACACGTGTCTTCTTTAGAAGCTCATCCTTCCCTTTTCTCAGAGAGTCCGGGTTTCTTACCCGGGGTGGGCTGTTTCCTTTAGAACTACCAAGTCCAAACCCTGTTTTCCTTGTGAACTGCCGGGTTCCTTACTCTGCAGAGCTTGTCTACTCTTGGGAAATGAGCTACCGGGTTCCCTTATACCCTTGTGTAGGTTGGTGAAATACAAACCCAGGGTCTTACAAGCGCTATCTGTTGTAATTGATTACAGCGCTTATGCAATCGATTACATAGTGCAGAACCTGACCTTAGAACTTTACAAGAAACCTAAGGGCCTCTTGAGCGCCTTTGGCAAATCCTTACCAAATTCTACCGACCTCGACCGAGCTCCTCCGACCTCGTCCGCTCTTACTACCCTTGTCTTCCCTTGTCCAAATCTCACCCCTTTGACCGACCCTTGTCGACCTTGTCTGAGTTCTACCGACCTTGACCGATCTTGTTTACCTTTATCCGACCTTGATCGGATACTTACCTTGGGGTAGTATATCTAAGTTCCAACCCAGACACCTCGTACTTCACACCAGTTCACTTATTTGTATGTGCTTATGTTGGTGGCATTTGAACTCGGCCTATGTTATGGCTTGAGATGAGGAATGCATTTGGATATACATAAATACCCATGGGGTGTATGGTGTATCCTGGTCAGGTTGGGTTGAGCCTGGTTCTGGGTCATACATTGATGGTTCCGTGATGATATTCTATGTATAGTCGTGAGATGTCAGGACTGGGTGGTGGTAAACCTTGCGAGGACCACGGTCAGTGCATCAATGGGCCCTTGTGTGGGCGGTAGGTTACATAGGGGGTGTATGGCGTTATCCTGACTAGGTCGGGTTGAGCCTGGTTCTGGGTCATACATTGATGGTGCCTATGTAACATACGACATTTGTATGGCGGAAATGGGGTTGATGATTGGCTATAGGGTACGGAGGTATTGGGGGGCCACGTCTGTTGGGAACTTCTTCTGACACCTATTGGCTGATCACCATGGGGGGTGATTCCTGTGCACGACAGAGTGACCCTGACAAGCTACTGCATCATCTGACCACAGGGATGACTCATTTTCGGGATGGTACCACATTGCATGATGATAATTGAGTCAGGAGTATGCATCATGCTAGATTTCATAAGCTGATTTATGAGATGTTTGTGGATGTTCGTATGTGTTAGTGTTAGATGGACGCTGGGAATGTTTGCATTGATATGTTGATGATTGTGTCACTGCTTGACCAGGTTGTGCCCTTTTCTGTTGTATTTATTGTTGTTATTTAATATGATAAACTCACATTTGCTTTGTTGTACCTTGTGGTTTGGTATCTGTGATGATCACGAACCGGGTTCGTGTGAGCAGATGGACAGCGGTAGGTGCTTTTTGGGAAAGGACCGGGTTGTTTGGAGCCGTTGTGTTTTGTCGGGATGTCAATGGACATGATCCCGGGTAGGAGATGCACTTTGCTAGATGCACCCCTTGTCTTTAATGGACGCACTCTTTATTTTGCTAATTACACCCCTAACTTCTATTTCTCTTTCTATTTGTAAAACACCTTATGTATATTTTGAGACATAATCTTTTGTACTTGTAATTAAACTATGTCTGATATGTGCAAACATATATTTGAAATGTCTTATGAGAACCTTTAATTACGTATATTTTCTATGATGATGGTCGTTATATGCTTGCGAAAAATTTATCATCGTTTTCACAAGTAACCAAATGGGTGTTCTTTTTATAAAAATGAATTTATATCATAGGTATGAGTTAGTATTACAGTAGCGATGTGGCGGGTCATTACAGCTTGACCGGTGACCCCTGAAAGAAGACTTAGGCAAGGTAACTTGTTGTCACCTTACTTATTCATCTTATGTTGTGAAGGACTTACAACTCTCATAAAAAAATAGAGGCTTGTGAGGACTTGCACGAAATCCAAGTGTGTAGAGGAGCCCCTATCCTCACACACATCTTTTTTGTGACAATTGTTTTTTGTTTTTTAGGGCAAGTGAGAAGGAAAACTCTTGCTTGACAAAAGTCCTTGCAACTAATGAGAAGGCATTAGGACAATCCATAAATCTATGAAAGTCAGAAATCTACTTTAGCAAAAACACATTAGTTGAGATAAAGAATGTTGTTACCTCTGTCTTAGGTGTCTTTGAGTGCTTGGGTACTGGAAATTACTTAGGCCTTCCATCTATGATAAGGAGACAAAAATGCATAATTTTCAATTTCGTATAGGATAAAATTTGGAAGAGAATCAACCATTGGGAAGTTCTAATGAAGTTAATGGCCCAAAAAATCTCAAGCTACTTGTATTGTACAAAATGATAAAATTACACGTGACCATTACTGTGTGGTCATTGTACACGTGTCCACCCTCCATGTCAACCTTGCTACAGGAACTGCACACTTGTCTGCCCTCCATGTCAGCCCTGCTACAGGAGCACGGACGTCAACCCTCAGCAGTTGGGTCTTCCTGGCCAGCAGATTATCTGCTATGCTTGTTTATTCAAATAAGTGTAACCACTTTATCTCCTAACAGATCTCCAATTATCAACAATAAATTATCCACAAGTTGTTACTTATCTACAAGTAACAGTCTATCTATAAGGTACACATTATCTTCTATTTGAATTATAACTGCCTGCTATTATATGTTATATTATCAACAGATTAATTATCAAAGAAAGGTCTATACTTCATGCTATAAATACAGGTTCTCTCTAAACCTTTACTTACTCATAACTCATTCACCATCCGACACACACTCGAAAACCTTCTACTCTTCTTTACTCCGAGACCACCTCAGACTTTCTTACTCAGTTATGCTTCCATAATTGATTTACTTACTTGACCGTCAGAGTCCTTTCCTTTGTTTTGCAGGTCCCCCTCCTTAACAAAGTTGACTCACCGTCCAGCTTAGTACGTGGAATTTCCAAATTTTGGTCAGAGCACTACTGTATGAGCACATCTATGCTCCCAACCGCCCTCAATGAAGAAATTCAACATATGATAACTTTGTTTTGGTTCGATTAGCAATCAGGGTTCTGGTAAGGGGATCAATTGGTTAAGCTAGGAAAAATTAGCTGTTAGGAAAGAGCATGAAGGTATGGGTTTCCGACATATTTTGGCTTCAATTTGGCCATGGTAGGGAAGTAAGGATGAAAGCTAGCTTCTGTTCATGATACTATAGTTTCAAAAGTCTTCAAAGCTAGATATTACCCAAAAAGGGACTTTTGGGATGTGGGCCCATAATCCAAGCTTTGTGTGGCATAGTACCCAAGCGACTCAGGTAGTGGTTAAAGAAGACTTCAGATGGAGAGTTAGAGATGGTATGAAGATAAATGTGTGGCTAGACCTTTGGCTATGAGACCGAAACTGTCTTTTTATTCAAAGTGCAACTCCCATAGGTATGGAAAATTTATGCGTAGTAGCTTTGTCTCATGGAGACAAAGTAGATTGGAATCTGAGTTTGTTTTCCAATATTATGCATCATCCAGATTTTGAAGAGGTTTTGAAAATTCCTCTTTGCAGTGGAGCAAGAGAAGATGAAGTTATGTGGTCTATTAGCAAAGATGGCTATTATCACCACTACAAAATGGGTCTTCTACGTCGATTAAAAACCTTTTTCTACATCGGTTGTACAACCATCGTAGCATCAAACGTAAATAAAAGTTAGACTTTTGACGACGGTTTTAAAACCGTCTTTATAGCGTTGACTTTCTAAGACAGTTATTTAGATAACCGTCTTAGAAGATGGTTTTTTAAAAAAAAATTTAAAATTAACATGCATTTCTAAGACGGTCTTAGAATATCCACATTCTAAGACGATTTTACTGGAATACGATCTTGCACCACAGTCCAAATAAGCATAATCACATTTAAAGGTACTAGCTAATGCCGCAAGAACTTCCACCCCCCTTCAAGATTTACAATGTTGACAGATCTCTTATATATATAACATTATACAAACCACTTCCATCTATCCTTGGAGTGGTTAAGAAGCTTGAATACACGCGGAAGCACGGCGGGGATGCTTTCCTCATTGATGAGCCTGCAAACGGCGTTAAGAGCGACACAAACGACGAGGTAGTTATCGGAGGCGAGGTCTCTTTGGATTGTGTTGATGATGAGGATTATGAGGTCGTGGTCATCGCTAAGGAAGAGTGTGAGGGTGAGGTAGCCGGTGCGCTTCAGGCAAAAGGAATTGGGGTGAGCCATCTTGATGGGAAGGACGATGCAGTCCTCCTCGGCCTTGGATCGGGCCTCACCGATGGAATTTATGAGTTCTTGAAACTCCTTCGAGTTGCCATGATTATTGGTCCCCATTGCTATTGCTAGCTCCCTCCCCACTAGCGTCTTCAACTGCTCCACCTTTGAATGTATGAGAAGAAGAAGAAGAGACTGAAAGAAGGCTGCAACAACGCGTAAGGGTTTGAGGAGAGAGAGGAGATTGGAATCCTAAGGGTTTCAGGAGAGAGAATGACGGAGACTAGAATTAATGAGAGTGGAAAGAATTTCAAAGACGGTTTTGGTAGAAAACTGTCTTTGAAAACCAAGAATTAACCAAAAGCATGTAAAATAAGTATGAATTTCAAAGACAGTTTTTCGATTTTAGTCGAAAATCGTCTTTGAACATGCATTTCTAAGACGGTTATAAAATCGTCGTCCTATATCTTGTATTATTTACAAAATTGCCACCACCTAACATTCTAAGACGGTTTTTTGGGAACCGTCTTAGAAGGTATGTCGTAAAAATACGTATTTTGTGATAGTTTATTCTGTGAAATCAGTCTACTACTTAAATAGTGAATCGCTATTAGATCTATCACAATAAAAACAACAAGGTTGTTGGAAGATGGTTTGGAATCTGCAAGTGCCAAGTAAAGTGCATGTTTTTTTGTTGTGGTCATTTGGGACTCTTTACCAACTAGGAATAAATTGCAGCAAAGAGGTGTGCCATGTCCCAGTATTTTTTGCTTTTGTGAGACAAATATAGAGAATGTGTGGCACTGTTTTGTTGGTTGTTCATTTTCTAGAAATTATTGGTTGGAAGTCAGGTTGTGGAACTTAATAAATCACCATGTGGAAAGGCCTGATGGATTCTCATATCTAATTTTTAATTCATTGCAGGTTTTAAATTCTAAGGCTATGGCAAAAAAGTCTATGTTGTCATTGGCTTTGTGGTGGAGAAGAAATGAAAAATTTTGGAAAGATGCTTATTGGCCTCCTTTTGTGGTGGTTCAAAGAGCAAATGCGACTCTTCTGGGTGGTTAATCGTTCGAAAAAAGAATCAACCTCGCCCACAACAATGTACTCATATTTTGAGGTGGCACAAACCTGCTTCATGTATGGTTAAATGTAATGTGGATGCTGCTATTTTTTATGATCTGCAAACAATAGGATTTGACTTGTGCTTAAGAGATGAGTTTGGTTATTTTGTCAAGGCAAAATCGTTTTCTATTGCTAGTGTTACGGATAGGCCCATTCAAATATTTAAACTTTGCAACCACCAAAAGATAGAAGATATAACAGAAGATATAATCATAACTACTACCATTATTTAGATAATCTGAATATCTTAATAAAAGATAATGGGCCTCAACCATATCTTCCCAGGATCCAGGTATCATCTTATAAATAAAGCATCATTCATGGTGAAAGGTACACAACAATTCTGACTTTCTCCTTTCCATTCACACTGCACACACAGCACACCACTTGCATTGTTCCGGTAGTGATCACCTTCTTGAGGGTGCTGCATCTCTATAAGCATCATCGTTGAGGGAGAGTTTGATCCCATAGCAAATCCCAGCAAACCTCGCTGGGTACATTCTGTTTCTCATAAGCAGAACAGTGGCGCCGTCTGTGGGAACGATAAATTTTGAATCCCACCAATTCACAATGGTCAACACCAGAAGCCATCAGATCGCTGGACATGATGCACCACCACCCCGGAATGTGAATCTGGAGAACGTGGTAGCAGAGGATGCGGCGTCCCACACCGCTTCCTCTCCAGCAATGCCACCAGCTCGTGCTCCACCATCAATGGCCGAGGTAGAACTAGACACCAACCAGCGTTTTATCCACAACGCTCTGAATTCTATTTTATCTCGATTAGAGAATTTGGAGAAGCGATACGAGCTTCAACGACAGGAGGACACTCAAAATTTGTCCAAACAGCCGGATGAACGCAATGCTAACATCAGACAAGATGGAAACCACCGTTCCAAACGTGTGGAACATCGGAATCCTAATGCTGACCGACCGACGACACCCACAGCCGAGGCTGGTAATAAAGGACCAACCAGTCAATCCGAACAAGCCAGAATATCCCATTCCCATTCGCGTAATGAAGGACCTCGGCCCATTCCGTCAGCCGGAATCCTAGAGCATGCCATTGCTGACAGACCAGCAGAAGAAATTATACGTCGGCCTAGACGAGAAGACGATACATACTGGAGGAAATATCGCCGAGGTCATCAAAATAACAGCCCGTTCATCGATGAAATAGTAGAAGCTCAATTCTTGGAGGACTTCGATAGTTCTTTCTTATCCAAGTATGATGGGAGCCAAGATCCTCGGGTGCATATAGACGAGTTCGACATGCAAATGTGCGTCTAAGGTATTGACGAGCCTATAATTTCTTGGATTTTTGCTACTACCTTGACTGGAGCCGCTCAAGCCTGGTTTCACACATTGCCGCGACGTTTTGTCCAGAATTTTGAAGATTTTGGACAGAAGTTCTTGTTAAATTTTGCAACAAGCAAGAAGCAGCCCAAGTCCGAGTTCATATTAGGGAAAATACGCCAGCAGCCCAGAGAAACATTACAGAGCTATATGGAACGATTCAAAGAAGCCGCCTTGCAAGTACAGGGCTTGGAAGAAAAGGTCCACGTGCATCTCATCTCAGCCGGGCTCAATGGGTCATCTTGTCTCGCTAAATCCATTTATAAAGATCCTGTGAAAACTTTAAATGAATTTATGATCCGTTCCAAAAAATATTTGGAGTTGGAACAAATGGAAATCGCTAACTCGGCCCTGAGGGAGAATAAGAAACCTACATCGCCGAGGAATCGACGTCATGAGAATGCACAATCCAATCGACAACCCTCAAATTTTCCCGCCAACCGACCTCCAAGAAATTTTCCTGACCCGAACCTCAGGTCCAAAAAGTTCGAGTGGAAATTTGACAAGTATGCTCCATTGAACGCTCCACGAGGTCAGATATGGAAGGAAGTTGCATTTACGGAGATGAGGAAAGTAGAACGTCCTTATCCTATAATGAGAAAGGAAGGGTTAGATTATTCCCGGTATTCTGACTTCCACAATGGACCGGGTCATACGACTGACCAGTGCCGGGAACTCCGAGATGCGATAGAACAATTTGTTCGCGAAGGTAAACTTCGCCAATATGTTATCCGGACTCAAAGGCATCAAGGAAAAAGGAAAAATCATCAGGAGAATAAAGACCGAAATGAAAAGAAAACTAAAAAGGACGAATTCCCAGAACCCGAATTCTAATGTAATGTGATTTCGGGAGGCATGGGAGGTGGAGGTGACACCGCCAGTCAGCGAAAGAAATATCTCAAGGAAGTTATGTCAGTAAGAGATCAACCCAAATTCAAGGAAAGCAGCAAGAAATCCGCACCACCGCTAATCTATTTCACAGAAGACGATATGAAATGCGTAGTGCCCGGACACGAAGACGGTCTGGTCATAACAGGAACCGTGGCGAATTCCCGAGTTAAAAGAATATTTGTTGATAATGGTAGCTCAGCCGACATCATTAACTTGAGTGCATTTCAAAAGATGAACCTAAAGGAGGAGGACTTAAAACCGTGCCAAACCATGCTGATCGGTTTTAATGGTGGAGGCACCAGTTTGAAAGGCGCAATCGACCTCCAACTGACGTTGGGGACAAGGGAAGGTTTCAAGACAGGCCGAGTCACATTCACCGTTGGCGAGTTCACCTCACCGTACAACATTATATTAGGCAGGCCAACACTTCATAAGTGGGATATATTAATGTCCACCAAACATCAGAAGATGAAGATGATCGGACATCTTGGCCGAGTTATTACAATCTGTGGTGACCAGAAGGAGTCCAGGCAATGCTATTTCAATACAATCCGAGAAACTGAAGGTGGCCCATCTTCTCCACCTCGGATTCGGCAGGGAGATCCCTCAGATCAACAAATAGAAAGGTTGGCATCTCGCAAGCCGGTCAATCTTGTGGAATTGGATATGCGAGATGTTGAAGATTGGAGACTGGAACTGGTAGACGAACTGGAAGATATTCAGATTGGAGGATCCCCAGACCAAATTACGAAAATAGGTAAACAGAATGATTCAGGAACCAAAGGCAAGCTAATCCAATGCCTGAGGGAGTATCAGGACGTGTTCGCCTGGAAAGCCTCTGAGATTCCCGGATCAAACCTACATTCTGTTGTCATAAGTTAGCCATGAACCCGGATGCTAAGCCAATAGCACAAAAAAATAGGAAACTCGGCCCGGACAGAAGGCAGGCGTTGGAAAAGCATATCAAGGAATTGTTAGAGGCCGGGTTTATAAAAGAGATACAGTACACTACTTGGCTTTCCAACGTGGTGATGGTGAAGAAACCCAATGGAAAATGGAGAGTTTGTGTCGATTACACAGATTTGAACAAGGTCTGCCCGAACGATTGTTATCCGATGCCGAATATTGATCAACTAGTAGATAATTCTGCCGGGTTCCAATCGTTATCATTTATGGATGCTTATTCCGGATACAATCAGATACCCATGTACCCCGGTGATCGAGAGAAAATAGCATTCCGAGGTGTGGAAGCAAACTACTGTTATGAGGTGATGTCGTTCGGATTAAAGAATGCCGGGGCCACTTACCAACGGATGATGAATAAGGTTTTCGCTGACCAACTCGGGCGCAACATTGAAGTATACATTGATGACATGATTGTTAAAACAGACATAAGCGGAGACCACATCCAGGACCTGGAAGAAACATTTTGTAAGTTAAGACAACATAGTATCCGTTTGAATCCCCTGAAATGTGCTTTCGGGGTAAAAGCCGGGAAATTCTTAGGGTTCATGTTAACACACCGAGGAATAGAGGCAAACCCGGATAAATGTAAAGCTGTACTCGACATGCAATTTCCTACTAATAAACGAGAAGTCCAACAGTTGACGGGAAGGATGGCGGCCTTAACACGGTTCCTCCCAAAATCCGCAGAAAAGGCCCTTCCATTCTTCAAGTTATTAAACAAGGAAGCCAAGATAGGATGGAATCAGGCATGCAAAGAGGCGTTTCAGGAAATAAAAAGATGTTTGGCCTCACCCCCAGTTCTCTCGAAACCAGAGCATGGAGAAACACTTATTCTATACCTTGCAGTTGGAGACGAAGCTATAAGCACGGTTCTAGTCTGAGAAGTGGATAAGTGTCAGTTGCTGATATATTTTGTAAGCCGAGCTCTAAAGGACTCGGAACTGCGATACCAGAAGCTCGAGAAGGTAGCCTTCGCTCTGCTCACAACGGCTAAAAGGCTTCGCCCATATTTCCAAAGTCATACTATAGTGGTGAGAACAAATCAGCCCATACGACAGGTGTTACACAAACCAGACCTAGCAGGAAGAATGATGAATTGGGCTATTTAGTTGTCCGAGTTCGATATCAAGTATGAAGCCCGTCACGCAATCAAGTCTCAAGCTTTGGCCGACTTCATAGTTGAGCTAACCCTGACATCTTCCACCCCGACAAACAACAGCGTGTGAAAAGTGTATGTTGACGGATCATCCAATTCCAAGGGAAGTGGAGCCAGGATCATCGTTGAGAACCCTGAGGGAGTCTCACTCGAACAATCACTACAGCTTAATTTTCCGATGTCTAACAATCAAGCAGAATATGAAACATTGATTGCCGGGCTAAACCAGGCCAGAGAACAAGGAGCATTAAAAGTTAACGTTTTCACTGATTCACAGCTGGTTGCAGCACAAATCGAAGGGCGATATCAAACCAAAGGTCCTCTATTAGCAAAATACCTTGCTAAAGTCAAAGAAATAATATCTGAGTTTGACGAATTCACCATAGCTCATATTCCAAGAAAAGAAAATACCTGAGCCGATATATTGTCGAAACTGGCAAGTACGAAAGGAACGGGTAATCACAGAACAGTCATTCAACAGGAACTCACCCAACCTGCATGCATTATGGTGGTCTTAATAGCCGAAGATTGGAGAAGGCCGATTATAAATTATTTGGAACAAGGGATAGTGCCGGACGACAAAATAGAGGCAAAAAGATTAACCCGAGATGCGTCCATGTATACAATCATTGACGACGAGCTATATTGACGAGGTCTTCACACCCCGTTATTATTCTGTTTAAGTTCCAACCAAACCGAGTATGTACTTACCGAGATACATGAGGGTATTAACGGCCAGCATATGGGTGCGAAGGCTTTGGCATTAAAAGCTCTTCGTGCTGGATACTTTTGGCCGACGATGTAAGCGGACGCAGCAGAACACGTAAAGAAATGTGACACCTGTCAAAAACATGCAAGGATATTATGGATTCCTCCATCCAAATTGAAATTAATCACAGCACCGTGACCTTTCTATAAATGGGGAATGGATCTTTTAGGACCGTTTAAAGCAACGGAAGGTCAAATGAAATGGTTAATAGTAGCCGTGGACTACTTTACTAAATGGATCGAGGCCGAACCTCTGGCCACTATCACCTCAGCCCGTGTCCAAAAATTCTTTGAACGCAGTATAATAGCAAGATTCGGAATCCCGGCAGAAATTGTTACCGATAACGGGACACAATTCACGGACAAGAAGTTCCAAGAAACGATGGTCGGACTCCATATAAAACATCACTTTTCGTCGGTAGAACACCCACAGTCTAATGGTCAGGCAGAAGCAGCTAACAAAGTCATTCTGGACGGATTGAAAAAACGAGTGCAAGAAGCCGGCTCGAATTGGGTCGAGCAACTCTACTATGTCTTATGGGCATACAAAACCACGGCTCAAACAGCTACCCGCGAGACTCCATTAAGAATGACATATGGATGCGAGACCATGATACCTGTAGAGATAGGCCAACCATCTTGGAGGAGGCAAATATCGCATATAGACAACAATAAGGCATTAGCTGTCGAGCTAGATTTGATAGAAGAAGTTCGGATTGCAGCACATCGCCGAGATCTACACATGAAGAAGATCTCGGCTCGGAAATTTAATAAAAGGGTAAGGCTAAGATCCTTCGAGGAAGGTGATCTCGTACTACGACGTGCGGACATCGGCAATAAGAATGTCCGAGATGGAAAATTAGCACCCAATTGGGAAGGACCATATCGGGTCACCCAAAACTTGGGGCAAGGAGCCTACGTTTTAGAAACCTTGGAAGGAAAGCAGATTAAGCGCATATGGAATACCGACAAGCTAAAGAGATACTATAGTTGAAAGGACCCACGCATCCCCCGGTAATTAGCCCGAGATCGTGGAATATCGTTTTTATCATATTTCCCGGCAATAAGCCCGAGATTATAAATTATTTTCACGTATTTATCTGTGATCGATTCATAAGCCAGAATCCGGATGAATCCTTCGTAGGGATCGTGATCTATGTATTCATGTGTTTCTCATTGGTTATATAAGCCGATGAACATAAACCCGGCATAAATTTTCCATTGATACCACAAATTTTAATGTATTCATGTGTTTCTCATTGGTTAAAAAAGCCGAGGAACA
>CM023941.1:7391695-7478439 GCA_013407115.1 Glycine latifolia
CCTTTAGGTAAATATTTAAAAAATATGTGGCACGGGGGTCGAGGTCTCCACCGAAATTAGTCCAGACAGTTTTTTTCCTTTTCTATACCACTGTAATAAAACTCATCTCAATCGATTTTGTTTTTCATTTAGCATCATGGTATTTGATAAAATGGATTAACTGAGGATTTTTTTGTTTTGTGGAAATAACAAAATTAAGCAATCGCATGGAAAAATTTACTGATAACACAACATGAATAAAATTGGAAACGGAGAAGAAAAAATTGGTGGAGGCAATAGGAGGAAAGGGGGAAAGGGAAGGATGCGTTAGTGTATCCCTGTTTCCGGAAGAGGTCGATGTTGGGATTGAATTGGGGTTGCATGGAAGAAGGTTGAGAGAAAAGGGTTAAGGAGGAAGATGAAACTTCTCCTACCATTTGCACTTGGAGTTATCATCTATGGAGATTGGAAATACTTTTGTAGCAAGAAGGACGTACCAATCTGGTAATCTTTGGAGAAGGAACTGTTATCATCCATCGTAGGTAATAAAAAAGAACGTGAAAAGAGAAAAATACATTTAATTCTTAAAAAATTATTTGCATTAAGCAAAATTACTTAATTACCCTTTAATCTGTTCTAAATTAAAAAAAAAGATGCTTTTTTTTTGTCTAAATGAAAAGGTGCTGAGTTTTAAAATACACCTTTTTTAAGTGGGTTAATAAATAAATTTATATATATATATATATATATATATATTTGTTGGAAGTAAAAACATATATTTTTACTTATTAATGATTTAGATCCATTTATTGAAAAAAATTACTCCGTCCATTATTGTAATTGTTATATAAGAAAAAATAATAATAATCCCAATATAATTATTATTTTAGTTTTTTAATGTGACAATAACTATTTTTTTTCTTGTTATATCTCTTATAAGGCTTATATATTAATAATGAACTAAAAAATTTAGAAATGAATTGATGATGATGTAAGATTAATTTTTAAATTATTATTATTATTATTATTATTATTTTTTTGTGTAAGTTAACTTAGGATGATTATTATTTTGGAACAGAGTGAGTAATAAATATAATTTTAAGAAAGTAAGTTTAAAAGAGTTGAGGTTAAAAAAAAGGGAATTTGTATTAGAAGTGATAATATATTTTAAAATTGAATTGAAAAATATGAATTACTTTTAGTTGAGTTTTAAGGTATAAATATAAATTATACCGTGAACTTCATACAAAAATCAATATTTTTTGTATTTTTTATTGAAAAAATTATTCTCTTAAATTCATTATTTCCATCGCCTTTTTTACCGAATCGAAAAATTTGTCATGATACCCTAACATTGTTTTTTTTACACCATACCCTTAACATTGTTGAAATCAATTCTATTGGCCAAAAACATGTTTAATTGTTTAAAGCAAAATAAACGGATGCTAAACTGAAAAAAATAAATATGTGGTGCTATAATTAATCAATCTTTTTTTATGTGAAATTTAAATCTGAGCAAATCATATTTAAATTTTGTTTTTTTATAATGGATATTAAATAAGTGAAGAAAAGTTTTTTTTTAATAAAAGTGAACTGAAGTTTATAATTAAAAATTAAAAATTGATTTTTTAAAAAAAAATTGGAAAAAAATATATACACAAGTTACTGTTTAACGATAAATTAAACATAATGAAGGTGTATGGTGGTAGGATATAAGGAGGGGGACTTTTATTTGTAAAATGGTTGTTATATTCATGAGAGACTTGCTACTATAAATAGATGATAATCATTGTTAGCTGTAAAATGATTGATGGCTTGATACTCTTGTAGTGTCGGATCCTTTCATTTTGCTTTTGCATGCTTGGTACTAGAACTACTTACTTATTTTGATATAAATATTTTTTCTTTGTTGAGAAAAAAAAAACCTTTATGCAAAGGAAAATACAATTTAGTACAAAAAATATCACACAAAATACTAGACCACTCTTTAACTTGATTGTTGACAAATATATAAGTTCATCTTTATTTTTAATTTTCAAATAATCAAATAGAAAGCATGCATATAAATTTCATGCAAATTTGTGCAATTTTTTGTTTGCAAGTAAAGTCCTCTATCTAAAATGTATAATATCATAGTTTTAAAAATCGGACCGACCCGATCGGTTGGTGGACCAGGTCGGTCATGAAATTAGATTAAGGATGTCATTCACCCAGATTAACCCGCGCTGACCTGGCTAGGTCAATGGTCCAAGCGATCTGTCGACCCGGACCGAGTCGCTCTTCAAAAAAAAAAAATTGCAGCTTACGAAACGACGTCGTTTTACGTTAGGGTTTCAAATTTTTATTTTCAAACATCAAAACTCAGCAGCGACTTAGCCTCCTCTCCTTTTTGCGTCTCAACTCTCTCTAGTCTCTACACACTCAACCTCCTCTCCACTTTGTCTTCTTCCACGCGACAGGATGATAGCTTCCGCTTCTTCCGCGTGACTTTGGTCTTCATCGTCGCAACCCACAGGTGCTGTCTCCATTTGCGTCGCTCTGCCCCCATGCATCGTTTCCGTCCGCGTCTCCCATCACACCTCTTTCCATTGTTCCATAGTCCAGACACGAGGCATGAGCAGGTTCTGCCATTCTGGTTTTCACTTGCATTTCATAAATTGGTTTTAATTTTCTTATATTTGAGTATACGATGGTTTGGTTATTTGTGTTGGCATTTTCTATCTGGTGTAATTTGGCAACATCTATCATGCATGTGGGGTTGTTTGTAATTAACAGGGTCTATTGGTAGAGACTCATACAGGCTTAAGTGGGTGGGTGTTAGATGATTTTGTTATTCATAGCAATAATAGCATATGTTATGCTCCAATTTTGCTAGAGTCGGTTGTCGAGAATCTTGAAAAATAATGCATTTCATTTTGTAGAAAAAGAGGAAGTGTCAAAATAGGAGGAAAATTATTTAAATTGATTTCTTTTGGTCTTTTTTTTAATCTTGGTTTCTTCTTCCGGGAGCCTTGTCCATATATCACATGTTATTATTATTTTATTAAAATAGAGATACGATAGCAACTGATGAAAGATGGTGACATATTATAATAATTAGTATCATTAACAGTGAGGGACCACTCCGTAGGAATAAAAATGGGCAGATTAATATATATAGCATGATAACCTTTATATTGAGTTGAAACTATTAGTAGGTACTGCACATGCACCATGCACCATGAAAGTAATGTTGATCATGAAGTTACAATGAGAGATTCTTCTGAGTTTTTTAATGAAGAAGAAGTTGTTGAAAATGACAATGACTTAGTTTATGTCCATTGGCCGTAGAAAACAATTGAAGTGTTGAATTTGTTTAGGAACATATGTTTCACTTAAACTTATTTTATTTAGCTTATGTTTGTGATCTTTGTTACTTGTTTGTTTGAACTTGGACAATGATGTTTTTTAACATTTTGGTATCTAATTATCTATGTTGTGAAATAATATTAATTTGTGATTTTTTAAAAATATTTTAAGACATTGTCATGCAGGTCAATCAGTGACCTACCAGTTCGATCATTGATCGGATCATGCGGGTCAATCAGTGACTCACTTCTGACCGAGTCAGTCACCGGGTCAATTTTTAAAACTATGGATAATATTATTTGGTAGAAAAAGTATTGCATGAAATAACACCCGAAGTATTGACCATGAATTCCATTAAATATGTAAAATTTATCCTTTTCTATTTTAGTTTTCAAATAACTAATCAAAATCATGCATAATTATTGTGTAAATTTGTGCAATTATTCTTTCATAAGAGTTGCATACTTGTATATAAAGACGTTCCTATACTCATGTATTACTTGGTTAATTCAATTCAATGAACACACGAGTATTGACCATGATTTCCATCAAATACGTAAAATTTATCCCTTTTTTTAATTTTTAAATATCTAATCAAAATCATACATATTTATTGTGTAAATTTGTGCAATTATTCTTTCAAAAGAGATACGTTCCTATACCCATGTATTACTTGGTTAATTTAATTCAATAGACACAATCTTATTATTATTTTTAATTCAATCATTTTTTTATGATGTGCATTAGAAATGGATCGATCCTAACTCATTCATAAAAGCTAGCTTAAGGAAGGAGAATTCCCAACTCTTATAAGGCGATATTAGAAATGAACATGGTCTAACTCAGAATAAGAGGATTGCCCAAGTCTTCACAAAAGTATTTTGACCATATTCTTAGCCAATTTGGCACATCTTAACATTTTTTTGTCACAAAACAATTATCTCAAGAACTTAAATTGTTAGGTGAAGGCACATGAATTATATACTTCTAACAATGTACTAAAAATCCACTAACACGTAATATGAAGGAATGATAAGTTGGCTAGCTAAAACAGACATCTTATATAGCAAAACCACATGAAATAAAAATCATACCTGAATGCAAAATAAATAAATAAAATTACATACCTTTAGGAACAAAAGAATGTTTCATTACATGATCCACAATATGTTCATTGATAAAGTCATGCATGTGTTCTGCTCACCCTTTATTCTTGACATTTGTGATTACATAGTGTAGAGATAAGGATAAACTATAGAGATAAGAAGAAATCATAAACTTATGAGTGTTTATTGAAGTTGAATTTGAGGACTCAATCAAGTCAATTAACTTTGACTATTTTGAAGTTGAAGTTGAATTTGGAGGACTCAATTAGTTTATGAGGTATCATAAGCACACTGTCAATTTTATTATTTAGTTCAATGCTTTGGATTTCACTCATATACAATTGTAGTGAGTAGGAAATAATGTTCCTAACTTGTGTCATTCTTAACTCTGCATAACTTGTTTCCTCATTTGTAGTCACCACTAATTAAATGCCCTAATTGGTACCAAGCATATACATCAAATATTCAAAATTTCACAAATTTTGACAAAGTACTTTCATTACTTACGAAAGAAAAATTGCACGAATTCACACGAAATAGATATGCATGTTTTTTTTATTGAAATGAAAAAAAATATAAAATTGTGTTCAAAGAGTAATTTAGTTTATATATTTATACTTTTATAAGATTAAGAATATTTAATAATTTACTTAATTTTATACTACAACAATTATTTTTAAGTGCAAAAAATAATTAATAATCTATAGTATAATATTAGTTTTTAACACAAAAATATAATAAGTGAAAGTTGATACAAAAAATGACATAAATATATTGTTTTTTGTTGGAGACCATTAATGTAATTGATATTTTAAAGGTAATTGACTAAATTTAACATCTGATAATCGTTACATGAATTTTGAGGCAATCACCAATCTCATTCCCATAATCCCATTGAAAGCCAATTCTTCTCCTACACAATTGGGTTTCAGAATTTTAAAAACACCATTGATTTATACAAAATTTTTTAAAAAATTAATCTATATGTCTCTAGATTATTTGACAATTTATTTATTTTTTAATTGAATTATTGAACTTGTATTTACTTTAATTAGATCCCAAGATATCTAACTAAAAAAAGATATAAGTTTAGGTATCCAATTTAAAAAAAAATAGTTCAAAGACTTATTTAAAAATTATTATAGTTAGAAGACTTAATTAAAAGTTGTCAAAATTTTACATACCATATGTTCACCTTTGCAACTCTCCAAGTTCTAAACTCAGTATTCTTAACTTGTAGAGGTGAAAATGTTGGTCATGTGAGAATATTGACCTATAGAGACTTGATAAATTTTAATTAGATTCCTTAATTATTTGACAAATTTTAATTAAGTCTTTGAATTGCTTTTTTGTTTTGCAATTCTGTTTTGGACTTAATTTTTTCCAATTAATTTCCACTAGGGAGCTAATTGAAAAACAATGACTTAATTATATTTTTTATCCTTTTTTTTTTATAATTTTTTGCTAATTTTACTCTCAACAAATTAATTTGAAAATTTTTACCTCCAACTTGTAAAAAAAACTTGCAAATTATACCTTTGTCATTGAATTGATGTGATATGCTTAAATAATTGATTTTTTACCGCTAAACTTTTTTTTCTGACAAATTTTACTCTAAACTTCTTCACTTTTTAGTGATTTTTCCCTCCAACTTTTTACTTTTTGGTGAATTTTCTCACAACTTTTACACTTATGTTAGCATTTCATGTCAACTCAATGATGAAATATAACATTTGTAAGTTTTTTTATTATAAAAAAAGTTAGGATAAAATATGCCCAAATATTTTGTTGAGATAAAATTTGTCAAAAAAATAAAAAATTTAAGGTTAAAAAGTGAAATTAAGCCAAAGCAATACAAGTTCAGGATCAATTAAAAAAAATAGTTAAGGGATTTAATTAAAAATTATCAAATACTTTAGGGAAATATAGATTAGTTTATTTTTATTTTTTTAATAGTACTACCTTCAATCCTATTTATAAGTAATAAGTTATAGTGTAAACAAGAGGTAGTAACTAACAGGAATTTATCAATAATATATTGGTTTGAATAGAATTAGAATTAAGTCCATTAAATTAGATTTCAAGTTCGAGCTTTATAAATACAAGAAAATGTGACTAAAAAAAAGACTCCAATAAAAATGATCAATTAATATTTTGATAGAGATTAATCATCAATAAAATGAGTGAATATTTTACATCTACAATATAATAAAAAAATATTTTGCTAACCAATTCCAATTAATAGGTGAAAATTTTCCATTATTAGAATTGCATTAGAAACTACTATAAAGATGTACTCCATTTGGTCTATATTATAATAAAAAAATTAACTTCACACTAATTAAAAAATTAATTAACATTATTTAATTTTGTTTATCTCACTCAAAAAACAATTTTCCTTTCCAAATTATACTTCATTGAATTTTGATATCAAGAATAAAAATGAGTTATTGAAATGGAAATAGAATCACTAATAATAGTTGACATGTGGTAATCATTTGTGTTCCTTAATCAAGTAGTTCTGAGTTTGAATCTTTATTAATCCTTATGTATGAAATAAATTATATTGGGAGATTGAGTACACTTACTGTGACAAACAAAGACTAGTCAATGTTTCCAATAAAAATAATTTCATATCAATATCGATAATAATAAAAATAAAAATTAATTTGATAATCATCTGATCATATTTATTAAAGTTAGTTGAGATTTATTTATATTTAATATAAAATATATGATTTTTTGGTTATATTTAAGATATAATTTTTTTACTTTTCAATTGAAAAAACAACTTTTATTTTTTATTCCTTTTACGACTATAGATAGCATTTAAATAAAAAACAAGAATTTTATCTTACATCCACTTTACATTTTGCATTAACAAATTTAAATGAGAAACGATTTCAAATTTGCTTTACATTATCCAATAAAACGGAAAAAACCAAGTTTAAATTTGGAGTAATTAATTTCAATTATTGTTTGGCTAGGGTGCAATAAATCCCAATTAAGCCACGTAATAAAGTCTGTGTTGTGCACACAATGAAGATGGTTGAAGCATAAAAGCAACCACGTGTGGGAGGATCCCGATCAATCTATGATGCATTTATCTGCATTTGTTTCTTTCTTTATGAAACGAGGTATAGCCAGTGTACTCTCACAAATGCAGAGGCACAGGAAAGAGGATCCTTCCACCAATCAAAAAGTGAAGTAAACAACCTCAAATGTGAGTACCCAGAACACAACACTACAACACAATAGAAGCATTTTATTTTATATAAAGGAAAATTTTGGTAAATTAAATTTTGAGGATTCACTGTGATCAAAACAGATTATAAGACTTAACAATCACTTATAAAATTATTTATAAATTATCTACCAATGACATCTACTTATCGGTAAAGAGAATCAATTTTACATTCTTATGAAATAGTATGAATTTATTTCTAGACAAACATTTGTTGCTACATGTAAGCACCTAAAACAATAGTAGTGTACCCTTCCTGTAATTCCTTAGTACCCACAAGGGTACTTCCATTAACCCTAGCAATCCTTCTAAAATAACCTCATCTTTCCCACAGTTTCATGGGGCCCACTTCTTGTCTGCTGTTCTATTTGCCAATTAAAAACACTGCTTATAAATGACAACTTTTTTCAACTCTTTACTTCAAACGCTTCCTAAGAGGATAGGAAAAAAAAAGAACACTAATAAATTAATTAGTACTAATGGTGCCTTAACAACTAGTAGTCCAGTTTAGAAATAAAAGGTTGGATTTGTCAAGTTTATTATTGTTGGAGTCGGGTATACGTATTCATAAACCAAATCTTTATTGGAATAGTTAAGCTGAATTCATTGAATTTAGTGTTACCTTTGCATTTCATAATCGCTGCTGGTCTTTGTTAAAGACCCTTGAAATTTTATCAATGGATCATTATCCAGTATTAAAACTCACATTTTTTTTACGCAAATATCTATGTTTTTGTTAAAGTGTATACATATATATATATATATATATATATATATATATATATATATATATATATAATCCTTATTTTTATATTGGAATCAACTAATATAATATCCCTAAATATACGGATAAAAAAGATATGATATAAGTATAAAAATTTAATAAAATGACGCAATATAATTAGTACTATTAAATTCAGGAAAGATCAATGTAATTATTCGAATCTTAATCATATCATGTGACTCAATGATAAATGGTATGTTTTATGTTAAAATTTTACGAGGTTTTATGATGTCAAAATTTTTATATTTATATAAAAAACTATTAAAACGCTATAGTAAAACATATAAATGAGCTGAATAACATTTATGGATATTGTAGTAACAAAACATTTAAGCATATTTTTTTTATAAAATTTGTATGCTCTAAAATAAAGTAAAAAATTAATAAAATATAATTTATTCACCTTAATAACCTAATTACTCATTGACGAATTGAAAAAAATAATAATCATATAGTGTAAAAGTTTATACTGTTATTTAATAACCAACGGTCATATGATAAATTTACTAAATTTAATATAATTATATTAAAATTAATACTGAAAATAATTTTAAATTATTAAATAAAGTAATACTTTCTAATTATTTAATAATTTTTATCTAATAAAGTAAGAACTTTAAGATTTGACAGTTCATTCTCATTAAAATTATTAAAAACAAGAAGCTATTAAATTTTGTCTGAAAATATAATAATTTAAAACTGTTAAATATATACATGTATCTTAAAACTAATAATATGGATATTTATTTTGAGATTTTCAGTTACCTTTTAATAATATATATATATATATATACAGTTTTATGATGTGATATTTGATTATTGAAATGCTTAGCGAAAAGCAAGGAAGGTGGAGAGAATCTAGAAATGCCTATTTGTTTGTGATATAAATATATTCTGAAAAACACAGAAGAAAAATATTTTTATATATAAATGGTAAAGGAAGGGCAAGAGAGAGAAATACAGAGAGAGAGAGAGAGAGAGAGAGAGGAGTGATGAAAAAGCAGAGAATAAAAAGAGACCGGATGTTGACAAATTTCATGTCACTGTTCTTAGAAGGTCGTTTGTTTGTGTGAAGATTTCTTATCTGGGATCTCTCTCTCTTTAAAAATGTTTCTCTCTCTAAAAAAAAAGGTCCATTCTTTCTTCTCCTTATTGTGTGTGTGTTCTTGAGAGAGAGAGAGCGAGAAAGAGAAGGAGGAGTGGCTGGCCCCAGCAGATCGAAATCTCCTCCTTTTCTTCAACCTGATGACGATCTAAGCTCCTTCAATGGTGTTGCAATTACACCCTCTTTGCTATTTTGTCTTATAAAATTGTTATTGGTTTCAGTTCTAGGTACCCTTTTGGCCTTCAAATAGTAGGAGTAAAAAAAGATTCTGAATGTCTTTCTCTCTCTCTCTGATTTTGTTGGTGCCTTGAATGGTGGAATCTCTGTGGGATTCTTGAGAGGAGGTGTTTAGAGGATGTGGGTCTGAGGTAAATTTGCTTATACTCTCTCTGGGTTTTTTTTTTATTATTATTAATTTTTATGTAATTATGTGTGTATTTTTTTTATTTGGTGAATTTTATTAATTTTGGTTTTCGTTGTTTTATATCTGGGTCTTTTTTGAGTGTGATAAAAATTGAAAATTGAAAACTGAAAATTCCTTGGTTTCTGTTGTTTGGGGGATTATTGTTCCAATAAACGCCTGAGCATGACTGTTTTCATTTTCATTTTTTATTTTTTATTTTTGGTTTGAATTTTGGTGATGGAATGTTCTGATGTTTAATTTTCAGTCTTTCTGATGCTTCTTCTGGTTGAAAGCATCCACTTTTGTGTTGGTTTGGATAATTGTTGTATCGGATCGGTTTGATTGAATTTTGTCATTCATTTGTTCCTGTGTTTGGTCCTTCAATCTTTCTTTTCTGAAGTCTGAATTGAAGTGAGGGACCGGGTTCCCTAAAATTGTGGGTGAATTTATGGTGTCCCGTGTTTGTAACTGCTCTGGAGATTTTTCATCAACTCTTTGCAAAGATTTTGGAAATTCTCCATGCCTGAGATTATTTGGTGAAGTATGAAGGTGTTTCATGCATTTGAAAGCGTGGATAAAACTTGAATTATAGAAAGTCGTCCACTTTGAGAAGATTTATTAGAATTGCTTGTGCTTTGCTGCTTCTATGTATTTTTCTGCTGTTCTTTATTTTGGTAGGATAATCAATAAATTTGTAATCCTTATCCATACTTTCCCGGAATGTGGGTTTGTGGATTTGGTTATCATTGCCATGGAATGATTGTTACTGGCATGGAAATGGTTGTGTTCAACTGTCCAAGTTGACCCATGGCATTCTTGGTCAAAGTTCTCAACAGCAAATTATTTGAATATGCTTATAGCATTTGCCCGATATTCAATGTTACAAAGTGTTTCTGGGTTGGGGTAAATGAAGCCATTTTATATTGTTCTGACCAGTGTGTTAGGATGGACTTGAAATTTATTATTGCATCTCTTGAAAATCCAGGTTGGGGTAAATGAGGTCATTTTATATTGTTCTGAGTCTTCTGACCTGTGCGTTAGGATTGACTTAAAATTTATTATTGCATCTTTAGCAAATCATGGAGGTTTGCATTTACTAGGGATACATTAGTCAACGGTTGTTGTCGGTTTGTCATAGCAATGATAATGATCCATATTATAAATCTTTTAATATGTCAAAGTAAGCACTAGTGTAACGGTAATGAGTTCACGCATTCAGTGGCGTAAAATCCTCTGTTGTGTTTCTTGCATTTTTACCTCCGTATTGGTAATTTTGTGAATTCTCAACTGTTTATGGTAGTGTGAACTATTGTTATGTCCTACGATAATTTTGAATTTATCATATATATGTTATATAGCTAACATTGAAATTCTCTTTTCTAATTAAATCCTTTCCTAAATGCATGTTGTTCCTTTCCTATGTTGGATGAAAACTTAGCACAAGTAGGTTCCGTATATCATTGTGCATTTAAAGGCTTTTAGCATCAGTATCTAAAAATTCTAGATTGCTTGAAATAGAAAGATGAAGTCCATAATTGCAACTTGTTAAGAATTAAGATATTGGCAACAAGTACCATGGAGTTAGTGAAAGGGTTTTACACGTGGAGGGTTCACAGAAGCTCATTCTATGTTTTGACACCCTTATTTTTGAGGGGGCACTGAACTGAAGTGAAGAAAATCTAATCAATCCATTCCGTACTATGTTCATCTGTGTTTTGAGCTTCCGTGCTATCATGCCATGTTATGTCATAAGTCTGGATTTTTGTTATCCATTTGGCTGCTTAAATGTTAATTAGTGCTAGAATACTTATTTGCATATCACTGTGATTAATTATCAGGAATGGGAACCAAAGTCCAGAATCTTCCAGGATATTACTCAATGAGAGATCTTAATGAGGAATCCAGCAGTTGTGGCTGGCCACTATTTTATGGGGATAAATCACTCACAAATGGGCAGTACTACAATAATTATCTGCCAAGTTCTACAACAGATGCATGTTCTGCATATGATAAGGATGTTGTGAAGCGCATGATGCTTGAGCATGAGGCTGTTTTTAAGAATCAGGTATCAATCTTCTAGTTTCTAACTTTATCCCTATCCCTGTTCCTGTAGCATGAATAGTTTTGGATGGTGTGTATTCATGTAGAGTTTTCTTTTAACATGGTTCAAGTGATGGTTTTGTTAAGCTTAATTTCTTTTTGTATGCCGTGATTGTGAACCTATTGATATATTTATGCTATGTGTTTCAAGCAGGTCTATGAACTTCACCGTTTGTACAGAATACAAAGGGATTTGATGAATGAGGTTAAAAGGAAAGAATTACACAGAAACCAGATACCCGTTGAGGCGTCATTTTCTGTAGGTCACATGACATCTCAGTTAACGACGGAAGATGGACAAAAATGGCATATTTCTGGCTTTCCTGTGGGAAATTATACTTGTGCTAAAACATCTGTGTCGGGAGTTGAGGGCATTCATTCTCCTTTGGGTTCTATGAAAGCGATCGGCCGACAAACTAGTCCATTTCCATCCCCAAATGGGTGTAGTAGTTCAAAAGATGTTGAGGTGCTTGAGTCTAGACCCTCAAAGGTGAGGAGAAAAATGTTTGACCTACACCTCCCTGCTGATGAGTACATTGATACCGAGGAAAGTGAAAAACTCAGCGATGAAAAGACAAGTGATCCATCATTCTTTCTTCCTGACAGAAACTGTAAAGCTGGAAAGGAGGGTGATGCGAAACATTTTTGCGGCAATGTTGAGAAGACTGGTTGCCAGGAGGACACTTCAAGATCTGAGCAGTCTTTAAGGAGAAGAAATGGTTTGGCTGACTTAAATGAACCTGATTCGGTGGAAGAAACATACAATTCTCCATATGTTCACCTACTGAATCGTAATCCCTGTCAAGGGGCAACTGAATGCTCTGATATCTCTGCTGATGCTGCCAAACAAAAGTCAGAGTTTTTTGGTCTGTCTAGGGAGCAATTGCTAAACTCTCATCATGGAACTGAAAGTTGGACTAGAAGTAATGGGTATTTGGAGAACAATGGGGGTGGAAAAGGGTGGTATCAATCAGTGGCTGAGTCAGGTTAGACTTCTTATTTTCTTGCTTACTTTTTTTCCCCCCGCTGACCCCCCGTTGTCATATTGTGATTTTGTTAAAATAATCATTTGACAGAGTCAAAGAATTAGAGAGATTGTCTTTTGTCAGTGCTTGTTAGAAATAATGACACTTTGTTGCCTTCTTGTTTCATGTTAATAAACTATTTTTTTATTAGTAATAAAATTGAATCTTTGTGCCCTTACTAAAATTTAACAAAGCTCATTCCTTTGTATATCTTTTCCTTTTTTTCTTTTCTTTTGGAGTACACTTGTCTTTCTTGTCAGGCAACAATCAGTATTGATATTAACTTCTGTTTAAATTGTTCCATGACAATCGTGTTGCTAATGCTGACAGGGCAAGCTAAAAGCAACACACAACCTGTTCCACAACTCCTCAAATCACCTTTATCTTCCCAGACAATACAAGATGCACTTAGCAAAGTTCCTGAACCTGCATCTAATTATCTAAATGGTCGAAACAAGGCTGACATGTGGAGGGAAAACACAGTTAGTGATTTACATATCTGTGAAAGAAATCATGAATACTCCATCAATAAACAACCTGAGTCTGTGATACCATTACATAGACCTGGTCTTTTTGCAGCTTCTCCTTCCTCTGATTTATCTAAGTCTTGGTCTCATTCGGCTTCTTCTTGGGAAATGGCCAATAGCAGCCTAAGCCAGAAGTTGATGTCAATTCAGACACCTCCATGTCTAAATGCATCTGGTGCTTTGAGTAGGAGATCCCAGTCACGTCAAAGTAATGGGGTATTGGAAGAATGCTGGCCTCTAAATATCAATTCCAAGCGTAACCCAGGTTTTCGAAGTGGCACACCTATACAGAATGGATTTTACCCTGGGTCTTCAACTGGGTCCAAGGAACCATCGATGAACATCTCTTCAATTAGCTATGACTATCTCAATCATAAAAATGATTGTAAGATAATTCCTGATCACTTCATCAACAATGTTTCATCAAAATCCTGTAAGGGTTCAGATTCAAATTGCAATGACATGAAGTCTGGAAAACATATTGACTTGAATGTGCTGCTTCCGAATGGTTTATCCAACAACTTAGTTCAACAGTCAGGTGCTGGGATAATGGATGAAGAACAGAACAATGAGGAGCGTCATGCAGTGTTGCCTTGGCTTAGAGGGAAGACAACTTGTAAGAATGGAGTACAAAACACTGCAGGAGAGTCGAGTTTATTCCATGCTGCCTCATTGTCCAACAAATATGAAACTGTAAAGGGACCTAGTGGAAAATTTATGCACAATGTAACTTCAGTTTTGTGTTCTAATGACATTGAGGCAAGGAGGACGGAGGCAAATGAAAGCTCTGGTAATAAGAAAATTCTTGGTGTTCCCATATTTGATATGGCTCATATTTCTCCTAAGAAGGAATTTTCTTCAATCACTTCTCTGTCTGTGTTGAATCCTACTCCATCCGATGTAGAAGCAGTGGGAAATAAGAAAAAACGGATATTTGATATTAACTTGCCTTGTGATGCTGCTGTTGTTGAGTTGGACAAAGAAGCATTCACTGAAACTGCTGTTAGTAAGACAAGGTCTCCTACAACAGCAGACTCTAGAAATCAAATTGATCTGAACTTGAGTATGAGTGAGGATGAAGGATCTTTCACAACTATACCAAGTGACAATGTAAAAATGAAGGCACAAATAGATTTGGAAGCCCCTGCTCCTCCCGAGACAGAGGAGGATGCTGTTCTTGAAGAAAAGAAGCTTGAAACTTCTCTAGCATCACCGCAAGTCCCACAAGACACAGTTGAACAGCCAAAGGATGATGAACTTATTACAAATGCAGCAGAGGCAATTGTTGTCCTGTCATCTCTTACCTGTGATCAAGTGGATGATGGTGTGATCAGCAAAAGTCCATCAGAAAGTCCAAAGGTGGACCTGCTAAGTTGGTTCGCAGATGTTGTTTCCTCCTCATGCAAAGATGAGGGAAAGTGTGATGTTTCAAGGGAAAAAGATGGTGAGGACAACGAGGGGCGTTCCTCTGAAGGAATGGATTACTTTGAGGAAATGACATTGAACATGCCGGAGACCAAGGAAGAAGACTACATGCCCAAACCTCTTGTCCCTGAAAACTTCAAAGTGGAAGAAACAACTACTTTGTTACCAACTCGGACACGAAAAGGGCCAGCAAGGAGAGGGAGGCAGCGCAGGGACTTCCAAAGGGACATCCTTCCAGGCCTGGCATCATTGTCGAGGCATGAAGTGACAGAAGATCTTCAGACATTTGGAGGGCTTATGAGAGCAACAGGTTATTCATGGAATTCAGGATTAACTAGGAGAAGCTCATCTAGGAATGGTGGTGGCAGGGGGAGACGACGGGTGCAGGTTGCCCCCTCTCCCCCGACACCGGTGGCAACCAATGAAACTAGCACCCCATTGATGCAGCAGCTTAATAATATTGAAGTTGGATTGGAGGATAGAAGCCTAACAGGTTGGGGCAAGACAACCAGAAGGCCCCGCCGACAGAGGTGCCCGGCCGGTAACCCTCCGTTGATCCAGTTAACCTAATCACCCTACGGGGCTTAGATGAGAATTTATAGAGGTAAGCAGGGCTGGTTTTCGTATTAATGGAACGCATGATGTTCTCAGGCATGGGGATTTCTCTTGTAAATTTCTTCAACCCGTATTTGGGTATATGCTTGATTGTCAGTCTTTGGGGTGGTGATACCAACTTGTATTATTCTTAAATAATGTTGCATGATTTCTTCTCATTATCTCTTTATAGAACTGTTGAGATATATACCAGTGTTCCTTCAATTCATTGCTCTCGTACTTCCTAGGTTTTTATTATTATTGATTTTGTGCTTACACCGGGCACTTTGTTGCATGAGTTAGTCCTTCATCTAATAGGTCGTATATTAGCTTATAGTATTAGATCTGTTCTTTTGTTATGGAAATATATGGTCATTTTGTTGTCCTTAATCACATCTCATTTTGTAGAGTAATTTAAGATTTTCTACCATCTGTTTTGTAATTATCAAGGAATCACATTGATGTTAAATATGTATAGTTTTTTCCCATTATATGGCAATCCTTATTATTCTAGTGGTTTTCTTTTTTAAAGCATGTGTGCAAAATTTTCTCTTCTCCTATGGTCCTTTTGGAGCTATTGATCAAACTTGTCTCTCATCAATGTTGGAGTCTGAGGTTGATCGCATAGCTTGAGGAACGCACATGAGTAAATTATTAAAGTGTGCAGTATGTGGGGTAGTGCAATGTATCTGCCCTTCTGCGTTACTCTTATAACAATGCTCCCTGCAGTGTGATACATGAATAGTTTCTTAACTTTGTTGCACGTTGGTTGGTTAAAAAAGTACTTTAAAAATGCTCTGTATGGGAGAGAAGATATATATTTTTATACTAATAATCCACGTTTTGAGGTTAAGATGGTCATCACCAAGTGCGTGTTTGGTTTCCCTTGGGAGGTCCTCAAACGTCTATTTAATTAAAAGTTTCAAATTCTTATTTTTTACAAAATGGGCATGGAAATATATACTCATTTCAAATTTAATCTTAAATCAAACACACCCTAAATGGAGCGTGCATTGTCCTAGATGGTAACATTGAAAGGCTGTTCTATCATCAAACCAATTTATTGGACGTACATTCATCAAATTAAACCCCAGTAAATTTAATTCATCTTCTCCCAGAAAATGTTGGACAATAAGAGGCTAAATTGATAAATAGGAGAATTTATCAATTATTAAAAATAAAGTTGGATTTTTTTCCTTCTTGCCGGAAACCTATCTAGTCAAATTAACAAGCACCCCTTTCAAAGACATAAGATAAAAAACAAAACAAATATGAAAAGGGTGTAAATTCAGTGTGTGTTTTGTTGTTTTTTCAGTAGGTATTTTTCTTTAAAGACAATTTTATTCCAAAAACGAGCAAGTATTAAATGTGAGCATATTTTTTGGTGATAATGAGAGACTAATTTTTTCCACTAAATTCAACCTCTTTGAAAATTACAATAATTTATATGAAAAGTAAACAAATTATGTTTGAAACAGTGTCATGTCACGTGTGGCCGGAGCAATAAATGTAGCTTCTACATGGTTCTTTTTTCCCCCTATGATTTTGTTGCTCAGGGTTTGATAGTGTTTCAAAACAAGCAGTAAGAACATTTACCAACAAAGTTTGATAGTGGTTTTGTTTTATTTTGGTACACCAATAAAGTATTATTAGCTATTATTTTTATAAAGTAAAAAATCACATGTTGATAAGAATACTAAAAATATAACTCTCCTTTAAAGTAAAAAAAAAAAACTTTAAAATTTACTTTTAGATTTTATTTCGTTGGACTGACTCTAGTCAATTTTAGTGAATTCTATCTCAGAAAAGGATTAGTCTCAAAGTATTAGAATATTCACGATGTGTGCATACACACCAAAAATTACATAATATAATAACAGTAAAAAATCTAAAAGTTATGCAACTAATTTTATCTGTACATCAATGTGAGTCATGCTTGTCTACCCCTGGCCGTATTAGGAAAAGTCATTTGGATGACTCAAATGGTCATCTTTTTCTCTTTTTTTTCTGTTACTTTTTTCTCTTTAACTCAAAAAATAGAAATAAAAAAAACAAAGGTTGCGTGGTCTTAGTTGATTCGTTTCCTGACCTGCTACTTACCAGATTGGTTCACATGGTAAAGACAAGAAAGGAAGAGTAAAGAACACAAGATGCGAAACAGAATTGTTCACAGGAAGTGCATATTGTTTTTCTAATGTGTCTATTATCATTAATATTTGATTAGATATTTTTTAAACTATTTGTTTGATTGGTAAAGGAACAATAGGTATTTTAAATTAAAATAATTTAGATTGGAATAGTCATAGACACATGAAAGGGACAAGAGATATCTCTTGTATACATAAATAATAAAAAAGAAATGCATTATTACATCTTTTCTGCTGATTTTGATTTAAATTGTATCATGACCACAATTTTGTTATATTTTCTTGGACGGTGTTGATTATTTATAACGAATATCTCAATTATGTAAAGAATATTATTATAAAAATAAAAATCAATTATATATTTTGGAATAAATGGTAATATTTTTTAATTTATAAATGACAGTTCTGAAAAAAAAAATATGTTGTAAATAGAAGAAAGACGACACTGATTTTAAATTGTCTATGCATCACATTTCTATATTATTTTTCTTTGTGCTTTTTCTTTTGAGATAAAAAAAAAATCTCTCTTAAAAGAACAATGTAAAGAGAAAGGTACAAAAATATATGTAATAATAATTTTTTGCTTAAGATTATGTTGTCACACCTTTCTTAGCATTTAAGGTCAATTACTTTGTGTTTGAATCGGTGTGTTTCTCATTAGAAAATAAAGCTTTTTTAGTCGCTTCGTTAGTTCTAAAGAAATAGTTAATTATAAACAAAATTCTCAAACCCACGTTTAATATATTTGTGATCAAATTCACAAGGGATAATTTAGATTATTTATGACGCTGAGTTTGCACAATTAAACTAATAAACATAAGTTCATAAATAAATAAAATATTTGTTGGAAAATAGATGCTTAATTTTTTAGCTGGTACATACTGTATACTATTTTTTATTTAGTGAGCACAGTTTATTTGTACTTTCCTATAACAAGAGTTTTATAAAACTATTCACTTATTGATTTAAGACAAGAGACTCATAAATTTCTAATTGTTCTACCATTTCTCAACTATTTAATCTTTTGACACCACTTTACTGCTTCAACTTTTTGTTGAAGATATGAAGTTAAAAACGTTGTCTTTTCCAATTAACTTTAACAATTAATAAATCAATATTTTCCAAACTCGTGTTCTCATTTAAAAAAGAAATCAAAATTCCTATATTTTAGTTAAGAAATGCAATTTTTAAAACCCTTTACATGAGTCAAAGTTATGATGATATGTGCCTTCTATGCTCATATGTTTCACACTGATTATATTGCGTTATGCCTGTTGGTCAATAATAAAACACAGATTTATGTGTGTGAGTGTATCCAAGTCCAACACTATAAAATATATTAGACTTTTGTATATGTTCAAGTACAATTTAGATAAATATGTATATAAATTAGAAGGAAAAAAAAAAAGAAGAAATGTTATCATTTTCAACTTCCACCAAGATGAAAGAAGTTAACTGGTGAAAAATAATTTGACACAATAAAAAAAATTAATTTCAGTACATTATTATTGTAAATTGAGACATATCATTTTTTTAAAAGGCTAAATCATATATCATAACTTTGATTCATGTAAACGGTTTTAAAAATTGTATTTCTTAACTAAAATATAAAGTAATTATCTTAAAAATTAATAAATTAAACATATATGATGATGATATAATTTTTTTACATTGTTAGAACATAAATTATTTTGTCTATTATTATTGTAAAACACTATACAATAACCTAAATAATTAAAAATTATCCTAAAATTAAAATTTTAAAATGACAAGCATTAAAAAAGTTTATTTATATTAACTTGATGGTATGAGACTCGTGGGGAATGTAGGAGAAGCAATGGAACAATAAAATAATAATATTATTATTGATTTTGTGTGGGACATAGTAGATACATAAAAAGAGAGAGACATAGAGAAGAAGATCAGATATTGGGGGGGGTGTGTCGTACCTACACAGCAGTCGCAGGATTAAAGATGTGTCGGTGTAGAGAGAGAAAACATGAATTCTGGAATCTCATTGGCTGCGTCTCTGTTTCGTTCTTGTTGTTGTTAGTACTTTACTTTCTTACCATAAAAATAACATAACTTGTTTTAGTTTTTGAGTATCTCTTTCTCTTTCTCTCTCTAAAAGAATGGTACTTTTTTTGTCATTCCTTTCCTTCCCCAAATCACAGCACACACCTAACTTATCATAATTCATATCCCATTTCAGTGCTCTGCCGCAACTTTGTCCTTTTCCTTCCCTACCCACTTTTTCTTTCTCCTTTGTGCTGTCGAATCTTCCTCGTTGACCAAATCATTAAGTAATTACCAACACAACACTATCTTTTAATATAATTTTTGGTTTAATTATTCACTTCGTCCCTATATTTCTATTAATTGCATGTTTTAATTTTTATATTTAATGTAATTTTAGTTTTTATATTACTTTTTTTTCCTGTCTCTACCATCAATTGTATCTTATTTCTATTAAATAAAACCGTTAGAAATGATCTCTTTTGTCAACAAATTTTCAGCAATTGTTAGTTTTATATGATCAAATTACTCTATTCATCCCAAAATTACTATAATTTTGGTCTTTTGAAAAAAAATTAAAATGATTGATATTCTCACTTTTCAATGAGATATTTAAATATTTATTTCAATTTTACTCTCTAATAAATAGTATTGTTTTTGAAGTTTTAATAATATATTTATTAAAATTAAAAGAGAAAATAAATGTATTTTAACTCTCTATTCAAATAAACAAGTTATATGGAAGAAGTTTCTCACAATTTTAAACAAGTAATAGTAAAATTTACTCATACACACCCAACTTTTTATTCAAATAACTCCTAAGCAATCAAAATACAAACTAAAAAATAAAATGGTAAACCATCAAGCCTCTATTATCTCAACAACTTCTAAATCCGTTTAGGACAAATGACATTATTCATCCATTTACCTAAATCGGTTTTTGTCTTCTAAATCACATTTGTTGCAAACTTCGTGCAACTCGAACTCTAGAATGAACTTCTTTGTTCCATTTCTTAGAGCACCGACATCAGCTTAGGACAAATGACATTCTTTGTCCATTTACCTAAGTTGATTTTTGTCTTGTAGATCACATTCGTTGCAAACTACATGCAACTTGAACTCTAGAATGAACTTCTTTATTCCATTTCTTAGAGCAGCAACACTGACTTAGGACAAATGGCATTCTTCCCCCATTTACCTAAGTCGGTTTTTGTTTTGTAGATCACATTCATTGATGAAAATGCCTTTCATAAAACGCCTGACTTTATTAAACTATCATCTATATCCCATCCTTTTATAAAAGAGAAATTTATTACAAATGGATTGTTCTAACTATAATATCTCCTCAAATTGGCTGCATTTCATGTTTGGGGTATTGTTAACCCGAAAAGTGTTTCCAACATATAAGCATCTATCTTGACCCTCACTCTGTAAGGGTCTTCATAGTTATCTGTTAGTTTTCCTTGTGTTGCATTCTTTCCGCCCTTCACAATACAATGTCCTCTTCTTCAAAGTCTCAAGGTAAACACGCTTGTTATACCTTGTAGCCACTCTTGCTTTCAATGTAGATTCTCTAATGCCAGTCACATCTCTTTTTTCATTTGCAAGATCCAACTCTGCGAATTAATTCATATGCGCCACCCTCCAAGTCAGTTCTCCTATCTTTGTTGGAATTATTGCATCCACTCCATACGTTAAGTGAAAAGGAGACTCCCCTATCGAAGTATGCAAAGTAGTTATGTATGTCCATAACATATGAGGAACTTGTTCTACCCTACAAACTTTAGCTTCTTCCAGACGTCTTTGTATTCCCCTTAGAATTACCAAGTTTGCAACTTCTACTAGGCCATTTGTTTGAGGGTGTTCTACTGAAGTATTTGCTCTAAGAATTTGCTAAGGCTCTGCCTCTTAGATGTTGTCCTCAACATCCCTCATGAATTTCTTGCATAACATACTCTGATATGCTTTTCTCAAACACCTAACAAGGGTTGCGAGAAACCTCTTCTATATAACTTGTCATCAATCAAATAGAAATGAGCTGCTGATCTTTCCAGTCTGCGGGCTTCTTTGCTGCCAGTCGAGATAGTTCCATGCTGCAAATGTTTTATTCCAATTCTTAATAAGGGTATTAACAATTTTAAGCAAGTAATATCAAAATTTACTCACACACATTCAACTCTTTATTCAAATAACTCCTAAGTAATCCAAATACAAACTAAAAAAGAAAATGATATGTCATCAAGCCTCTTTTATCTCAATAACTTAGTACTCATTTTATGAAAACAACACTTTAATGAAAAATAATCTAATGAAAAGAACAAGTTTATAAGTAGTTCACAAATAGTATTTTTTTCTCAGCCAACATGATAACCAAAACAAACCAACCATAGTACCACAAATTAAGTCCATATAAAGGATAAACTACGTACTCCATTGCCTAGAGACTTCACACTATGCGTAGATAAGGGGAACATATATTGTACCAGCTTTACATTTGCATATGCAAAGAGATTGCTTCCGAATTTTTTGAAAAAAATATATAAGACATTTAGTTCACACATATAACTAAAAGAATCAACAGTTTGTATAACCAAACATTTATGTCCCAAATACTTATCTCTATATACTAAGTTATTCTTGCTAACCATCGTGCTTGACTCTCAATTCTCAAAATCGACATGAATCTCAAATACATTTATCTTTTTGGTTTCTAAAACTAGTGTAAGTCTAGGACTCACTATGAATCCTAAATTCATTAAAGTCTATGAGTTCCTCTCTATGTAATGACATTCCACTATCTTTCTTATTCAAGATGGAGGTATTTCATATCTCATAGAGATAGAAATATGTTTTAAAATAATGTTTAGAAAAGAGGTTGTTCTATACTTACCTTTGAACAGATAGTGCTCCCTTCCATGATGACGCTCCAAGAATTTCTCCCAACAACTTCCTTTACTCCTTTTGCTTTTGGAGTGAGACCTAGGTTTTCCAATTATGAGCGTTAATATTTGCTCTAAATGATTAGTTAAGATTATATCATTCCATCCCCTTTAAATTTTAAAAGAGAAAACTAATATTTGTGTCCTTTCCCTATCTGCCTCTCACATTTGTCTATTTTGTGGTCTTGCCATTTCCTCATATCCCCTTCTTTAAAAATGATTTGTTTTTTTTTTTTTGAAAAACTACCCTTAGTTGCAGTTTGGTCTATTCCCACTACTTTTCAAAAAGTGGCAGTGAGAATAGCAATAGTGGGAATAGTTATTCCATAAAAATATTGAGCGGCAATTTTAACTTCAATATATGTGATATATCTAAAGGATGTAATTCAGTTGGTTGAACAACATAGTAACATATCCTATTCTTATGGAGGTTCGAATATCCCTAAGTTATATTTCTTTGATTCTAGTATACGTGCAAAATGCTTTTTTGGAAGTTAAGTTGACCTTGCTTAATAGAATGAAAGAATAATTAATCTGAGCCCACTAATGCGGGTCACTAGCTAAATGCCAAAGGATGTTACTTCCTCTACTCCCACTATTGCTTCCTACTATGTCTCATTGCATTCTGAAAAATCCAATCCAGAATGCAATTAGTGCAGGAAGTTGTAGCTAATGCTAAAGTGGTAATTTTGTACCCTGGCCAAGTTAAGCTCTAAGGTAGCAATCATAGATGGCTACGTTGCATAAATTCTAAATATTCTCCTATACGTTGCTGGCATTGAGCTGCAGTAATGACAGAACAGAATAATCACTTTAAAGAAATTTCTAATAATATAACATCATTCTAAAATGGGACTAGTTTCAATGAGTTGTTCAAAATGCAATTGCTAGTTTCTCTCTGCAAGTTATAAACACTAAAATCCTCAGAAAACATGTAACTACTATGCATTGTTCCATAGCATTGTACATCACATCCTTGTTCCTGTGACAAACTTTGAAAATTATCTAAAAATCTGTAAATTTCATCCATTTGCCTTTCAGAAGAAGTATCTCCGGCTCCAAACCTGTAAATTTTATTATCTATCTCAATTGAACTGTACCCCGGGACCTTCTTCAGGCCCATTCCTTCCATCCTTGATCTCACCTTTCTGGATTCATACCAGTTTCCTCCCTCAGCATATATGTTAGATAACAACGTGTAGTATCCTGTATCATTTGTTCTTATTTCTCTAAGTTCTTTATGGATGTTTTGAATCAAGTCCATCCTCCCATGTATTCTACACCCATTAAGCAAAGCACCCCATATGCTAGCATCTATAGGCTGACATGTTGACTTAATTATCTCATAAGCTCCATCAATATCGCCGGCACGGCTTAGAAGATCAACTATAGAGGCAAAATGTTCTGCATTAGGCACTATGCCATAACCCCTCATTGAGTTAAAATAGAACTTCCCTTCTTCCACTGATCCAGTATGCCTGCAGGCAGATAAGATATTCATGAAGGTTACTTCGTTTGGTTTAATATGCAACTCTACCATTTTAGTGAAGAGGGCGGTGGCAGCAGTTATTTGACCATGTATGCCATATGCAGCAATCATGGCACTCCATGACACCACACTTTTCTCCGGCATGCTATTGAAAACACCTTGAGCCGTTTTAAGGTCTCCACACTTGGCATACATGTCAACCAGAGCTGTATCAATGTAAAGATCCTTCTGCACACCAGATACAACAAGCTTATGGTGAATCCATTTTCCCTTCAAAAGATAGCCTGAATTGGAGCATGCTTGAATTGCACTTAAGAAGGTCACTTCATTAATGTCCATACAATTGAAACACATCTCATCAAATAGCTTGAGTGCTTCTACTGAAATTCCATTTTGTGAAAACCCACAAATCATACAGTTCCATGTCACAATGCTTTTCTCCCTAATCTTGTCAAAAATTGTGTATGCCAAATCCACAAAGCCACATTTTGAATACATATCCATCAAGGAGTTCTGAACAAATTCATCTGCGAAGCCTCTTTTCGTGACATGGCCATGTATCTGCTGTCCAAATTGTACTGAACCAGCACCTGCACATGCTGAAATTGAACTTGCTAAGCTAAATGAGTCCGGCATTAGCCCCTTCTCCAACATTCGTGCAAAGAGCACCATGGCCTCCTCGTTTGAACCCTCCCGCGCATAAATTGATATGAGTGTGTTCCATGATACAACACTGCTGTTTCCAATTAAACAAAGAAGCTTTTCACAACTGCTTATTTTCCAAGACGCAGCATAGAAATCCATCAGTGCAGGCCCTAGATCAAGATCAGCACCATCCATTTCTCTCCTCAAAATAAAGCAATGAACAGACTTTCCCTCTTTCAACCAGCCTAACCTAGCACAGCAACACAGAACACTAATCATCGTCACTGCGTTAACTTCCACTTCTGATTCCTGCATTTTCTTAAAAGCATCAATAGCCTCCTCAAAGCATCCGTTTTGATTACACGACGAAATCATAGAAGTCCAACAAGCAGTACTGCGATCACTGACACTTTCAAACATCCCTTTTGCTCCACGCAAGTCACTACACTGACCATACATAACAATAAGAGAATTCCTCAAACTTGCATCACCAGCCATCTCTTTCCTGATCACATATCCATGCACCGATTTCGCCAACCTCAGACAACCAACTTTACCACAAGCCTCAGCTACGCCGAGCATCGTAACCGAGTCTGGTCCAACTCCCTCAGAAACCATCCAACGCAACATCTCCAATCCTTCTCTCGGCCGCCCATTCTCAACATAACATGCAACAACCGAACTCCAAGAAACCAAATCCCTCACACGAATTTCATCAAACACCTTGCGAGCGTCGCTCAAGCACCCCAATTCCCCGTACATTCCCAACAACGAAGTGCCAATGACATGATCAGTGCCAAGCCCAGTTTTAACAATCCTCCCATGCACTTTCCTGCCCACAACCAAGCCCCCAACAACAGAAATAGCTTTGATAACAGAAGGGTAGAGGAAGGTGCAGTTTTGGGTGAGGCGTGAACCCTTTTGAATGTGGTGGTGGTAAAGCGAAACCACTTGGTCAAACAGGTGGTGCCAGAGGTAACACTTGATGAGGACGCCGAACATGAAGGAATCGGGTGATGGGTGGGTTTCAAAAACGAGTCTTGATGAGTGGAGAGAACCCATTTGGGCGTAGGACTCGAGGAGCTTGGTGGAGGCAAGTGGGTCGCTGTGGAGACCAGTGACAACGAGGTGGGCATGGAGTTGGGTAAGGGACCTTAAGGTAGAACATGACCTGAACAATGGCATGTACAATGTCATGTTTTGGTTTTCTGTTTTTTGTTTTCTAGTTTTTGTGTTTGGATTTTGGTTGATAATAATGTGAGATGATGAGGGAGAAGGAAATGGAGTGAGGAGAGTGTTGAGAAAGATAGGGTAAGGGAAGGGGATAAGAGGCATCAAGCTCGCGGGAACAGAAAAAATTTGGATTCGTTTGAGTGACAGCCATGTTTGTGGGAAAGATTTTTTTATGAATACGATTTGAAAATAGATAGTGAGAAACAGCCCAATTCAATGTTGATTGACCCAACATTTTGAAACGAGTTTACTCACTAAACGGATTGAGCCTCAAAACTAGTTTAAAACAATTATCAAATTAATTTGATTTATTGGGAAAATATTTTTTAATAGTAAATATTAGTTGCTAATTTATTAATTTTTAATAACAGAGAAATTCGAATCCATAATCTCTCTCTTTTTTCATTCTTCATTTACCACTAAATCAATTTTATATTTCATATTTATTGGAAAACAATTAAAAGAACGTTCTTTCAGTATAGTGATACAAACCAATTAACCAAATAAAAGGAAGCACTTACTTGAGAATACATAAATTCAGGTTTAGATAAATGTTATAACATTATTTGGTATCATCTTGGTAAACATACTGAATGACACAATTAATATATAATGAAGGAGGAAGGTTGGCGTCAAGGGTTGCAAACCAGCCGTAAAAAAATAACTATTTTTATGTGATGAATCTTTATGATATTTCGTTGGGGCATACCCATCATAGCGACGCATTTCATCGAGCCTTGTGTTAGCGAAAAATGAGTTAGGGTCTTTGTCACAAGGCAAGGTGCTACATCGATCCCGGGATGTAGTGATAAGTAAGTTAGGGTCCATGCCGAAAGGCAAGACGCCAGGTCTTCACTCGAATTTGGTGACAGATAGGCAAGGGTCCCAACATGTAGATGAGCGAGCGTGAAGGGCCAACACCGCCCAAGGGTTTAGGGTGAAATTGGGAAACTAGAACATAGGAACATCAACGTGTAAACTGAGGGAGTTAGCAAATGTTTTTGCCAGAAAGAAAGTAAACATTGTTTGCTTGCAAGAAACTATGTGGGTTGGAGAAAATGCCAAGGAAGTGGAGGGCACTGGTTTTAAATTGTGGTATATAGGTACAACCAAGAGTCGAAATGGGGTTAGAATTATGATCGATAAAACTTTTAGAGATAAAGTTGTTGACGTCAAAAGGAAAGACGACATGATTATGATGATTAAGCTTGTAGTGGGAGATCTAATTCTAAATATCCTTAGTGTGTATGCACTCCAAGTTGGACTACAATCAAATGAAAAGAACCAATTTTGGGAAGACTTGGAGGAGGTTCTAAGAGGGATATCATGAAAGAAGATAATTTTCCTAGGAGAAGATCTAAATGGTCATGTTGGTAAAAACAGTGGAGGTTTTGATAGAATTCATGATGGTTTTAGTTATGGGACGAGAAATGAAATTGGAGAAGATGTCTTGAACATTGCACTAGCCTATGATTTGATGTTAGCAAAAACTTTTTTCTGAAAAAAGGGAGTCTTATCTTATCACGTACCATAGTGACCAAAATTGTAGGCAAATTGATTTCTTTATGGCTAGAAGGGAATATAAAAATTTGTGTATTGATTGCAATGTCTACCCTGGAGAATGTGTGGCGACACAATATAAGTTGGTAGTTCTAGAGGTTAGGTTCAACAAAGTTCTTAATTTGAGGAAGAAGGCTCAAAACCCAAGGATAAGATGATGGAAGCTAAAAGAGGAGAAACAAATAAAGTTTAAGGAAAACATGTTGCGTGAAGGAGATAGTTACAATCACACACTGTGAACGAAATTAATCTTTGACCTAATGAGTTGATGAACATTCGTGATTTATGACGTAGAAAAAAAAAGACTTTCTAACAAATATTGACCCAAGGTTTACCTTTATTTATTAGCCAAAACATGTATTAAATTGATTGCAAGGCTGCTAAATTCTTTTTCACGCAATAGTAAAAAAAAAAAGTAACAATATAAAAATTGTGAAAAATCACCATTTCTTAAGCGAAGTGACTGTGAGAGTTTATTGGAAAAGCTAATGACATATGAAATAAGATGACTATGTGTCCAAAATGTAGGGACGAGAGTGCTAGGTGAAAGCAAAGGAAACAAAGTTCTTACAAAGGAAACATGGTGGTGAAATGGAAATGTGCAATAGGCTATTAAACAGAAGAATGAATACTTTAGATCTTTGCATAAATGTCCCAATGATGAGAATTTGCAAAAGTTTAAAGAAGCGAGAAAAAAATGAAAAGAAAGCAGTGCAGGAAGCTAGAGACAAAGTTGTTGACGATTTGTATAAAAATCTTGGGAGCATGGATGATAAAAAATGTATTTACAAACTTGCTAAAATGAGGGATAATAAGAGTAAAGACCTCACCCAAGTTAGATGTATCAAGGATAAAAATCAAAAACTTTTGGTAAGGGATAAAGATGTAAGTGAAAGATGACAAAACTACTTTAACAAACTTTTTAATGGGAATGACGACAAGAGTGAGGTGGATATGGAGGACATTATGATGATCTGAATAAAAGATTTGTGCGCAGATTTAATACACATGCAGTTAATGAGACTTTAAAGAGGATGAAAAATAATAAAGCTTTGGGACTTGATGGCGTCCCTAATGAAGTGTGGAGAGGCTTGGGAGATATGATAATAAAATGGTTGACCAATCTTTTTAATAAAATTCTTCAAACAAATAAAATGTCTGATGCTTAGAGGAAAAGTATGTTTGTGCCTATTTACAAAAACAAGGGAGATATCCAGAATTATTATAACTATAGAGGCATCAAGCCATGAGCCATAATGTGAAGTTGTAGGAGAGAGTTATTGAACATCGCTTAAGGAGAGAGACTAAGGTTTCCGTAAATCAATTTGGATTTATGCCAAGAAGATGTACCATGAAAGCTATTTTCTTGATGCGACAATTAATGAAAAGGTATAGGGAAAAGAAGAAAGAGTTACATATGGTGTTCATAGATCTTGAGAAAATATATGATAGGGTCCCAAGAGAAGTCTTATGGTGGACTCTTGAGAAGAAAAATGTAGCATTCAAGTATGTTAATGCAATCAACGATATGTATAATGGGACTACCACATGTGTGAAAGCTTGTAATGGAACATCAAGATATTTCCTTATCACGATAGGTGTTTATCAAGGTTCAGCTCTTAGTCCTTATCTCTTTGCCTTAGTGATGGATGAACTAACAAAGATATTCAAGAGGAAGTGTCGTGGTATATGCTTTTTGCAGATGATATCATGCTTATTGATGAGAGAAAATATGGTCTTAATAGGAAATTGGAATTGTAGTTGGAGTCTAAAGGATTCACAATAAGCAAGAGCAAAACAAAGTATATGAAGTGTGAGTTTTCGCGGGTAAGAGATGGTGATCAAGACACAATGCATCTACTTGGTCAAGAGGTACCCAAGAAAGATGTTTTTAGATACTTGGGATCAATTGTGCAAAAAGGTGGTAAGATTGATGAGGATGTAAATCAAAGAATTAGAGAAGGGTGTATGAAATGGCAGAGTGCATTGAGATTTTTGTGTGTTCGCAAAATTCTCCTTAAACTAAAAGGAAAATTCTATAGAACAGCTGTAAGACCGACAATGTTACATAGAGCAGAATGCTGACCAGCACATAGACAATATGGACATAAAATAGGGATAGCAGAAATGAGGATGTTAAGGTAGATGTGTGGTTATACGAAAATAGATAAGATAAGAAATGAGGATATCCGACGAAAGGTATCAATGGTACCAGTATGTGAAAAGATGAGGGAGCATAGATTGTGGTGATTTGGGCACGTTATGAGACGACCACTGGATGCTCCCGTAAGAACAAGAGTTTGTTACCAAGAGCTCAACACAAAGAGAGGTAGAGGTCAATCGAAACTTACCTGGGAAAAGGTAGTTAAACAAGACCTAATGGAGTGAGATATAGATTGGCGGACGGTATGTCTTAGAACGGAGTGGAGAAAAGCTATAAGCTTAGTGGAGGATTAAATCCATTAGTAATTCTATGTTTCAGTCGTTCCCTTGTTTTAGTTCTTTTCCTCTTCACTTCTCCTTTCTTCCCTTCTAATTGTTTTAGTGGAGAAATCAGTAACTAGTAACAACTATATATATATATATCTATACTAATTTCTTTAGAACACACAATAATAACTAACACTTAGTTCTTAGTTTCATTTTACAAAGTATGAGACTTAAGCCTACATTAGAAGCATGAGATTCTAGTATAAGGTCTCGAGTTTTTTAACTACAACGACTAGCTTTCGTGGTGTGGTTCTCTCAAGTTTCTTATTGCATTGAGATGATCATCATCACAACTTTGAAAGGCTAGGATTATAGTAAAATATGCTTGACTATAAAGACAAACTCTCCCATTTCAGGAGCTAATTTTTTTTCTGAACAACACTATATTACATGTATATGAGGTAGGGTTAGGTGGGTAATCTGTAATCAGTATCTTCACGACAACAATAAAGGCATGAAATATGAAAACTCATACAACAGACTATAACATGACGAGTGATCACACAGGAAGGTAATCATCATTGTGCATGCGACACAAGGAATGTTTTCTTGTCCTTAAGTTTCCTGCAAAGCCGATCAACTAATTCATCGAATATATCGTCAGAAGACTTTCAACCTCTCAATCCCCAACCCAATTGAACAGTATATGGTCTCACATTGGTAATTTAAGCTTTGCCTCCATCTTCATTCATCATTTGGTGGGTCAATGGGTATTTCATGCCTTGGTTTATTGTACTTCTCCCTTAGTTGCTTAATTGGGATGAAATCTCCTGCTGAATCCATTCCATAGAATAGAAAAGAGACGTAGGGATGATCGAATCTTCCCTGGGCACCAGTAAAAGCGCAAATTAAATGATAGAAATAATAGCATAGTGTATGTTTTTCAAGTATAGATCTAATCTATTCACCATGTCTGGTTTATCAGGTGTTAAAAGATTCTCCTCTGGAACTGAAAAAATAAAAGAGAAAAATCAATCTGCAAGTTATTTGTTTTCATCAAGAAACCAAAGAAGATGATGGAAATTCATACCACAGAAAATAAGCATATCAAAGCAGTTAGTCCACTTGTAAGTCAAATCTTTCGATAAGCAATGGTATATAAATAACAAAATATTTGTCCATGAGGAAGAGTGGTAATAAAAACCATTAAATCTAATGTAAGAAAACACATAAGCCTAAGGAATTAAGTAATCAAGCTTTACCATATGCCACCAATAGATTTGGTTCAGCATGTACATCAACAAGAACCTAGACATTAAAAAAGGAAACAAATTAAATGCCAGCAGTAGCACATTTCTTAACCAAAGCCAGTTCAACCATTAACAAAATAAAATAAACTAATATGGCAATAGATCAACAAACAACAAATACATTTCCAACAACCACATTGTTTTGCATGCAAGTAATCATGAAAACGATGTTTTATCCAAAATGTCCACTCAGTATGAAGAGAAACAATTTAAAGAAGCACATGGTCCTCCCACCAACTTGATGTAGCCTATCATATGATAACGGAGACGATCAAAGTCAACCTTATAATAACATAGAGATGACACTTAGTGGTGAAATCTCTTGCATTAAAATTTCCACATGTTATTGCTTAATTAATAATGCCTATGCAGTATTTGTATTGCAGGATCTATTATTCTACAGGTTGAAGTTGAACTACAATAATTAAAAGAACTGAAGAGTACAAGATGAATAGGCCGTTTGGAATTAGAAAGTCAAAATAAATTAATTCAAAATTAAAATTGACCTTGTAGAAAAAGAATAATTCATGCAATGGCAATTTTTATAATGAAGTTAATAAAACCTGATAAAATGGTTGAGCGGAACCGCGAGACAATTTTTTAACTTGTGCATTTTCCATCCATGAACTTGATTCACTGCATACTGGATCCATTCCACAGATCACAGCTTTATAGCCTGCAATGTATATTAAGCATTAAGCAATCAAAATGTAGGAAGCGGGAAGGGAAACATATCCTCTGCAATTGAGATATTCAACTTATCAATGCGTACATCCATACGATAAATTTACATGGTGTTGCCAATCAGGTTCTTTCTTCCTGCACTATAGATATATTAGATTTCCATAGCCTACAAGTTGGTTAGGCAATTATATCTCCAGAATCATACTTGCTCTATGAAAAGCTTCAGAGTACAATCAATTGTAATTGTTAGATCACATTGCATACTATAAATGCAATTTTTCGTATTAATGGAAGGTGTTTCAACCACTAACCAAATTTTTTATGTCTCACTGTCTGCCCCAAGCGGAATGCATATTGTGCATTTTCATGAGCCAAAGCTTTAGCTGATACAGCTAGAGACTCTGCTTCAAGTTTGGAAATTTCATCACGTAATTCAGCAGCCAAGGCATAATGCTCATTCTCAATAGCATTCTGGAGGTCTGAACTGCAAGGGAAACAGAATTAATCTGTCAGATTTCAAGTTGACCCACACATATGTAAAAGGAAGAAAAAGCCAGTAACTCATCAAGAACAAGTCAGCTTGACACAAAAGATGAAGAAAACTAACCGAAGACGTATAATACTTATAGCTTTATCTTGAGCTTCACTTTTTGAAGACAATCCCCTTTTTGACTGTTGTTGCTTGATTACCTCTTCTTCAACCTCCGAAAAACAATATTTCCAACAAGCTGTAAGTCATTCAATGCTCCAACCCCACAAAATTTAGATAACTTGAAGACACGCTATCGTTTTAAGTTATAGTCAAATTCAAGGGTGACAAAACACAGACGAAAACAAAACCACTGACATAAACTGAAAAGCATAAGTTATACTTCAAGTAAGCCTTGCAAACATAATCCACAAAACTTGGTATAGCCATATAGGATACCAGAACAGGATGAGGGGCTGATTATCTAACCTCAGCAAGTTTGTTCCTCAGCTCCTTTGCAATGTCATACTGCTCCATATTTAAAGCATACTGCCATTCAGAAGTTCCAAACAAACGAAGCATTAAGAACTCTTCATAAATTAGAAATTTTGAAATAAACCCTACAGGCCTACACCACTTAACTTCTTACACAAGAGTAAAAGCAGCCAAACCTGTACTCTTGTGGCCAAGTCCAGCTGAAAGAAGAACATCAAGATATCCTCATTAGCACTCTTGCTGTGCTCCGAACTCGCATCCAACCCTTGTTCTCCCCCTCTAAACATCCATGCTGCTTCAGCCCTAAAACCACTGTGCCTTGTTAAGAACAAGCTCTGCACAGAATTGTTCCAAACCAAGTTTCTGCCAGTGGAAGAGGTAATTTGGGATCTTTTGAATGGCTCAAAGGGTGCCATCCAAGATGGTGAGGATCCACATAACCTGCTCTTTCCACAGGTTGCCAGAGTGCTCAATGACACAACTTGCATCATTCTTTTGGGGGAAAGCAAAAAAATGTTTCTCACTCGATGAGGTAAAACAGAAACACAAATTCACCCTTTTTCTCAAAAGGATGTTCCTGCATTAATGAAAATTACATGAGGGGGGATTATGAAGGTTCAAAACCATAATCTGCAAATTCAATAATTCATACCCCACTAAAAAATGAAAGTAAGGATTTCATTTTTCCCTCAAAATTAGCAAAATTTTGGTCAAATTGGACTTCAACTGAACCATTTCTTATCTGGGTATAGCGAGAAAAATTAGGACTAGAAATGGAAGCCGGAAATAACATGTGGGTATCGTTTTGCTTTTTAGAAAATCAAAGATAAGCTTTGAAATTTGAATGCAATAAACTATGAAGAAAGTATTCAGTGAAAATTTCCCGGGAAACAAACAGAAAAACATTACCAAAGTGCAGAACAGAAAAACGAGTAGGAGCAGATGATTTCAAACTGCGTCGATAGCCTCACAGTAACACGATATATATATATATACACTGAAAAAAGAAGAGTATGAAACGAATTGTTTAAAAGTTTGGCTTAGTATGTTTTTGACAGTTGCTAATATATTCATTTTTTTAGTTTACTACGAAAAAAACATTTTTTTTATTATATGAAATTTTCAAATTTTTATATTTGACGTTAGTCTAATTTTCTTAATCATTCAATCAAAAATAAAATTCTAAAAATGTTAGATAATAAAATAAAAAAATATTTTTAAATAGTAAACTCAAAAAGAGATATATTACATGTAAAAAGTATATTTGAGCCAAAAAAGTTTATCACTCTTTTTCTCAAGAAAATATTAATTAATAATTATTAACGGTAGTTAATTCAGGTATTTATATATTTGATTTCTTTTAAGTAAAACTTACATGTTTAAAATTTCAGAAAATAGTTTATGTATTATTATTTAATTATAAATTATCATGAATATATTATTTTTATAATAATTTTCTTAAAAATTAAATTAATAAAATTTTTATGCATAATATTATTTTTAACAATTGATATTATAAAAAAATTTATATTGACAACGAAATTAAACTCAGAAGATTTTCTATTTTATTATTACATAAATAAATATTTCCAATTTAAAACAATTGTGTCCATTAATCTTGGATAAAGTTAAAACAAAATACTAATTATCAAACCTAAAATATGGAAGAGAAAACCTTTAACAGGAAGATAGCAAAATAAAATGATTTTGAGCGTTTAAAGTATAGAATTATTTTTCCAGTTAAAAAAAAAGTATAGGATTCTTTAAAGAAAGTAACCAATAATAATGAATGTGTGATGATTCGATTAGAACGGTTATCATAATAAAACATGTTGATAGAAAAAAAAATGAACAAATTCCATTATCATATTAACCTTTTATGACGTGATTAGTTCTGCACTATTTTTAGATTGAGATTTATTATCCTGCATGAAAAGTTTTGTACAAAAACACTACCAATAAATTTGCAATCAATCATTGGATGAAAGAAGATGTACAAGATGGTTAACATAACCGTTATGATAAGACTTTTCACTTTATTTTATTTTATTTTTAATAATTTTTAAACATTTTTAAAGCATTAACTTTTATATTTATTCTCATTTTTTATCTTTAATATATTTATTAAATTTCCTAATTATCATTTTAAAAAAACCTGATTTTGTGATTATTTTATATTTTTTAACTACTTCAACAGTTAGTTTTATTAAATATTTGTAGTTTACTAAATGTTTAACTGTAAAATAGTTTTTAGCTTTTAACTAACTTTTTAGTTAATTTTATCAAATATAACTAACATCATTGAGTAAAATTTATACAAAAATTTAATTCCATTTTAGATTTGATAATATTTTTTCCTTTTTATATAATCATTATAATGTACAATACCAATATATGACAGATAAAAAATATAATTTATTTCTGTGTTCAATAGAGAAAAATGTGATTTGAGTTTAAATTGGACAGAATGAGTTTTTCAATAAGAGAAAAAGTTCTACCATATTAATGAAAGGATAAATATTCATTTTGGCTCTTGAAAATATAAAATATTGACAAATTAATTTTTGAAAAATATAAAATTCAAATTTAATTCCTAAATGTGCAAAAAATGCAACATATTAGTCTTACAATTAAAATATCATACATACACAATTATACACTCAGATACATTTATAGCATCAACGTGTTGCTGTCTTTGGTTTGTGCTATTCTCCAATTATATCTCACTAATTAGCATTATAAAAATTTATATTAAAGGGTCATGCATATTATTGGGGTGAAACTCCAATTCTAATTGAAAAATAGTACAAATAGAACCTAAAGAACTGTGCATTGGCTTGGCAAGATTTGATGTCAGAGCTTAATCCGGTGCAACCATTAGTGTAGGGATCACAATGGCCAGCAAGACTTATCATTGGGGTTTGGCCATTGCCAAATGTTGGCAAGAATGCCAAGAGGGCAAATATAGTTTCTTGTGGCACATGTCCTACTAGGGTGCCTTCATTGCCATTTTGACCCAGTAGATTCCAATGCTGCCAATACTAGAACCACTTGCTAGTGCCAACAGTTTGAAGGTGAAGAATGAGAGTGATGTTGCCAAGTTGGCCATTTCCAAGTAGCAACCAAGGTCTATTGAAGCACCTAAACAAAGACAAGTATGTTAATAAACTTGAGCTGTTTCTTTTGCTGATTCATAGCGTTAGAGAAATGGCTTTTTTATAAGCTTAGCATAGCATGCCTCTAATCCTAAACAGTTTGTTTGCTTTTCATCATGAGACCGTGGATTGGCAGTCACTTCATATACAGTCCAATATTTCAACCATTAATGTTGACTTTAGGGCTCTTCAAAATAAATAAATAAAATGTTGAGTTTTAGGAAGCACTGTGCAAATTAGCCAACATTCAGGAATGCCTTCAGAATTCTGATATCCTGTACCTAATGGGCCATGATATTAAATGTTGATGTCTAGTGGTGCTTATATAATGGTTTGAAATAAATGCTTTTGTAACCCAAGTCCTTTTCTATAATATTTTTATACATGTTTTAATTTGTAAATTGTTACTTTGTGTCTTTTTTCTAAATTAATCCAATATCTATAATATTTTTTTTTACTAATTTTGATTCCTTTAAGATTATAATTGTTTATTTATTATTCCCATAATTCATATTTATTAAGATCAAAATTGAAAAAACACAAACTAAAGATTAAAAATGAACAAAATATTTTACACCAATCAAAATTAAAAAACACAAACTTACATATATTAAAATTAGAAAATGAACTTAAAGAAAACAAAAATTTAAAGAGACACTGAAAATATATTTGTATCAAATATATCATACTTAAAATATTTACTTTGAAAGTGAAATTTTAGAAAAAAAATTAGCCGACAAAATTTTTACATATGGCACCATTAAACATCATTGATTGAATTAAGCAACGTCTGTCTTACTATATAACCTCTTAAAGTGTCAGTACAACATTACTTTCCAACATTGCTTCCATTAAATTCCATGACAGACTTACAAGTCAACAAAATTCCAACCATACGTTTGTCTGCGTGTTCTTTGTTTGATTTCCTGAGTCTACACAAAAACAAGTCTTCTCTGCTTCACAATTTCATCACTTGAACATATAATTGCATTGCCTTTCTGGAAAGCATACAATCACTCTAGCATTTTCATTTTGTGAGGTTAGAACTTGGAACATGGCTGAGGCTGCCCTCGAAAATGTGCTTGAGAATTTGAACTCACTCATTCAAAAGGAGCAGGGAATGTTTCTCGTTTTTTATCAAGACTTGAAAAGGCTAGCCAGCTTGTTCACTGCAATCAAGGCTAAGCTTGAAGATGCTGAGGAGAAATAATTCTCAAATAGATCTGAGAAGATTTGGCTGCAAAAGCTAAAAGATGCAGTTCACATCCTTGGTGACATCTTGGATGAGTGTGCTTATGAAGCTCTAGGGCTGGAGTACCAAGGAGTAAACTGTGGCGTATCACACAAGGTACAATGCTCTTGCTTATCCTCTTTTCATGTGCTTTTCCGTTACAAAATTGCTGAGAGAATGAAGAGGATAAGTGAGATTGAAAGAAATTGCTGAATAAAGGACTTATTTTCATTTGATTGAGAGGGTTCTTGAGAGAGGTGGAGTCACAGAGGGGCGCAAAACAAGTTCTTTTATCACCGAACCATAATTCTAAGGAAGAGAAGAAGAGAATGATGAAATTGTAGACTTTTTGGTTGGGGATGCTTCTCATTTTGAGCATTTATTAGTCTATGCAATTGTGGGTTTGAGATGGCTTGCAAAAACAACACTTGCCCAACTCATCTTCAACCATGAGAAGGTAGTCAAACACTTTGAGCTAAGAATTTGGGTGTGCGTTTCAGAAGATTTTAGTGTGAAGAAAATGACAAAAGTTATCATTGAAGCAACGTGCGTCTGGGTGTGCTTGTGAGGATTTGGATTTAGAGCCACTACAAAGAAAAATTCAAGATCTTCTTCAAAGAAATAGATATTTGCTTGTTTTAGATGATGTGTGGGATGATGAGCAAGATAATTGGCAAAGTTTGAAAACTGTATTGACTTTTGGAGCAAAAGATGCTTCCATGCTGGTCACAACTCGTTTTCAAAAGGTTGCATTAATCATGGGAACAATGTCTCCTCATGAATTATCAATGCTATTCGAAAATGATTGTTGGGAATTGTTTAAACACCGAGCCTTTGGACTGAATGAGGTAGAATAGGCTCAACTTGTGGTCATAGGGAAGGAGATAGTAAAGAAGTGTGGGAGAGTGCCTCTTGCAGCAAAAGCACTAGGAGGTCTTTTACACTTCAAAAGAGAGGAAAACGAGTGGCTCTTTGTTAAGGACTACAACCTTTGGCATTTACCACACAATGAAAACTCCACCATGCCTGCCTTGAGATTAAGTTACTTGAACTTGCCAATAAAGCTTAGATAATGTTTTGCTTTTTGTGCAATATTTGGCAAAGATGAAAGGTGCTACATCGATCCTGGGATGTAGTGATAAGTGAGCTAAGGTCCATACCGAAAGGCAAGGTGCCAGGTCTTCACCCAGATTTGGTGACAAAAAGGCAAGGCTCCCAGATGGGCGAGCGTGGCGAGCAAACACAGTCTAGGGGTTTAGGATGAAATTGGAAAGTTGGAACATGGGAACATTAATGAGTAAACTAAGGGAGTTAGTAGATGTTTTTACCAGAAGGAAAGTGAATATTGTTTGCTTGCAAGAAACAAAGTGGGTTCGAGAAAAAGCCAAGGAAGTGGAGGACACTGGTTTCAAGTTATGGTATATAGGTACAACCAAGAGTCGTAATGGGGTTGAAATTATGATCGATAGAAGTTTCAGAGATAAAGTCGTTGATGTCAAAAGGAAAGGCGACATGATTATGATGATTAAGCTTGTAATGGGGGATCTTATTTTAAATATTCTTAGTGTGTGTGCACTCCAAGTTGGATTATTATCAAATGAAAAGAACCAATTTTGGGAAGACTTGAAGGAGGTTCTGAGAGGCATCGCACGAGAGAAGATTTTCCAAGAAGTAGATCTAAATGGGCATGTTGGTAAAAACAATGGAGGTTTTGATAGAATTCATGGTGGTTTTGGTTATGGGACGAGAAATGAGACTGGAGAAGATGTCTTGAATATTGCACTAGCCTATGATTTGATGCTAGCGAACACTTTTTTTCGGAAAAATGAGTCTCATCTTATCACGTATCATAGTGGCCAAAATCGTAGTCAAATTGATTTCTTTATAGCTAGACGGGAAGATAGAAATTCGTGTATTGATTGCAGAGTCTACCCTGGAGAATGTGTGGCGACACAACATAAGTTGGTAGTTCTAGAAGTAAGGTTCAACAAAGTTCTTAATTTGAGGAAGAGGGCTCAAAACCCAAGGATAAGATGATGGAAGCTAAAGGAGGAGAAACAAATAAAGTTTAAGGAAAACATGTTGCGTGAAGGACCGTGGGAGTTTACTGGTTATGTGTGTTCAAAATGTGGGAAGGAATGTGTTAGGCGAAAGTAAAGGAAACAAAGTTCTTACAAAGGAAACATGGTAGTAGAATGGAGAGGTGCAAGAGGCTATTAAACAGAAGAAGGAATGTTTTAGATCTTTGCATAAATGTCCCAATGATGAGAATTTGCAGAAGTTTAGAGTAGCGAGGAAAGATGTAAAGAAAGCAGTGCGGAAGGCCAGAGACAAAGTTTTTGTCGATTTGTATAAAAATCTTGGGATCAAGGATGGGTAGAAAAGTATTTACAAAGTTGCAAAAATGAGGGATAAGAAGAGTAAAAACCTCACCAAAGTTAGATGTATCAAGGATGAAAATCAAAAAAATTTGGTAAGGGATGAAGATGTAAGTGAAAGATGGCTAAACTACTTTAACAAACTTTTTAATGGGAATGAAGACAAGAGTGAGGTGGATTTGGAGGACCTTTTTGATGATCTGAATAGAAGATTTGTGCGCAGAATTAATACATATGAAGTTAATGAGGCTTTAAAGAGGATGAAGAATAATAAAGCTTTGGGACCTGATGATGTCCCTATTGAAGTGTGGAGGAGCTTGGGAAATGTGGAAATAAAATGGTTGACCAATCTTTTTAATAGAATTCTTCAAACAAATAAGATGTCTGATACTTGGAGGAAAAGTATGATTGTGCCTATTTACAAAAATAAGGGAGATATGCAGAATTGTTCAAACTATAGAGGCATCAAGCTTATGAGCCATATTATGAAGTTATGAGAGAGAGTTATCGAACATCGCCTAAGGAGGGAGACCAAGGTATCCGTAGATCAATTTGGATTTATGCCAGGAAGATGTACCATGGAAGGTATTTTCTCGATAAGACAATTAATGGAAAGGTATAGGGAAAAGAAGAAAGACTTACATATGGTGTTCATAGATCTTGAGAAAGCATATGATAGAGTCCCAAGAGAAGTCTTATGGTGGACTCTTGTGAATAAAAATGTAGCATTATAGTATGTTAATGCTATCAAGGATATGTATGATGAGGCTACCACATGTGTGAAAGCCTGTAACGAAACATCAAGGTATTTCCCTATCACAGTAGGTGTTCACCAAGGTTCAGGTCTTAGTCCTTATCTCTTCGCCTTAGTGATGGATGAACTAACGAAAGATATTCAAGAGAAAGTGTCATGGTGTATGCTTTTTGTAGATAATATCGTGGTTATTGATGAGACCAAAGATGGTGTTAATAGGAAATTGGAATTGTGGAAAAACACTTTGGAGTCTAAAGGATTCACGATAAGCAAGAGCAAGACGGAGTATATGAAGTGTGAGTTTTCACGGGTAAGAGATGATGATCAAGACACAGTGCATCTACTTGGTCAAGAGGTACCCAAGAAAGATGTTTTTAGATACTTGTGATCAATGTTGCAAAAAGGTGGTGAGATTGATGAGGATGTAAATCATAGAATTAGAGCAGGGTTGATGAAATGGCGGAGTGCAACGGGATTTTTGTGTGACCGCAAAATTCCCCTTAAGCTAAAAGGAAAATTCTATAGAACAGCTGTAAGACCAGTAATGCTATATTTGAGCAAAATGTTGGCTAGCACAGAGACAATATGAGCATAAAATAGGGGTAGCAGAAATGAGGATGTTAAGGTGGATGTGTGGATATACGAAGATGGATAAGATAAGAAATGAGGATATTCGACGAAAAGTATCAGTGGTACCGGTATGTGAAAAGATGAGGGAGCATAGATTGAGGTGGTTTGGGCACATTATGAGATGGCCACTAGATGCTCCGTAAGAACAAGAGTTTGTTACCAAGAGCTCGACACAAAGAGAGATAAAGGTTGACCGAAACTTACATGGGCAAAGGTTGTGAAACAAGACCTAATGGAGTGGGATATAGATTGGCGGACGGTATGTCTTAGGACAGAGTGGAGAAAAGCTATAAGCTTGGTTGATGGTTAAACTCATTAGTAGTTATATGTTCCAGTCATGCTGTTGTTTTAGTTCTTTTCCTCTTTTTTTCTCCCTTCTTTCTTTCACCTTTCTTTTATTTTAGCTTTTTTTTTCTCTCTTTTGTCTTATTTTCGATTTATCATTGAGTTCATCTACCACCAACCCCAATTAACTTGGGTTAAAGGTGTCGTTGATGTTGATGTTGATTTGGCAAAGATGAAAGAATATGGAAGCAAAATTTAATTGAACTATGGATGGATAATGGATTCATTTCATCTAATGAAATATTGGATGTTGAAGATGTTAGTGATGGTGTGCGGAAAAAAATTATTTTGGAGATCATTTTTTCAAGATATTGAGAATGATGGAATTGGCAAAGTTGAAAGCTTCATGATGCATGGTCTTGTTCACAATCTTGCACAATTTTGTTGCATAAGAGATTTGTTACATTCCAACTAATGGTGTAACTACTTTGTTTGGCAGAATCCACCATCTCTCAAATTATAGTACGGGGTCCAATTCAACCTAGTTGCATCAACTGAAAATCCTTGAGGACCTATCTAATGCAACAGTATAGAGGCCAACCTTTTCCTGATGTATTGAAATGTTACTCTTTGTGGTGCTTCACTTAGAAGGAAGTGAAGAATTGTCATCTTCTATTGGTCGTTTAAAACATATAAGGTACTTGACTCTTGATTATGTTGTAAACATAAATTTGCAATTTCTGTTTAAAACAATCGCATCAAAAACATAAACAGGATCTTTAGAATTCATAAGTTTCACATGAACATAACATGTAAACATAAATCTATAATTCCTGTTTAAAACAATCACATTAAGAACATGAACAAGATCTTTAGAATTCATGAGTTTCACATAAACATACATTTGTCCATGATTGCGGAAGATCTTCTATGGTAGAATGTTTTCTCAGAGTCTTGACCCTTTCAGTTCTTGTATCTTCTTTTGATAGAAATAAGATACAACTCTTATGGGCAGACAATGAATGTATTCAGTTTTCTAAATCCATATTTATTAGAAACTGAACCACTACGTTTAAGATAACTGCACCTATAAACATTTATCCTTTTAATAACTTCCCTTTGTAACCAATTACCCTTATGTCATTTATTCATTAAATCAAATAACATTTATTTAAATGAGCCACAATGATAAATCTTACATTCTCCCACTTGGCTTATGTCACAAATTTCATTTCATGATTTAATGAAAACAATGATAATGCACATAAATAGGGCTAAAGTTTTCATACATTAGTCTCATCATAAATCATGATCAGAAATAAAACCAATAAGAGTCATGGCGGTTCTATGCTATCAAATCGACATAGTTCCTTCCATGTAGCGCTTTATTAGATCTTCTTCCTAATATGATACTTTGATGGAAGTTTACATCATAATATCCCACAATAATACTATCATGTCTTCATTAGGGACAAATCATGTTTTTCAAAATAATCATTCATACATGCATGTATACATAAATTTGAAAACAAGATAATTTTTAGAAACTTAAACATCATTGAATTTAGAGTGTCAATAGTCAATAATTACAATAATGATCAACATTCATTAGCTGACATAATGTCCATACTACATATATGACCAATAAATGTCTTGGGCGGTAATCCCTTCGTCAAGGGATCAACTAACATAAAATTAGTGCTAACATGCTCTATAGACACTTTACGTTTCTGAACCTCTTATTTAACGGCAAAGTATTTCAATTCCATATGTTTAGCACCTTTTGAATACTTGTCATTTTTAGAAAAGAAGATTGCTGCAGAATTATCACAATAAATTTTCAGCGGCCTATTAATATTGTCGACCAATTTAAGCCTTGAAATAAAGTTTCGCAACCATTTAGCCTGAACCATGGCTTCAAAGCATGCCACAAATTCAGCTTTCATAGTGGATGCAACAATTACAGACTGTTTCGCACTTTTCCACGATATAGCTCCTCCAGCTAAAAAATAGAGATAATCATAAGTAGATTTTCTTGTATCCACACATCCTGCAAAATTTGAGTCTGTGTATCCAATCACTTCAAGGTTACTAGACCTCCTATAAGTAAGCATGTGACCTTTAATGCCTTGCAAATGTCTCAAAACTTTCTTTGTAACTTTCCAATGATCCATACCAGGATTACTCTGGTATCTTCCCAACATTCCAACTGCAAAGCTAATATATGGTTTCGTACAAGTCTGAGCATACATTAGGCTCCCAACAAGTGATGCATATGGAATTGCTTCCATTTCCTTTCGTTCAAATTCATTCTTAGGACATTGCATGAGACTAAACTTGTCTCCTTTCTAAATTGGCACTGGAGACGATAAGCAGCTTTGCATTCTGAATCTCTCTAAAACTTTATTAATATATGCTTTCTGAGACAAACCTAACAATCCCTGTGATCTATCACGAAATATTTCTATCCCAATCACATAGGATGCCTCACTCATATCTTTCATTTCAAAGTTACTAGAGAGAAACTTCTTAGTCTCATTTTAAAAACTAAGATCATTAGTTGCAAGCAAGATATCATCAACATACAGAATCAGTAATATAAACTTACTCCCACTACCTTCAAGTATATACACAGATGAACAGTGTTTTCTTTAAATCCAAAGGAAACAACAGTATCATTGAACTTAAGGTACCGTTGTCTTGAAGCTTGTTTAAGTCCGTATATTGATTTGTTAAGTTTGCACACCATGTGCTCTTTTCCCTTTTCTATGAACCCCATTGATTGGTCCATGTACACATCTTCCTCTAAATTCTCATTTAGAAAGGCAGTTTTCATATCCGTTTGGTTTAACTCTAGATCATAATGAGCCACTAATGCCATAATGATTCTTAGAGAATTCTTTCTTGAAACTGATGAAAAAGTTTATTTATAGTCAATGCCATCTTTTTGAGTGAATCCTTTTGCACCTAGTCTATCTTTGTACCGTTCTAAGTTATCATGAGAGTCATGTTTAGTCTTAAAGACCCATTTACATCCAACTCTTATATATCCTTATGGTAACTCAACAAGGTCCCAAACCTCATTCTGTTCCATAAATTTCAACTCATCTTTCATGGCATCTAACCACTTGTCACCATCTTCACTATTCACGGCTTGTGAAAACGTCACTGAATCATCTTTTATACCCAAGTCAAATTCAGAATCTTATAGATATACCACATAATCATTAGAAATAGAAGATCTCTTTTCCCTTTGAGATCTTCTTAATGTTATTTGTTGTGGTTCTTCTACAATGAGTTCATTTGGTTCATTGGCAATGGTTTCATCATGAGCAATGGGATAATTCATTTGTTGTTCTTCATTATTATTAATCGGTTCAATAACATGAGGAACAACAACTTTACTAGAGCTACAAGTCAAAGTAACTTGTACTCTCACTTCTTGAATTGCCACTTTACGTGTTGTTTCACTCCCACTAACATCACCATCTTCAATGAACCTAGCATTTCCAGTTTCTATAATCCTTGTAGTATGATTAGGACAGTAAAATCTATACCCTTTTGACTTTTATGGATAACCAATGAAATAACCAATGATTGTTCTTGCGTCTAATTTCTTTTCTTATAGGTTGTAGTATCTAATTTTTGTCTGGCAACCCCAAACATGCAGGTGCCTTAAGCTAGGTTTCCTTCCTGTCCACAGTTCAAAAGGAGTCTTTGGAATTGCTTTACTAGGAACCCTATTTAATACATACATGGCAATTTTTAGAGCATAAGTCCACAATGACATTGGTAAAGAAGAATTACTTAACATACTTCTAACCATGTCCAACAAGGTTCTATTACGCCTTTCTGATACACCATTTTTTTGTGGTGTACTTGGCATTGTGTATTGAGCACAAATATCATGCTTTTCTAGGAATTTAGCAAATGGGACCGGATGTTGTCCACTTTCATCATACCTTCCATAATACTCACCACCCTTATTAGACCTGACAATTTTCACCTTTCTATCTAATTGTCTTTCAACTTCATTAATGTAAATCTCTAAAGCATTTATAGCTGGAGATTTATCATGTAGCAAATAGACATAACCATAACGTGAATAATCATCCATGAAAGTGCTAAAATATTTCTCTTTATTGAAAGAGTTAACATCAAAAGGACTGCAAACATCAGTGTGTATAATTTCAAGAAGCTAAGTGCTTCTTGTGGCTCCTTTTTTGTGTGTTTGCCTTTGATACAAGTCACACAAACATTCCAATCAGTAAAATCTAAATCCAAAAGGATTTCATTCTTTACCAATCTTTCAATTCTTTCTTTGGAAATGTGTCCCAAACGTTTATGCCACAAGTAAGCGGAACATTCATTAATTAAGGTACGTTGAGTACCAACATTATGATGTAGAGTCATAAGCGTTTTAGCATAAAGATTATCAAAACATAATTTATATAATCCATCACATAAAGTACCATTGCCAATCAAATGATTGTGCTTGTACAAATTGAAACATCACTACCAAATTTAAAAGAGTATCCAGCTTTATCAAGTTTGGAAATAGAAACTAAATTCCTAGATATGCTAGGTACATAAAGAGTTTCACATAAGTCCAAATGATGTCCATTGTCAAGGATTAAACGGTAAGTCCCAACAGCTTCCACTGGAACTTTCACTTTATTATCCATAAAGTCAAGCTTTTCATTTGCCCTTGTGGTTTGGGTCGTAAGGAATCCCTACAAAGTATTAGAAACATGATTTATACATCCAGAATCAATCCACCAAGTATTATACGGCACTTCAACAAGATTTGATTCATAACATACATAAGCACAATGCTTACCTTTCTTTTCAAACCAAACCTTACGTTTCGGGCAATCCTTTTGGAAGTGCCCAGCCTTACCACAAAAATGACATTTGTTTCCATTATGTTCCTTCTTATGGATTTGAGAAGAGGAGGCTTGATTGATCTTTAATGGTCCTCTTCCCTTCTTCTCATGCTTCTTACCACTTTTCTTTTCAGCTCCTTGATGTTTGACATAATTGATGGAATGAATTCTCTAGTTCTTAATTCTAGTTTCCTCTCGAACTAACATACTGTGCAATTCATGCACATTCCATTTGTCTTTCATGGTATCATAGTTCATTTGGAAAGGACCATACTCAGATGGTAATGAGTTCAATATGAATTGCACCAGGAAATTTTCATCCACATCCATTCCCAATGACTTCAGTTTTGCTGTAATATTTGACATTTCAACAACATGCTCATGCATAATATGTGAATCATCAAATTTCATGATGGTCAGTGTACTCATTAGTGTCGTAGCAAGAGACTTGTCAACAGTTTAGGAGCACTTTTTCACAAGTTTTATCATTTCTTTAACACTTTCAGTTTGTGGAAGAGTTGACTTAATGTTGCTTGCAATGCTCATTCGCATGTACATCATACTCAACCTATTAGATCTTTTCTAGTTCTTAAAATGGATCCTTTCATCCTCAATGCTTGCATCAGTAATAGCACTAGGTTTCTCTTCTCTAAGAGACAAATCCAAATCCATTACCCCAAGGTAAAATTCAATTTACTCTTTCCATTGATAGAAGTTTAGTACATTGAAAACTGCAATAGTTGAGAAAATCGAATGTGTAGCAATAGGTACTGCAAGGTAAAAAATTTGAAAAACTTAATGCTTTGAATCATACATATCACAATCTAACATAATTCACAGATTCATACATCATAAAATGCATACTAATGTTTACCTTTGGGGATCCATTAATACACAATATTCAACTATAATGATGCTAATAAATTTTGTTTTTCATAATTTGACAATAATACATACACTAACTAGAATTACTTACTATCTTTGGATGTGTAAATACAACTAGTCGTGTATCTATTATGTCAACATTCATGTTTATTTATTATGACGACAAATAATTATCCTTTGGGTTGATCCTTAACTGCCTCATAATAATAAACTTCAACTCATCCATAAAATAATAATTTTAATACATTCATAGCATCATAATTATAGATGATTGAAATGAACATACAATTTTGAATCAAATCACTCATACAAATTTGGTCACTTTGGTGACTAACAAATTCACCATACTTTAATTCCAAGATACAAATACTTCATAAAATACAAAAATATGTTAAAAATTATAAGATTTTAACAACATTCTAACACATTCTAACATCATAATTAATTTTCAATGTCAACAAAATATACAATCATTCGATTACAACACAACAACACATAACTCTATTGAATACAATTTTAAATATGCATTGGTACAATTTTGAATCAGGGAGAGCAATAAAGTGATCAAACATTATTGTTTACTTTTCATCACCAACATTAATGTGTCTTTGTCTTGTAGTGATTGGAAAGATAATTTGCATTTAATATATATATATATATATATATATATATATATATATATATATATGTTGAACCAAAAACACCATCTTGATCATATTATTCGATCGGTAATACTCGCAACAAGTAGAAAATAAAGATTCAAAATCTACCAGAATACTTTATCGTTGCATCAATCCAAAATTAGTAATGGAAAATCACAAATTCTTAAACCTGTAGCTCTGATACCACATGTAAACATAAATTTTCAATTTATGTTTAAAACAATCGCATAAAAAACATGAACATGATCTTTAGAATTCATGAGTTTCACATGAACATAAATTTATAATTCCTGTTTAAAACAATCACACTAAGAACATGAACATAATCTTTAAAATTTATGAGTTTCACATAAACATACATTTATCAATGATTGCGAAAGATCTTTTATGGCAGAATGTTTTCTCATAGTTTTGACCATTTCAATTATCGTATCTTCTTTTGATAGAAATAAGATACAACTCTTATGGGCAGACAATGAATGTATTCAATTTTCTAAATCCATATTTATTAGAAACGAACCACTACATTTAAAATAATTACACCTATCAACATTTATCTTTTTAATAACTCCCCTTTGTAATCAATTACCCTTATACCTTTTATTCATTAAATCAAATAATATTTATTTAAATGAATCACAATAATGATAAATCTTACATATGTTTGGTTTGAAACTCTTCCAGAATCACTAGGTAACTTGTAGAATTTGCAGATATTAAAATTATACGGTTGATAGTCTCTCAAAAGTTAGCTAATAATTTGATACACTTAAAAGCTCTACGACAAATATCTTTGACAGGGTGTGGGAAACTATGAGCTTGCCACCTCAGATAGGGAAGTTGACTTCCCTAAAGAGTTTAATCACGTACTTTGTTGGCAAAGAAAGAGGGTTCCATTTGTCAGAACTGAGATCCCTGAATCTAAATAAGGTATTCATATCAAGCATTTGAAAAAAGTGAAAAGTGTAATGGATGCCAAATATTTAACTTCTCTAACATGAGTCATGTAAACTACCTATAGGAGGACTGCTATGATGGTGGAGTAGTTTTCATGGTGCTAGACTATCTGTCACTCTACGTGCTGCCAACCTAATTAGGTTATCAAGGGAGGATGGGGAAAACATGTTCCCGTACCTTTCCGCACTTAGAATTTTGGAATGTCCTAATTTTTTGGCAGAGGAAGCATTGCTGCAAGGGCTGCACTCTCTCAATATTTTACAAATTTCGACGTGTCATAAATTGAATGTGTTGGCATGTTTTCAATGCCTAACGTGTCTGGAGGATTTGAGCTTTGCAAAATGCAGAGAGGTGAAAGGTTTACATGAGGCTTTACATCATATGGCTGCCTTGCAGTCATTACTATTAAAGGATCTTCCAAACCTAGAATCCTTGTCTGATTGCTTTGGAAACCTTCCCTTACTTAGCAGAATGGTTCTATATAACTGGTCCAAGTTGAGGTGTCTTCCAACGAGCCTAAGCCTTAGCAATCTGCAATATATGTGTATTGAAGGCTGCCATGAGTTAGAGAAGCGATGTGAGAAGGAAACGGGAGAGGATTGACCAAAAATAGCTCACATTCCAGCAATTCATTCGAGATGGGATTTTTACCCATTCATTTGAAATGGGATTATTACCCATAAGGTATATTGCAGATCGTATATTCCCATTCCTTTCTTCATACATATATCTACAAATAATGTTCCCCTTCCATGCCCGAGTTTTAAAATCTTATAGTAAACCATAGGAAGAGCAGAGTTTTTAAAATTGAAGGTATCAAATTTGTTATTTTCACCAAATTTTAGGATTTCTCCTCTAATTCATTCCATATATATCGGATTTCTTTCTTTCTTTTATTATTATTATTATTATTATTTTTTGTCACCTCCCCAATCCTAATGTAACATTAAAAAAATAGTTTAAATTGCTCAAGTCATCTGCTATACTTGCACAATGTGTTTAATTCTTATACTGAAAATTATCCTTCCTTATGATCAGAACTCTCACCACCTTGAGATCCAAATATTGAAGCTTTCTGCAGGCCATGTTTGAAGATTTCAGTGCTTCTTCCTTTCATTTAAGCTCACAATATTGAAGTTTGGTATGATATGCTTTGACAAACACGTAGTTGTACAATGTTCAGATATTTGTATTATTTGCCCTTGTTTATTTGACTTCTCACGGTCTTTTTATCAATGTATCAAGCTTATTTGTATTATTTGATGTCTCCATTTCAGCATAAAAAGGTTGAGGTCTTATGTTTGTGCAACTTAAATTGTTAACTTCACCAGGACTGGTTGGTGTGCTTGTTGATGAAAATAGAGAATTTTCTCTTCCATCTTCAGTGCTTTCAAGATTTACAATTTTCATATTCTCAAAAGTTTATTTGATCTTTTTTATTCTATGATTAGCGACCGCTAAGCATGGCTGAAAATGCTCTCGTTAGTTGGCTCAGAGACCATACTCAATTATTTTCATTCACCTTGATGATCCAACTTCATTAAATGCTTATCATTATATAGTTTCTACCCTGATTTAAAGCTCTCTTGCATTTATTGGTATAGGAAAACTCTCTACAACAAGCATAACTAACAAGAAAAAGAATGAGACATCTAAGGTCATCTTTGTTTGGTAACATCTAACAGAACATGTTGAACATAAGTAAAAACAGAAACCCAGCTTATACATTCCAGATGGTTTTGTAATAAAGACCAAAACATTATATGTAGGTACTAATTTGCAAAACTAATTGTTAAGCACTGTTTTTTGTTATTTGTTTTAGGCTTAAATAACATTTTGGTTCCTATAAATACGCGCATTTTGGTTTTAGTCCATGTAAAAATTATCTTATGAAATTTTACAACCTGACCACCCCCTTTTCAGTTTTGGGAGTAAAACATTGGCAGCACCAACTAGAAATTCTTATTCCGATATGTTTAGACTGTTTGCATTGATTTCTGTTATCTTCATATTCTTTTGTGACTTTATGGTTTTATCTCCAAATTTCTATTATGAGTGCTTCTCAAAATAGTTCACTAAGCAGCACAGGGTAGTTCAGGTAAAAACTTGTTCACAACACATGTAATATTGATCACACGCCACCAGTACAAGATTAAATATTATACATCACACATCACATATCCCAATATTCACTCAGACATTTATATATTTTAGACATGGCTCTTGATGGAGGAACTGTATCCACTCTGGCCATCATAGTACCTAGACCACAGCATAACACCCCCATATTTGGAAGAGCCCTTAATTGCTGGAAGCACTTTGGAAGTAAGATCATTCACATTAATGAATCCACTGCCTGCAGCCTCAGGGGAAGCTGGTAGCCCCAAGAAGATCTTGTTGGCTGTAATATCTGAAGTCCACTGCTTCCATGCATCTTCAAGGTTGGTAACTTCACTAGAGTATTGGCATGGAGGGTTGTTGTAGAATTGGACCCATACATTGTCAAAAAGACCTGCAAAAATTATCAGTAGACAACTCATGTTATTTGATACCTAGTGAGAAAAAGAGGAGAGAAATGTATATATGATAAGTACTAATGACATGAGACAAAACCTATGTACTGTTCCTTAGGTGTTGTTTGTACCGTTCTCCGATCACAATTGGGGTTTGACCTCAATAATATGCATAATCTTTTAATACAAATTTTTGCAAAAAGGTGGTGAGATTGATGAGGATGTAAATCATAGAATTAGAGCAGGGTAGATGAAATGGTGAAGTGCATTGGGATTTTTGTGTGACAGCAAAATTCCCCTTAAGCTCAAAGGAAAATTCTATAGAACAGCTGTAAGACCAGCAATGTTATATGGAGCAGAATGCTAGCCAGCACATAGGCAACATGAACATAAAATAGGGGTAGCAGAAATAAGGATGTTAAGGTGGATGTATAGTTATACGAAGATGGATAAGATAAGAAATGAGGATATTTGACGAAAGGTATCAGTGGTACCGATATGTGAAAAGATGAGAGAACATAGATTGAGATGGTTTGGGCACGTTATGAGACGGCCACTGGATGCTCCTATAAGAACAATAGTTTGTTACCAAGAGTTCGACACAAAGAGAGGTAGAGGTCGGCCGAAACTTACCTGGGGAAAGGTAGTTAAACAAGACCTAATGGAGTGAGATATAGATTGACAGACAGTATGTCTTAAGATGGAGTAGAGAAAAGCTATAAGTTGGGTGGAGGATTAAACCCATTAGTAGTTCTATGTTCCAATCGTTCCCTTGTTTTAGTTTTTTTCCTCTTCATTTATCGCCTCCTCCTTTCACCCCTATTTTATTTTAGCTTTTTTTTTCCCTTCTTTTTTGTCTTATTTCCACTTTTTTCTTCCCCTCTTCCTTTCTCTTTCTTTGTCTTATTTCCGATCTATCATTGGTTTCATCTACCATCGACCCTAATTAACTTGGGTTAAAGGTGCTGTTGATGTTGATATTAATGAGATGTAACTTTAGTTTTAATTGGAAAACAACACAAATAACACCTATAAAATTGTATCCAAATGTTGTCCTATGATATGATAAGAAGAGAGAAACAGAAAGACATGATAGGTATTTATAATTAAAGAGTGTCCATATATCATTATTTGTATACCTGTCTTGAGGGCATTGCCTATCCAAGAATCAGGAAAAGGGCATTGAGGGGCTGCAGTCAAGTACACTTTGCTTCCCTTGTTGATGTACCCTTTGAGGTACCTTGCAAGATCATCCCAATACAAGTTTGATCCTCCTTCGATGTCAAAGTCAATGCCATCAAGAACAGCAGTTCCAAGAGGGCGAGAAGGAGAGCTTCCCCCCAAGAAATTGTTCCAAAGGTAAGTAGCCACTTGCCTTGCATCCTGAGGGGATGCAAGGGAGTAGCTACCAGCACCTCCTCCCAAAGACAACAAAACTTTTATTCCTTTGGCTTGGCAAGATTTGATGTCAGAGCTCAACTTGGTGCAACCATTACTATAGGGATCACAATGGCCAGCAAGGTTTATCATTGGAGTTTGGCCATTGCCAAATGTTGGCAAAAAGGCCAAAATGGCATATTCATAGTTCCCTGTGGCACATGTCTCTGCTAGTGTGCCTTCATTGCCATTCTGGCCCCAGTAGATTGCAATGCTGCCAGCATTTGAACCCCTTGCTAGTGCCAACAGTGCCAATGTGATGAATGAGAGTCAGGTTGCCAAGTTTGCCATTTCCAAGTAGCAAGCAAGGTCTATTGAAGTCTATGTCAATGAACTTGAGCTATTTTCTTTTGCTGATTCTTGCTGCTAAGAGAAAGGCTTTTTATATGGATTGGAAGTCACTTCATCTCATATACAGTCCAACATTTCAATCATTGATGTTGACCTTAGGGAAGCACACCGTGCAAATTAGCCAACATCTATACACTTTCCTACTTTTGTTTCCAATTAGCTTTTGCAAAACAGTCATTACACCAGTCAAATGCAACTGAGGGTCGTATATATATATATATATATATATATTTTATTATTATTTTTTTTAAATTATTTGCTACTTCAGGGATGGAGTTACAATTATATATGCAAAGAAATGGTTCATCTATGAATCTACCAATTTGGTTTTTTGCTTCGGTATCTATCAGTATTCTCATGTTCCACTGTTATTTTGTTTGGAAAAAATCAAGAAAAGTTTTTTTTAGTTGGAAACAGATTTAAAATTTTGTAAATAATAATTTTAAAAAATAAAATTAGTTTTTTAAAATTTTCTTATGAGTTAAAAAATAGTTTCTTATAGTAATAAGATATAATATACATTTTTTAAGCTCTCCTTGTAACCATATAAATATATATATAATGTGAACTTATCTGAGTCACATTTAAATATTTGAGGAATTTGCTAACTTTTCTAGGCATTCTAATATAGTGACGGGTGTGTGTGACCCACATGCTAAATGATTATACTTCAACTTTAACGTGCAAACACTGATCATCTGGGAAATCTTTGAATGATAATTTGTATACAGAAACTTGATATCTTCTTTCCTTCCTTGTTCCACCCGCACCATAAATATATAGCCGTAAATAACAGACTGATGGGAAAACTAACAATAAATTTAAAAGGAACCAAATGGTATTCACAAATTTTATAAGAATTATGTGGCAATTATTGCGATTCACCTATAATAACAAGGAAAATGCTGGTGTAAAATAAAACAAGGAATATGCTAAATGAAAGCGACAAGGCACAAAAATAGACAAATCATTGATTGGTTCGTATTTTATATTTAATCACCCTTTGATCTCCTTTAAAAAATAATACAATATTTTTAGAGATCTTAAGACTTCAGGTTAACTAGGAAAATTTCAGGTTTCGGAATCAATCAATATTCATTCGTTGGTAGGCTGAAGAAAATATTCAGCTGTTGTTTTCATCTCAACGTTATTTAATAATAAACAAACATGCATGTTATTTGGGTAATTAAGCAGTCATAATTTACATCAACATCAATAATTCCTTTAACCTAAATTAATTAAGATCGATGGTAAATAAACCCAATAATAAATATAAGAAGGTTGAAAAAAATGGTAAAAACAAAAAAGAGAGAAAGAAAAAAAGAGAAAATGAAAAAGAAAATGATTAAAAAGAGCTCATCTGAAAGATAGAAATAACAACGGATCTAACCCTCCACCATACAGTCATATTTTAAAATCATTGAAATATTAGAACTAAGTGATAATCAAGCAATCAAGGACAATGTTTCGCACTATATGACCATAGTGATTAGTAGCATAAATTAAGAATGCAGTGAGAAAAATGAAAATCTTAAGCCTGACTTTATACCCTTGACCACCACAAGCCAGCTTCAATAGAGATCAAAATCACCTTGGACCATATTCACAACTCAGAATATTACAGAGAAAAAAATAACAATACTATTTTACTTACAAAGAAACTTATCAATACTTTAAAATTTTCAAAAAGTAAAAAAAAAAAAAATTGAGTTCTTCCATACACATATATATACCCTTTTCCACTTGCCAGTGAGAATAATGGCAAGGCAAATAATGAAGAAACTACAGTAAGTGATGCTCTTGTATCAACTGATGATAGAACTGCAGATGGCATGCTTATGGTCGGTGATAAACATATTTTGTTCTTGGATCCACAACGAGACCTTTTCCTCCATTCACTTCTAAGTCATGCCTTTGAGAATAGAAGTACAAAATGAATTAGAACCTATAATCTAAAGTACATTTACTTCTAAGTCTCACCTTTTTATTTAATTGTAATTTCCAATAAATTTAAACCAGAGTGTGTTACTCATGTAATAGCATTATGAAAAGGAACAAATGATTATAAATATAACACATGAAAACATAGACTCAACTGAAAGACGAAATCTGGGATGGTCAATTGTTCCCGGGGTATGTATCTGAAGAGCTGTAGTAGTCTATCAACATATACCACTTTCTTCCAAACCTAAAAGTTAATCGTCAATGATAATAACATATATAAGATGTCCTTAAATAGGTTCAAATCTGTTAGTGAAATCCAATTCATAACACACCACATTGTTGACAAGCAACTGAAGTGCAAATACTGTCAATTTTAGTCCAAGGGTTGGGTGGAGGACATATATTGCCTGTACGTATGAGATTCAGAGATCAGAACAAAGACTACAAAGGCATAACAGTAATACATTTAAGGAAACAGAAATGTTGCATACATGCAGGTTGTGCTGGTGCTTCCGTCCAAGTATTTGTTGAAATCTTTTCATCCAACCTAGGTCTGGCTGCCTATTTATACAAAAACAGGGTGGAGAAAGGTGAATGGCGATCATCAAGAAACCATACTACTGAGCATTGAATACAAATCCGGAACAACTAATGATAGGGGTAACTTATAAATAAACACAGTTTCACAACACGGCCAGCTTATGTAGTATATTCTTAACTCACGATCAAAGCACAATTGTCTTCCTATGTATTTCTTTATTCAAGTATGCTTCACCTCAGTGACATGTCTTGAATTAATTATAGAACAACTTTCCCAAACACTTTCACCTTGCCTGTCTTAAGTTTTATTTCACAAAAATCTACAACTTAAACAGGCAAATCTGCTATCATAAAAACAATGAAGTCAAATTTAACAGAAAAATCCACCCTTGAGAAAGGAGCATATATCAATTATTAGGAGCCACAATACATCAAATCAAAATTGCCAGATTTTAATAAGGTATGTACCAAGATTTAGTAACATTAAATAGATAATGCAGAACCAACCACAACAAAGGTACATAACTACACATAGTAAAGTAACTTCAAAATTCCATGTCACACATGGAAAATGATCAACCAGATGTTTCCAGCAACTATAAAAGTACTGTTGATACAATGTGAGATGTTTGGCAATCAAATACTATACAAGCTCAAACAAAAATGTTCAGATATATTTACCAATGCCGACAGTTGAATTTCCAGTTTCCTTTTTTCTAATTGAGTAAACATGAATTTAAAGAATTTTATAAATGAAAGCATCTTTTTATTTATGAAATCAAATAATTCACATAATATATCTAGTTCACTAATTCAGGTCTACAGTTAGCTCATTCCTATTACAAATCCAAATATTTCTCAAAGACAACCCTTAGCGTATTTCATACCTCTAAAACAGAAAAGAAATAGACAAATCTGTAAATCCTACAATTCCATTATTTAACACTTACATCTGCAGAGATGAAGCAGAGTGAAAGTATACAATAGTATAAGGCTTCTGCATTATAGGCTCGAACTCCTGAAATTTAACACCAAGACAATTTTCAGTATATTCAAAAAGTGAACAGCATAAGCCAAAAGGATAAGGATTAAAACTTATGGTCATAAATGAGTTTCAAGAGTTAAGATAAAATTTATAATAGCTGAACTTGTGCTTGTCAGCAGAAAAATATGTCAAGCTGGAGGATATAACTGAATCACCTTCACCACATAAAGCACAAATCGCTCCAGATCAAGACATCTACGCAAAAAGTGAGCCCCCACAACAACCATGACAGGACGACCCTCACTGTCAACCCCTCCACGATAGCTGAAAAACATAAATACTTCTGAAATTAAATGAAAATATCAATCTGAACACATGCATGGAATCTTCTTTTTGATTGGTTAAAGAAATGTAAGAATACCAGAAAATTTTAAAGAGCATAAAACTTTGTTATTTGTTTATCTGTGCTTGAAATATTATAGAAATTAGATCTTATCCGGAAACAACATTTTTCTTTTCTCTTCTGCAAAACAAAATCTGTATCATCAATATTGCTGGACCATCTTACTATTACTGCACCACAAAATATATCTTCAAGTTAGTTGTTGAAAAGGCCGAAAAGGATTGAAGAATTTACAACCCCAATGTTCAGTTTATCTCTTGTCCAAATGGAAGAAATTTCTCAACCCAGAAATTTTACAAACATTATCAATTGAATTTCATTAATCCAGTTAGAACTAAGCATGTGTATATTGAGTAGTGCTAATACTAGCTATTACCTTCTCATTTGTAATTCGTGCTGATTAGCACTAATTTAGGAGATGATTCCTTTTATGATTAATAATACTATTCATTATACAAATAAAAACATGTACAGACTGGTTAGCCACACATTTTTGCTTTTGAAATAGATGGATACTTACACAACTTTCATCTCTGCAATTTCAGACAAATTTAAGGATTTTGCTTTTGAAAGATATCTAGAGTGCAGAGAATATTCTTCAGCGGCAGACAATGGAGGTCCACCTAAGTCACCAAATCCAAGCAAGTTAGCAAAATTCCAGCCTCTTTGTGCTTGAACAGTTTTCTCCCACTGCTCTAGACGTCTTTCATCAGGGTCTTTAATCAAAGACATGAAGGCAGGATCCAGATATGTATCTAAATATGATGAAGTCCTGTAAAAGCCACATTAATCAGGAAAACTCTACAAGTGAAATTATAAAAATGGGTAATGCATGTTTAGACAAGTACAACAAAAAACCTTCAAGAAAATAAAACTAATGGTAATTAATACTGTGGAATACAAACATAAAGTCACAACAAGAGTGATTTCTAAGTGCTTGCTTGATTTACACCATAAAAATGTTTGAGGAAACGGAAAAGTAATTTTTGGCTATTTTTTCATCGTATACATTTAGTACAGCTGAAGGGGCATTCAAAAAAGTAATAAATCTGTGTCTGTTGATAATGCTTAACATTTTGTTCACAAGGTGAAGCAGTGTAGCATTGCATAATTGCAACAGCAAATTTAGATTATTGACCAAACCATATTTTGGTCTGACATCTGCTTGAATTCGTACTTTGGTCCTTGACATTTCATTTTTTTCACTTTAGTCCAGGGACGGATCCAGAAACCTATTAAAAAGGTGGGTTGGGGGGGGGGGGGGTCAAATTTTTTTTTTTTCTTTTGTAATTGTTTAAATGTTTAACTTTTAATAAGTAATAATTTTTTTAAAATATTTACTATTTTTACATATAAAATTGAAACTAATGTTTATTTTAAATGATAATTATCTTAACCGTTATCATAAAAACAACAAACACACACTTAGTTTTATATAATTTTATTCTAGTTATCACCATAACCATCAAGGTAATAATAACAAACACAACTAATTTTACACTAACTAACCTTAATGATTATTATAATAATAACGTAGATAATTAATTTTACACAATTTTACATTAAATAACTTAAAAACATATATCTATGTACATGAGAAGCATCAAGGGAGGGGGGGCTCGGGCCCCTGCCTACCCCCCTCTCCACCCATCCCTGCTTTAGTCCCTAACATTTATACGTTCCAATTTAGTCACTCTACCTACTTGTCATCTAATAAACAAAAATGCTTGTTAGAATATAAGAAAACATCTTATCATATCTTAGATTATCCTTTAGGATTATTTTCCCTGTTTCCTTACTATCTTTTGTGATTGGTTTCCGTATTTTGTTATCCCATGATTTGTTTCCTCTTATAGTTAGGATAATGAAAAAGGGTTAAAGCTTTAGGTTTCGTGAATAAATCAACACATGGCAATACATTTAAATTTAAATACATTATAGAAATTATAGAATATTGTACAAAGTATCCTTTTCTCTCTATTCTCTCCCTTAATACCTAAAACCATGTAATTTCAACAATGCTAACATATCACTATTAGAGATGACATGACATCAGCAGTAAATGTGACAGTCCAATAGAATGACTAGATGAAAACATCTAAAACAACATTGTTTCATTTGTCAATTACCATTTGAAGAGAGAGAAAAAACTCATCCCACATTACAAATGGCAAGTGAAGAATGAAACAATGTGGTTTTAGATGTACTCATCGAGATATATCTGTCAAACTGTCATGTCAATCATAATGGTGTCACATTATTTCTAATAGTGAGTCCTAGATAACTCGTATATTGATAGATAGACTAAATAAAGTAAACTTATAAATTATATGGACTAATATAGGGTCCTAGTCTAGATTGTTTCGTTAGATTCTGTAAAATCTACTATTTATCTATGTTTAGAATGGTAATGCACATTCAAGTATTTGTACATAGCAGAGCGCACTGAGAAATCTAGAAAGAAACATAAATATATGTAAAAATCTTGTATTAAAATTTACTAACCTGCGAACTGAACCAACATCACTAACAGGAAGATCAACAGGAGCTTTAGCAGGTTTTGATTCTTTTGAAACCCTTGTTTTAGGCAAAGGCTTTATTCTGATTTTACGCTCATCTATGATGGTCTCACCATTCTCATCTCCAACATCTGCAGGAAGCTTTGACAAAGCCATCTCCTCCTCTTGTTTATCCCGAGGGAAGTAGAGTGGAAGCAACCTCATGGAAATTATATAAAAGGTAACAGTGAATAAGTAATACAAAGTCCAAAATTGAAAAGAAAATAAAAACTTACTTTTAACAAATTTATTTCATATAAAGCACTGCAGATGTCAATAACAGAAAAACAAATTACCTTTTATATATCTCAGTATCAGTTGTGCTGGTAGTGCAAAAGACAACAGCTGTTATGTTGTCTTTCTGCTTCTCAAGAAACCGCCGCACAGTTCCTGAATAAAATGACCTTAGAAGAATATATAGAACAAATGAACAATAAAAAGTGTAGAAACCTACTAATAATATATTATCCATCAGACATCAGAAAACAGTTAACAACATAGACAATCACTATGTCTATGCTAGATGCACTCAAAATGATGATTGGAATAAAATGGAAAGGATGGAATGAAATGAGGGTTTTGGAAACTACATAAAATGCTAGAATTATGCACAAAATGATGCAACTAAACATGCCTCTATTTTCCTACTTATGCAAACAGCAATGAACTGATTGGCGGCAGAGCGTGCTTTGTCATTCTATCTTCTTCCTCTCCCTTTCCACCGATGATTGATTTCCTTTCTAAATTTCAGATAAAGTTAGTTCATTATTTTTCTTGTGTTCGGGGTTAAAGGCTGCTATTTTCTGATGGAACAGCCATGAAGTAATTTATCTCCAAAAGAAGGTCAAATTAATTCCTATGAGATTGTCAAAGTTAACCTGTTCAATTTATTTGGTCAGAATAAATATCAGAATAATGAACATATAAACTGTAAAATGAGGAAAAAAACTCACTTATAGCTACATGCGCAGCTGGCTCACGGGGGTAGTTCTTTGCCTCTGTATAAATACATCCCATAGCAATGCTGATCAATATATGCCAACAAAAAAGCAAGTTTTAGAACTTTAAGGATGCATGGGAGATTCCCAAACAAACTGTTTCAAGAAAACAATGTTATAACATCTGAAACAAAAACCTTTTAAGCCCATGATCAATTAAAAGTTCTAGGCAAGAACGATAGCAATGGCTTAAAGCATTCTCTGCAGCAGTTTGGTACTTCGAAGCATACTTCGGGCCAACAGTATGGATAACTTTCCTGCACAAAATTATTGAAGGCATAAATTTCATATGCTAGGAATCTAACATTTAGCCAAGAGAATTACATGCAACTAAGGAAGAAATATAGGGCAGGAATCCACATAATTTGGGTAGCATGACATGAATTAATGATCTAGACCAAAACACGGGAAAAGAGAAAACAGCTGTTTACCAATATCCAATTATCCACATGCATCCACAATTGCATATGCCATAATATACAGATCTAAATCCCACGCCAATACAACCACAACTCAAAAGGGATCAAAGATAGCATGAGAATGCACCTTTGCATCAATGCAACAGCATTGACATAAAGACATTCTCAGTTTCTTTTCTCCTAGAAAGAAGGCAAAAAGTAAACCGTGATTGCATAGTGGCATTGATCTAGCCATGTGGTAAATGTAGACAATTAATTTTGACTTTGAAAAGCACAAAAAGGGCGCCAATATACAAACCTTGCAGGAAGGTTGTAGGCATTGGTAACTTTAGCCATACCTGTTCGACATCCACCCTAACAATAAAGATATGAGATATCAAATATATTATCATATTCATATATCATTTCCAGAAAGCTGCCTCCTGGCTCAGCATTCTATGAATTGTTGAACCACAATAATGACACAAAGCTGCCATCTTAGCTCAAATTCCCAACTAAACCATTATCTCACAAGAAATCCAACAGAAAATATAATGATCACTAAATTTATTAGCTCAAATGTTATCAACATCCAGCACATAACATTACATTTTGGCAAAAACAATTTATAAGAACTATACCAAAGTTGCACATTCTTCCGCAAGACCAGGTCCAGCTGCAGCATGCAATCCGGGGCTGCTGTGTGCTTCATCCAAGACCTGTAGACAATAAATGAAAGCAGGCTAAGAAATGTGATACTATTAGATCCACTATATTTACTGGAGGTCCAGTTCTAACCTGATACATAGTATGATTATATTACATAATCACAATACTCTGAGGCATTTCATAATTGTTGAGAACTGAGAGAACTTACATGCAACTCAATTTCCAAAGTCAAAGTAGATACATGATAGCAACAAGTGAACAATGATTAAGCGGTAAACAAAAATTGGTCTTTTGTCAAGTATAGTTAAAACACGGTCCTGCTTTAATGACATTATTTTAATAAATTTATGCAAGGATTCTTTCATACGGGTTCAATATTATGAGATTTTATTTTATCAGAAACAAAATCACTTTTAGCTTAAAATTTAATTGCATTCAAACACCAAAGACATTATGAGATATTTTCAATATATTCTAACATCATCGTCAATGCCTGTTCCAAAAGAGGACCATGCAAAAAAAATGAATTTGAGCCTGAAGGACAATAACACTTTCTCAATTAGAGAGAACACATGCATGAGGAAAACTATCCCTTTATATAATAGAACAACCACTTTGGTGTCCTTTTTGGTCCGAATTGTAGGATTCGATAGGGATCATTATCTCTTAAAAGAATGAAGAAAGGAAACCACAGCAAAAACTAAAATGATCTGAAGCAGATTAAATCACCATTTGCACTGCAACGAAAGTCATCAGGGTGGAGGTTGATCTTCAACTTAAGAACAGCAGTAAAAAATTATAAGTTATCCAAAAAGTTTGCTGTCAATTGTCTTTTACAGTAGACACATTACATATATAAGTAAATAACTGTAAGCTCCTTTACACAGTCCTACTACCCGTTTTGCTTGCACTACAGAAATGGCAGTGAAAACATAGAAAACAACATGACTACATTAACTAATTTTGCAATTACCAAACCAAGAAAAGTAAAAACAAACTACACAATTATATAAAGAAAAACTAAACTACAATACTAAGCCACACACACACATGCACTCACTCACTTCATTTGTCGAATTTACCACAGCATCCACCTCAAGGTTCCAGGGGTTCCCCCTCCACAAGTATATCTTTGAATTCACTTCATGGTCAACGGGAAACCTGGACACACCGCCACCGCTCTCTGACCCCGACTTGAACGTCAAGGGATCAGGGAAGTATGAATTGGAAAATGATGAGTCTCCATTGTCATACACTAAGGAATGCTCAGAATCAATCCACCTCGGAACTTGATCCAAAGTCACAACAGAGTCCCCACTGTCATTTGGCAATCCACCCCGGGATGTGGCTGAATCTGAAGTGGCCACAGGTCCATACATTTCAGGGACTCTTATCAACAGCACCAATCCCTTTGTTAAGGTTCTTCCAAATAACCTTTCCAAGTCCCAAAATCACTACAATTGCACATCAAAATCCAAAATTTCACACCTCAGCTATTCAATTACCACAACCTCAACAATAAGAACTCTCCTTTCAAACAAAAAACAACTATACATGAGATTCCAAATTAAAATTCAAGGGTAACCCATTTCTTCAACTATCATTTGTGGCAGCCAGGAAGAAAATGCAATAACAAATAACAAAAATTGGAATCTCAATTCTAAAGTTAAAATGAAGAGGGAAACCTAATCAGATTATTTTCCCTTCGAACAGAATGGGGCAATTCTTATGTATACGAAAGGGGAAACTTTAATTTGATGAAGAAAAAAAACGTGAAATACCTTAAACTGAAATCTGGGTGTCGAAAAGGGGCACTTTTTTCGCTTCTTTCTCCTTAAAGTTTGCTTTTTTGTGGATCAAATGAGAGAGAGAAAAAAAAAAAACAACAACAACAACAACACTGTTGTTGCTGGTTCCACGGAACGATGAGCTTGCGAAGTTTAATTTTTTATTTATTATTCTTTTCATAACGAAAGAAAATGATTTTGTTTGTGTTTTTTTGTCTTTTACCGGCTCGGATGTCTATGAGCTAATGCTCAGAAAATCAGATCGCGGTGCCAATGATTAAGCAACACTTGAATACTAATTAATTAATTAATGCTATAAGATTTGATTACAATTTTTTTACGAGAAATTGCAATGTTATTTAGTATTTACAGACAAATTATGGTTTGTTTTATTGTTTATGTGTACACATTTTACTTTATTTAACTTGTAGCTACGACACTATCTATATATACTTAAGTTATTAAGAACATTTCTAGAAAAAATATCGTATTTATTTTGAGAATTAATTAAATTTTGTTGTTGTGATATTTTTAGAATTTGAAGGGAACATACAATCAAGGTATAAAGAATAATTTGATTGATTTTAGGGGGAAAATATTCTTTAAGTAACTCCCATAATAGTCACGATCATTTAAGGAAAATAGAATTTAACCCATATTATTTGAGTTCAAATGAAGTAAGATTAGGTTTACCAAATTTTAAATTTGAACTTGATACTATTGGCTAAATTAGATCATAAATGTGATGCAATGCTATTTTGAAAGTGAAGAAATGAGATGCTGGTGTTGATTATTAATATGCCTTGGCTGGTTTAAGAAGCGTTCTTCATTATTTTTCAAAAAAAAAATTGTTTAATTATAACATATTTGTTATATTAAATTATGTTTTGTATAACCTATTTTATTTCATCATTTTCATTCTTTTTACTAGTATGTATTACATTTTCCTATATTGTGTATATTTCTACATGTTTCAATAATTCAGTAATTAGTTGATGTTTCAATTTTTTATTTAAAAATTTGTTCTTAAAAAACTTGAGAAGGAATGATGGCATGCTCAACAACTGAATAATGATATAGTGATCTCCTTGTATAGCAATAATGAAAGTTCAACTTTAAGACTTTGATGCTCAAATCAATAGGGTTTAGAATTAAGATGTGAGAAATTAATAGAGTAATTAAATACTCTAAATCCTAAACCTTATCATCATAATTCTTTTTAGAAGGATCTTATCATCATAGTTGGTTCGAAGTATAAACTGACTTATTTTTTAGCGATTGGAATAATGATAGTTGTCATTTTGAAGTTTAAACGTTTGATTACTAAGTATACGGTGAATATCTCTAGAATATCTGTACATTCTAATCAGGCCATGGGTCCTTTCAAGATTGTATCAACAAATTCAATTCAACTAATTGGAAGGAAAGATGAAAATAATTATTGGAGAAAATTTTATATCTTTTTAATGGAATTCACATATTTTACATTCTAGTTTAATTTTTTTATTTTTAAATATCTTTTATTTTTATTCTTTCTATTTTCGTCCTCGAAACCAAATAGAGCATAAAAGAGTAACAAGTCTCTTGCTTTGAAGTTGGAATTACTAGTATCACAATTTGATCATATAGTGGTGAATTGGTTTTGGGACTTTCTAAAAAAAAACTTTTATGGATAAGAGATATAAAGTCTAAAAGAGTGATAAAAATGGAATATTTGGTAATGTCTTTTATAATTGTTTCAAAAATAGGATTTGGCAATTTTTGTCTTTTTTATTTAATATAGATATAAAAAAATCTTTTAATTAAGTCAAGAAAGTCTTTGCCCTTTTGTGTCCAATGCAAGAATAACTAATCCAATGTTTGGAGCATTTTAATGTATCAAAACAAATTTTTAATAAATGTTTAAATAGTGAAGTCTAGTTGAATTAGTAAAGCTAGTATTGAACAAGAAGAAACAAAACGATGAAAATGTTGAGAAAAATAATTAATGTGATTCTATATATAACTTGCACCTTATTTTTGAATTAAAATATATCTGTTTATTGGAAGAACCAATATGAGAGAGAAAAACACAACATTTTTTATGAGATTTACAAGAGTGTTGCGTCTTTCTCTATCCCACCGAATGCTTTTAGGAGAGACACCAAACTCTTTATTTTGTGATAATAAAGGTTGATGATTATTCTATTTTTGATTAATTTTGCACTATGGTAGAGAACAAAGTAATAAATAATGACTTATTACATTAATTGAGTAATGGATTTTAGAGGAGAGCTTATGCTTTGGATTACAATCCCCTAAGTTAGAAAAGGAATTGATTTTGCTTAATTGCTTATATAACCAAGATAGATAGTGTAATGTCACTAATTATAATTAATGTAATTTGGCTGATATTTGCATAATTAAGAGGCTTAGTATTAATAAAAGAGAATTAACGAAAGGAAGGACATTTTGGTCTTTGTTTAGGAGTTAGGGTGTGAATAAGAAATTTGCTGAATGCAACCCCCTCCTCATTTTAAAACTGTGTCTGGCCACCATTTCTCTCATTTCTTCTTCTTCTTCCTACATTTCCATCTTCCTCCTTCACACCCAAGCACCTTTGCTCTTCGCTCCTTCTTGTTTGGTGGCTGAAAACTCAAATTAAGCAAGAAAGGAAGCTCTTCTCCTTGTCCTTTGTTGTTGTTGAGTATTGGTTGGGAGCAATTTGAGGAAAAGAGTAGAGCTAGGATCTGCCCACTTCGTTTGGAGCAGCTGGGCCGAAATTGGAAGCTATAGAGAGCTGGTCCACCTTCCATTTTGATCAATTGAACTCTAAGGTTGGTAATCTCCTCCTATTTCTCCTTGATTCTTACGGTTAGGGTTTGGAGTGAGATTGATAAATGTTGAGTATTGGGAGGGTGAGATAGTTTTAAAGTATGATTTGGAGTGTGTAGAAGTTGATTTAAGGTTGAAATGGTGTTCCATGCATGAAACATACATGCAGGTTCATGACAGCAAAGAACACCGATCTAGTCAGCCCTGATGTTTTGTGCATAACAAGAGATATCCGTATCCAAATGGTCTAAAAACAGTGACATTTGAAAGCTAAGAGATTTAAGTAGGTTCTGGAATTTTCGTGCTATTTTTGGAGGTTCCTAGAATTTATTGTGCAGAGTTATAACCGACTGTTATACTTTGTTTTTAGCAGATTTTACTGGTGCAGAGGGCAATCTTGCAGAAATTTTATCTCAGTCTAGGATGATCCAAATTGAGTGAATCCAGTGGCTATAGAAAGATATGTAGGTTTACTTTATACCTGTAAAAGAGCAAGTCATTTGGATGAGTATCCTGGTGTAGGAAGGCATTTGAAAATGGCTGGTTGGACTGATATGTTGCTGTCAGCACTGATATAGTGCGTGACAGTTCTCATATTTTAATTGTTACAAAGGCTGTGGTTTATGAAATTGGATGAAACCAGTCTTTTTTGAAAGATGAGAGATAAATCTAGATGCCTCTAAATTCCCTTGATTTTAGGATCTTCCTACAGGGATTTATGATTTTTCTAAGTGGGCACAAAATCTGCATAATTTTATGCAGAAGATTTTGTTTTCCGTGTGTTTTAGTATAATTAAATGCCTTGTACGGATAGGATGATTGTTGATTCATGCTTGTGTGCCTTTGTATAGGGCGTGACACCGAGGGTGTTAATGGCGGGGACCACAGTTCAAGGATTTAACAGCAGAGCACGGCTTTTGCCAGGTAAGTTCGTGGTTCTTGGGAGTGTTTCCCACTGCTTGAGTTCCACCACACTCTGAGGGAGTGATGGTTGCATACATGATTCATATGCATTGAATTGGATGTTACCGCTTTCCTCATGATAATATGTATGCTTGTTTCTATGCTTTGTGTATTCTTGCCTTTCGGATAGATCTTCTGGCCAGTTAGATAGATATGGACCTCCCTAGGAGTAGAGCGCAACTCCTAATCGGTTTGCTCACGTAAAGGGTGTATGATCCCTTAAGACCAAAGATAGGTGGTCTTGTCACGGTTGAAGCCTATTCTCGGAGGTGCCATATTCGTGCATCCATGCGTAAAGGGGTAGCTCCCGATGGGATGACACGTTTGTGAGTTTCAGCCTCACACTGGGGACTGAGAGTCCCGATGTTGATGATGATGCATCTTTGGCGGGCGTAGTACCACAGACTCCTGATGCTGATGATGATGCATCTTTGGCGGCGTAGTTCCGCAGATACACATTAGAGCTAGAGGATGCTATGTGTTGTTGTGAGGGCCATGAGGCCTGGGTTGTAATGCCTTTGATAATATGTTATCATGGAAGTGAGCTAGGGAGGAGGAGAAGCCTCCAAGAACCCTGAGCTTACTGAGATTGTTTCTCACCCCGTGTGTGGGGGTTTATTTTGTAGGTGATGCATCTGACAGAGATGATGGGTCCCAGGGCGGAAGGCCCCAGTAGGGACAGACTCTATGTAGCTGCTTGGCAGTGTTTTGAGAGCATGGTGGATCACTACGTTATGTTTATGATGTATTTTGTATCCCTGCAAGGGAAGATGTGTGTGTACACATATTTTGGATCCTGTATGGATGTGATGTACAGACGCTGTACGTATTGTACATTCTTGTGAGGATGTGATCTGTGAGATCATGTGTAACACCCCGTATGCATCCGGTGTATTAACAATTATTTTATCAGATAAGCGCAGTAATTACTTTAATTAAAAAGCCGCGGAAGCGATTTCATTTTTAAACCATATTTCTTGATTCATTATGTACGGTATATCACCCACAGAACGGAAATGCCATAAACAACACTAGCCCCTCAGATCCAGATGACATAAAGGCAGATAACCAAGTAACTCAACAGATACAGCAGGAGAAACATAATTACATAACTAACTGGTTATGTACATATACAACATCTGACACTCACAGAGTCTATACAAAAGAATAAGCATCTGAGTGCTTTGATCTCAAAGATCCTTCCTCACACGAGGGCATACAAAATATATACAAGGCACACATGTGTGCACACACACATCTTCCCTCTACAGGGGTACAAAACCATCATGAACCAAAACCGAGCCTCCCAGCTCTCCCTGCTGCCACACGGCTAAGCAGATGCTGTCTCTACTAGGGCCTCCCGCCCTGAGAACCGTCATCTCTGCCAGATGAGTCTCCTGCAAAAACATAATCCCCACACGGGGTGAGATACACATCTCAGTAAGCTTAGGGTCCTTGGAGGCATCTCCTCCACCCTGGCTCACTTTCCATGACACACGTCATCCAAGGCATCACAATCAATGGCCTCCCGGCCCTCATAACAATACATAGCCAATCATCTAGCTCTAATGTATATCTGCGGAACTATGCCGCCATGGTGTATCATCATCAACACCTCGATGCATCATCATCAGCATCAAACCTCAGTGTGAGACCGAAACTCACACCCGTGCCATCCCATCGGGAGCTACCCCTTACGCATGGACACACGTATATGGTACCTCCGAGAATAGGCTTCAACCGCGACGGGACCACCTATCTCTTGGTTTTAAGGGATCATCATCACCCTGGGATCATCATCACCCACGAGCAAACCAAATTAGGAGTTGCGCTCTACTCCTAGGGAGGTCCATATCTATCTAACTGGCCAGAAGATCTATCTCAGGTATCCATACATACAAAGCATAGAGCATGCATATATATCATTATGAGTATGCAACAACCAATTCAATGCATGCATCATGAATGCAACCATCACTCCCTCAGAGTATGGTAGAATACAACAGTGGGAAACACTCCCAAGAAACCAAGAACTTACCTGGCAAAGCCGAGCTCTGCAGTTCTTTCCCTGCTCTGTGGTCTACGCCACTGACACCCTCGGTGTCACGCCCTATACAAGGTACATAAGCACAATCAATCACCATCCTATCCGTACAAAGCATTTATTTCTAGCAAAACATACGGAAAAGCATAAACTGCTGCATAAAATTTTGCAGATTTTACACCCACTTGGAAAAATCACAAATCATTGTGGGAAGCTCCTAAAATCACGAGAATTTAGAGACATCAAGATATATCTCTCATCTTTTAAAAAAAAACTGGTTTCATCAAATTCCATGAATCACAGCCTCTGCAGCAAACAGAAAACCAGAACTGTCACGCACTAAAATAATGCTGACAGCAACATACCAACTCAAACAGCCATCTTTCAACGACAGCCCACACCAAGATACTCGTCCAAATGACTTGATATTTTACAGGCATGAAGTTCACATACCCATCTTTCTATTGCCACTAGAATCACTCGATTTGGATCATCCTATACAGATTTATGATTTCTGCAAAATTGACCTCTGCTGCAGAAAAATCTGCTAAAAACAGAGTATAACAGCCTGTTATAACTCTACACCACAATTTCTAGGAGTCTCCAAAAATAGCATGAAAATTCCAGAATAAACCTAACTCTCTTAGCTTTCAAATGGCACTGGTTTTAGATTATTTGGACACCGATAGCTCCTGCTATGAACAAAACACCAGAACTGCCCAAATAGGTGTTCTTGGCTGTCATGAACATACATGCATGATTTATGCATAGAACACCATTTCAACTTAAAATCAACTTCTACACACTCCAAATCATACTTCAAAACTGTCTCACCCTCTTAAAACTCAACATACATCAATCTCACTCCAAACCCTAACCCTAACCTCAAGAATCAAGGAGAAATAGGAGGAGATTACCAACCTTAGTGTTCAATGGACCAAATTAGAGGGTAGACCAGCACTCTATGGCTTCCAATCATGGTTTAGCGGCGCCGAACGAAAATGGGCAGATTCAAAACCCACTATTTTCGTCAAATCACCAACACCAAGGCTCAAAAACAACAAAGAACAAAGAAAAGGGCTTTCTTCCTTGTTTGCTTTGTGATTCCAGCCACTAAACAAGTGGAAATGGCTAGAAGAGAGCTTGAGAAAGAAGAAGAAACCAGAAAAGAAGCAAAAGAGAAGAAGAAACAAGTAGAAAACGTAGAGTGTTGGTTTTAACATGAAACCGAGGGTGCGTTCAGCAACCTTACCCCTGATAAAGACCAAAATATCCTTTCGTAATTCCGCTTAATTACGCAAATATCACCCAAAATGACCTTAATTAAATTTAGTGATATTACATCATGGCACTGGGTGCCTATCATTTTGTATAGCCACAGTGGTGGTTTTGATGATGTACATATGTTTATACCCATAATGATATATGTGATTTATGTTTCTCCTTATATATCTGCTGGATATTATTGTATATCTGTCTTTCTTTATGTTATCTGGATCGAAAAGACTTATTGTGGTGCCTTGGCATTCGTAATAGGTAGTTGGTGGTTGGATACTTTTCATACATAATGAATCAAGAAATATGGTTTTGAAAGTAAATGACGATGACATCATGTTTTTATTGAAAACGCTTCCTTTGTTTTTACTTAATTGGTTTAAATTATTTATTACGCTAATCTGATTAAGTAATTGTTAATACACCGGATGCATACGGGGTGTTACAGATAGCTTGATTTGAAGGCGCCAAATCAACTAACTAGTGACCAGTGAAGGATAGTCAATAAACCACTTATTGATTTTTGCATCCCATTATCATTTTCGTCTTAGGTTATTTTACTCAGACCAATAAAAATTAATAAATAGATGAAAGAGAATAACAATTTCACAAAATTAACCTTATCATCATTAATTCATTTTTAGTTTTTGTAACTCATATCATTAATATTTTAAGAGATATAGGTGGGGAAAAATAATTAATGTTACATTGAAAAACTAAGGCGGGTGTATTGGATTAAGATTTTAAAAGATTATTTTAGCATAAAAAAGTCTTGTAAATTTTAAAGATTATGTAGGAATATTATAACTTATTATATTTCTTTACAAGATTTTTATAATAATTTGAATGTTAATGGATTCATATTATAAGATTTAAAGGATTTGAAAGAACTTTATAAATTTATAAGATTTGAAAGAATTCTATGAATTTTTAAAATCACATTCAAAATTACAAGAGTTAGTGAAAATAATAATAATAAGAAATGATGAGATTTGAATAATAAAAAATAAAACTAATATAATTTTTTAAAATCTTTTAATAGTTATATCGATTGTATAGCTTTATGTCATCCTATACTAACCTTTCTAGTAATAACATCTTCTCATTCTCACTTTTGGAGTTGGAGAATAGATTTAAAATTATACATTGATTTTTTGATTTTTTTAATTACTAAAATTATTTCATGATAAATCTAATGACATATTTAAATGGAGGTGCAATAATAAACATATACTATAATGAAGTAGTGAGGGTGAAAAAATGGTAGAAGGGTGACCAAGTTATGTGAATGACGAAATTAATGATGACAATCAAGGTTGTCAAACTCGTGATTTTACATAAACTCGTGGAGGTTCCGTAAACTCGACTTGTAAACTCATAAGAGTTTACTCAATATAAAAAATATATATTAATATTTTTATATATAAAATCATAACTAAATATTTCAACACTAAAATAAATCAAAATAAAAACCTTTAACAATAATTCAATAAACTAACATAGTCCACACTCAATCAAACATAAATTCATACAATACAAAACATAAGTTCTTAAAATAAAAGCATTTAAAAAACATAGAAATAGTTCAAATGTCCATCAATTCTCTAATTAAGTCATTTCCAATATCACCACCTCCACCATCATCTTCATCTCCATCATCTTCAAGCTCTTCCTAGGTTGAGAAGTAATTTTTAACATTGTCATTCAAAACCATATTGCCAATATCAAATGCATCCAAAGTTGGATCACTTAAACTTTCTCCAACCAAGTCAATATTGTTTTTACTACCACTTTCACCTAGAGGTTGCCCAACTTAGACATTGTCTTCATAAAAAATATCATCTCCCTCTTCTATTATCCACTTATCATCAAATTTTATATCTTCAAATGGGAAAACGAAAGTTTTTCTTATTTGTCTACTTTTCAGCTTCAAGTTGTATATCACATAAACTAAGTCATTTATCTTCTTTTGATGCAAACGGTTTCTCCTCTTTGTATGAACCTATAAATAACATAAAAAATTAAAGTTCATAACTTAACTAAAGTCTAGAGTCTAAACCAAACAAAAACAAATATTAAAAAAATAAAAAATCGTAAAATTGTACGCTTTTATTGAGTTTGGTTTGATTCTACCGAGTCAACTCTGAGTCTGCCAAAAAACAATTATGTGTGCGATTCAACTCGTTGGAGGTGTGCAGACTTTTAAAATTGTATGATTTTACAAGTTAAAACTAGAGTTTGATAACCATGGTCACAGTCACAAAAACATTACATCAAGCAGGTAATAAACATAGTTAGTATAAAAAAACATGATTAGTCTTAACACATAAGACAAACATTACTTTAATTTAGAAAACAAAGGAAAAAGTGCAGAGAAAAGGAGTATGTTTGATATTTTTTATTTCAAAAGAACAGGAGAAATATATATGACACACGCACCTTAGAGAAAATTAAAGAGATAAGAGAGTATGTGTGATGAGAGAAAAGAAAGTCTGACAATCAATAGAAATAGAAAGAAAAAAGTCTAACAAAATCTCAAGGGTTTGGGTGAGATTGTTTGGTTAGTCTTAGTACATAAGACAAACATTGATTTAATTTAAAAAACAAAGAAAAAAATGCAAAGGAGAGAAATATATTTGACATTTTTTTCCCAGAAGAATAAAAAATACATTTGACACACGTATCTTGAAAAATATTTAAGAGAGAAGATATTATGTGTGATAAGAGGAAAAAAAAGTCTAGCAATCAATAAAAAAGAAAGAAAAAAGTCTAGCAAAATCGCATGATTTAGATAAGATTTTTGTATAGATGTCTAATCAAATCTATCGAAATCTTTGTTAAAAAATAATCCATCAAAATTTATATATTTTTAAATATCAAAAGATTTTTTACTAGTTATAAAAAAATCATAATTAAATACCACCAGATTTTATTGTCTTCCTTAAAAAATCTTAAAAATCTTAATTGAATACCACAAGACTTATTTATACTATTTAAACATTCTGATAGAATGTCATAAAACTTTTTTATAAGAAAAAGTCTTTTAAAATCTTTTAAATTTTAATCTAATATACCTCTGAAATAATAATTATTTTAAAACAAAGTTTTTATTCTTACACGAGGATGATTATTGGATGGAGGGAGTATGTAACTTGGTTGCACTTCTTACGGTCATAATAATACGTTAGGAATAGGAATGCATCTCTTACTGTGTGAATTGCACCAATTTATGTTAAAGAATCTATTACAGTGAGCATTTACAAATATTTTAAACCACTTTGCTAAAAATGGATTTAAAGTAAGGTAATGAAGTGATTTATGTATATCTAAAAAAGTGAATTATATTTGGTATTAGTAGTATTTTGCTTATACTAAAATTCAAATCACAAATTTCAAGTGTTGGGAAAAAATACACTAATATTTTTATTATTCAAAAATTACAAATTCAATAACAAAAGCCAACACCATAAACAAAATAATAAAAAAAACATAAATTTATTTAGCGGAATTGATCCCTCATTATTATATTCACAATCTCAATCTCAATTTGTTTACCATAATTTAGATTTTCATCCCTAAGTATACTATCTTCTCACAACAAAACATGGCAATGAACGAGAGAAGCAAGGGGAAAGGACCCACAATCCACAAATGAAGTGGGTTCTAGAGAAAACCCTCACTACATAACGGTGATTGAAAGCAGGTGCATTACGGTGATTGAATAAACATATTCACGTGGCATATTCCACTATTGTACTAAGTAGGTGCATGTTTAGTTATGCTGTAGTGTGTTTCAATGCAAATCTAATAGGTAAAAATAAAATGAAAGCAAAAATAAGAATTCTGATTTGTTGAGAAAATTATTTTTGTCTCTAATATCATTTTATAATGAATTCTCAAACATGCTCTAAATCGTGTCAACAAGACCCATTATGTGATATTCTACCCTATCTATAATAATGTAGTGTTTATTATCATCACTGGATTTGTGCATGCTTTTGTACTATGTGGTTTTGCTTGCTTTTCAACGTTTGATGGTCCTTTTGTTGGAATGTTTATCAGATTTTATCAACACAATCTATTCTCTATGGAATATCATGAACCTGCACAAGAATAGTAGTAACAAAAGAGGTGCAAGAAAGTACAAAAGAAATTCAAACAAAACCATCTAAAGTAGGAATCAAGGTACACGAATGAGCTTTTCTTTCTCAATAATAATACATAAAAATGAATCAAGTGTAATTGTTTCAAAAACAAAATTTTGAAACTCTGCAAGAGGCCTAATTGTTACTTCACCTAGTGCCATTCTAAAGGCCAAAAGTTGCACCTATTCATAATTTATGAGAAATCTTATTATTATTATTATTATTTTCTCTATGCTCTAGTGGCATCATCATCATCATCATATTACTCTTCTCCAGCCTTCTGCTTCAACATAGCTATGAATTTCTCCCTCTCCTCTGGAGACATTCCCTGTGTTGAACAATCTCCAACTCCCCATTCTGCCCCACGTATGCAGTATTTGTTCTCAATTTCTTTACGGTTCCTGAAGAGTAACAATACAAGGGTTATTGTATCTTGCTAACAATAGATGCAGAAAAATCATATAAAAAAATAGTCATTATTTTCATCAAGGTTTTAAATTGTAGCCATAGTCACGGTTTTGCTGCAATCCTTAACATTGAAAAAAATTGGGGACAAATGCAACTCATATGCCCTCAAATGTACTCACAATGTGGTCACATAGAATCATAGATAGAACCAAAAAAACTTTGATGTTATCGTCAAATTTTTTTAAAACCTTGATTATCATTAACCATCTATAATCCATAGCAGTGTCCTAAGGTTTTGACTATGCAAATAAACACATAATTAAAAAAAAATTTACTTCTCTTTATTCAACTTGGATTTCTCAAGCAGTTCCTTCATCAAGGGGGATGATTTAATTCTTTCATCATTCTCAGCATATTTCTTCTGATTTTCTTCTGTAAAACAAAATTGAACCCAATTTCAGTTCCATCAAACATTCAAACTGAGCTTATTTCACAAAATCCCAAATGCTGCAAAACAAAAACATAATAGTTTAAGTTGAGACCATTGAGCTGTTTGAGAAAGTCAATCTGAGGTAGCTGAGGACCAGGAATAGCCTCTATTCCAGAAATTCCTGACATAAACCCAGCATGTGCTACAAAATAGGAAAATGCTCAAACTTTTAGCTAGTAATTAATAAGCATGTTTATGTTTATTTAAATATCCAATGAAGTAAGCTTCACACCACATAACAAAGTGAAACTATATGTATTTGCTACATTAAAATTAACACATGGTATTATTAGCACCTACCAGGGGTTGACCAGAGAAGAATTGAAAGTGAAGCAGCCAAAGGAACAGATTTGTGAAGAGCTTTGCATAAAGGAGGAAAAGACCAAGAAATTTTTGTGTGTGTGTCTCTTGTAGTTGTTGTGGGTGTCCCAATTTGAAACTTCTTTTGATGCGTGCTAAGATTTTCACTGAAGCTGGAGTGTGTAGTAGATGACATCTGAATGACAGATGGTAGTGAAGTGGAACCCATGATTGGCTTCTCCCTTCTTCTCTGTTCAACACTCAGATAGAAAAAGCCTGGGAGATAAGGGAGAGCAGAAACTGAAGGATGATATTGCTTCACTTTATGTATTCTATTATTTGACTTTTTTACTATATTGGTAATAATAGTTTGCTTTTAAATTACTAAACTAGTTCACTTTTTTTAAAAAAAATACTAACTTAGGGTAAGTGGTGTAGGATTTCCTTTTATTTTTCACTGAAATGATTTTGGACGGTTTATAATAATAACTTACAGTTTTAGACGGTATAAAAATAAAAATAAAGCAAATCGTATTCATCATATAAAACTTATTTCATGTTAGTATTATTATTTTCAAAAAAAAATACTAGAAGGGTAAAGAAATAAACACTATTATTAGGAATTACAATGAGATAAGGTGGGTACAATAGTAGTGTTCCTACTTGTCTGCCGGATAAAAATTCACTCGATATCTACCCTCATACATGTGAAAAACCTCTATTATTAAATATGACAATAGAATTAGACGAATATAATCTCCCAGATAAAACTTCGTCTCAAGCCCACTTCCATATTAGTGCAAGTATCCTCTTGATAGATACCCATGGATTTTATTATTATCACGAGTATTCGTGAATATATACGAATATTTACTAAAAAATCATTTAAAATAGTTTAAAAAAACATTTTAACCATAATTTTTAATTATTTTAACTTTTTAAAAAATAATTTAAAAGCTAAAATCCAACATAAGACATGAAAATATTTTGTTAATTAAAAGTAAAAAAAAATAAACAATAAAAATTTAAGGCAAATTTTATATAGCTTTATATATTTAAGTAAAAGGTATTCAATTTTATAATAACAAGAAATAGCAAATACCTAATGCACGAGTATCTTAATACCGACTCCCTCTCCCACTCCATTAATAAATTGATACTGAAAATAAGTCATTTAACTATGCATTTTTAACTATTACGGATATTATCAGTATTATAGATATTTTTGTCATTCTTGTCTAATATGTGTAGTCAATTATGCTACCGTTTTTTTAGTTCATTATACAAATAGGATCGTTATACACGTTGGTTTGATACATTGGTTAATTTCATGTTGATTAAGGGCGATTTGTTGGCTTGATCAGGAATGAAAATGCAAAGTTTTTTGGTGAATATACATGACTATTCTTTTTACAAATAAAAAAAAAGTGCCATCGATTTTCTCTCTTTCAATGATCTCTCTTTCAATGATCACTTATCTTTACACGATAGTCCAAATTCACCAACTCTAATATCTCATCCTTAACTTTCCACTAAGTAATTTCCCCCCATCGTTAATCCATATACTTAATAAAATGTCATCCACTTTAATTTCATTTCTTTGGTGCAAAATGATAGAAGAAAATAAAACTAAAATGAAAGGATTTCTTGCTAATTTAGGAGGTTATCAAAACAAAAATTATATATCTTTCTGATTTAAAAGCTGGCACAAAAATACCAAAAACAAACTGGTTTGACAACTAAGAACATAAGGGTAAAGATGAGCTTTTTGCCTGTGCAAGAAAACTTGTCAAGAACGTAACCACGATTAACGCATTGTGAAATAACTACCACAATTCTGCTCTCTTTTTACATTCATGTCCTGACAATTTCCTCATTTTCTTATAGTTGTATGATCACTCAAGCATGGCCTTGGCAGCATCAATTAATATTGGTCTAAACTCATGTGTGGCTCGACCAAGAACTGTGTACCCTTCCTTGTCCTCCACATCCACATCTGCTCCATGTCTTATCAGAAGAAGGGCTACCTGTAAACAGAACACATGAAAGAGATTTATGACCCTGAATTAGTATGATGTTCCACAATTACTATACTCCAACAACAAAACTATCAAAAAACATATTCCTCACATTGATACTACATAATCTATATAGTTGCTAAAACAAATTACTAATGGAGCCACCAACATTTGTTGGTCGAAGTGAAAGGGGATCAGATTCCTTAAGCACGTGATTTTGGGTTTAATTCATAGTTTCTTATTATGGAAAAAAGGAAAAACACTGACCCCACTACAGCATCAGACCATATCTCGAGAAATTAGTATGTCGTCTATCAAGTGAGATGATACTTAGGGAAGCCAAAAGAAACTAATGAAGCCAACTCCAAATCCAATTTACTCCTCATCATTGACATCAATTTATTCTATATAGATATTAAATACAATAATAACTAATGAAACCAACCCCAAAACATTCATTTGCATATTCTGTGCAGGAATTTACAGTGTAACCCTCCTTGCACCTCGGTGCATCTAAAATCAAATATTTGGGTGTCAACCCTCATTCTTTATTTCTCATCTTACATAAAACCTGAAATCCATTTATTAAATGCATTATGACAAATAATTCTAGAACAATTAGGAACTAATAAAGTACAATTGGTATTAAACAGCTTAGGCCTGGCATTCAATGCTTCATTGTTGTTGACCAGGCCTTACAAGCAAGGACCAAGCATAATCTTAATTTAAGACAAGAAGGATGAAATATTTGTTAAAAGAACACCAAGTACAGAAAAATATACTTGCATGATTCAGTTGTAAACAATCGACATAGCACCCTTCTTGAAAAATTCGCATGTAAAGAAACTAATTAAGCCATTGGATTGGATCATAAGAAAATGAACAAATGAATCAAGAAGTCACATCCACTATTTTAATACACAGGTGGACAGGAATTTTGCAAACAAAAACATTGAGCATGGTGTACTTTTGCTCATTTACAGCATACACGCATGTGTGCATAAACATAAAAAATAAGCATACCTCTTTGTTATAGCAAATCACAGCATTCATTAGAGGAGTTTGACCAGCTCTATCAACAGCATCAACCTCTGCTCCTTCTTCAATCAAAAATTCACACAGCTCAGATTTCCCAGTGCTAGCTGCCCGATGCAATGGAGTGCAACCAACCTGATCATAGTACAAGAGAAACAACACATGCACTAAATTATAATACATGTTATCTTCAACAATGTGATCTGAAGAAAACGGGTACATTGAAACTGCAGTGTTACAAACATATCAAATGTTTCCATGCTACAACCTTATCCTTTATATTAATCTTGGCATCATGGGAGATGAGCATTTCAGCGATCTTCACCCAACCTTTGCTGGCCGCATAGTGTAGAGCAGTGCGACCCCCATTATTTTTCAGATTAACATCAGCTCCTAGCAAACATGAAGAACAAGAACATTTGAGATAATTGATGAATCTTTCTACATTGTAAACAAAACGTAGTCATAAAAGGTATATGTCATCATTGGAGCTGCATTTTATTACTAGACTTGTGAATCTTCAAGGGAAATTCCACAATTTACAGAATACATACAACACAAAATAGCAGTCTACATATTCAATCAACATATGTATAAAATGAAAATTAATAGAAAACCACAATTGACACTTGAAAGGGTTCAACTGTCACTAATCACCTTTTTCAATCACAAGCTACACCAATTTAAAAGCTTCTCAACACTAACCCATAATCTGATTGCAGCTAAAAAATGGGAAAGATATACCTCAACTCTATTTAAGCTTAATAAGAAATTGAAATCAAGCGAGGACGAGTCCTGACATAGCGGTAAAGTTGTGACTTGGTGACTTGTTGGTCATAGGTTTGAATCCGGAAACAATCTCTTTGCATATGCAAGGATAAGATTGCGTACAATATCTCTCCCCCGTACCTGCGCATAACGTGGAGCCTCTGGGCAATGGGGTACGTAGTTTTTTAGTTTTTTTAAGAAATTGAAATCAGGCATCAGCATTGCATACCCCATGAAAAAGATTAATATAAATAACTAATTATAAACATATAAATTACCAGTTCCTAAGGTTTGAAATTGTGGTCACGGTCACAGTTACAGTTTTGTTGCAATATCAAGCAGATGACTGCGAACAAATGCAGCTGCAATTGCAATCACGATCGGTTATAGAGACCCCAACAACCTTCCATCGCAGTCACAACAATCGCAGTTGCAGACCGTCTTTTAAAACCATTGTATAACAATTCTTAGTACTAAGTCTTACGATTAAGCTCAAATCAATCAAACATATCAGTCTCGGGAATCAGACACCAATTACTTATCCACAAAGTATACACATCAATCAAATTTGAAGGGAAATAAAAAAGATGCTGACTGAGATCATGAATAACAAAAATAGTAATAAAAAAAATAAAGAGCATTGCCCTACCTTTGCTCAATAGAGTCTCCACTATCTCCACACTCCCAATGCTGGCTGCAGAGTGAAGCGGCGCCCACCCTTCCTCGTCGGCACAATTCACCACACCAACAGACGCATCACAAGACAACAGTATCTTCACTACCTAAACACATTCATTTCCATCCACAGCCGTCAAAAAACAGCAATCCCACTAACCAGAAACCCTAATTTCGAAGTGTAAAACCAAATGCAAAAAAGAACGCATTTTTACGACAATTGAAGGAGAACTAAAGAGACCCTTTTGAGAAGAGGCAAAAGGGTACCTGGGAGTGGCCGGAAGAAGCTGCAACGTGGAGGACGGAGCGAGCGTCTTCGTTTCTGAGAGAGAGGGCTTTGGAGAGGGTTTCAGAGGAGAGTGCTTCGAACGTTGACGTGTCACCCTCTTCAGCGGCTATGAACAAGTCCTTCTCTGTCACCTCGTTTTGTTGCTTCTTCTCGGTGTCTGCTTCCATCTCCATCGTTTTCTTCTCTCCCCGATTTTTTTTTTTTTTTTCACCCTAAAAATCAAATGTATGATTTCTCGTCTCTTGTTGGAAACAAACTTTGCTGCAAATACATCAGACTTTAGAAAATAACGTGGAGATTTTAATGCATTTTAGGATTTTAGTTACGGTAACCCGTGCGCGTTAGTACGGAATGTACTAATTTATTGCATTTTGTTTAGTTTTAAATTAGAAAATTATTTTTATAATAATTAAATATATGAATATTTTAGAAATAAAAAAAATAATTTATATTAAGAATAAGAAATTATGTATATTGTATGTAATATAAAGATATGATAATTATAAGTAAACATACGAATGAAAATTCTAACATTTATTTGTGTGTATATTTTGTCTTCGATTGCGTCCGTCAGTATTTCTTTTACATGTGTAATAACGAAAGATTATTTAATAACAATAAGTATATAGATGTAGTGTAATATAATTGTATGCATCTGACGATCAATTTATAATGTAGTACTTACTAACAATTTTGTTAATATCTTATAAAATTTCAGTCTAGAAATAGAATATTGTCTATAAATGTAACGTATGGGTTACAACAATTTCAAAAAGATTGAAAACTTAAATAATTTGAGCGGAACATGATTAATGTATGGCTGACTGAGAACCTGTTAGAATTTCAATTCATATAATCACTATAAGATAAAGATATAAGATGAATAGAAAAAATGAAAAAATTAGCTTGAAACAAAAATACTAATTTCCAATATAAGAAAAAATTGTAATATATAGCAAGCAACTTTCAATTATGAACTTTAATTAAACAAAACAACTGAAAACTTTATGTAAAATTAATGCTCTGCTAGTAAACTTCTCACTTGTTTAGGTCTTCTCTTTCAATTTACCTAAGTAATACCTTCATTTCTCTCCATTTTATCCTGCATCTTTTCTCTACTCTAAACTTTCATCTTCTACTCAATCATCAACTAGATTATTTTTATTCACTTATGTTTGTGTCAATGCTAACTTTTATAAATGTCTTATATCAAATTTCACAATTGAACATTCTATTGATCATTTACCCATTCACCTAAATTTCTACAATAAACATCAGTTTCAAGTTACTAACTTTTTTTAAACAAATATAATTGAACTATTGATTATAAATAGGAGTAATATTAACAAAAGATAAGCAACAACCAAAGATTATATGTGAAAAATTCTTACTCTATAAGATAATACCAAACCGGCAGAATCAACTGAAAAGTTCTCATGTGAAAAGTAGTATCAAAAGTGTCATAAATTTAAAAGTAAAATGAGAAATAAGGAAGCATATCCAAAAATGTCATTGACATTTGATCAAACACATAATTTGCAACCAATAAATCAATCTAGAACAAAATCAAATAAATATTTAAAAAATTCTCCAATTCTCGTCTATTTTTATAAAGACCCGTTTAGTATTTTTCTTCTACAAAATACTTTAACCCACAGGCCATATCAAATAAACATTTTTAACAAATTTAGTTCTTATTCACAATCTTAAAGAAATTTTGATGAAGGAGCAAAAAAATAAAGAAAGTAATTAAGTTAAACCAAAATCAACCAAAAAAATATAAACTAAGAAAATTATTCACCTTTATTGCTATAGATCACTATAAATCATGAAAAAATTATGAATAAGTTGTAGTCACAATGGCTGGCAAATGCATCTTTAGCGAGGGTTGCAATGTTAAATAGTTAACAGAGAAGTAAAAAGATATTTTGTTGGTATATTTTTAGAAGAGAGAGAAAATAAATTGAGTGAATGAAGAATGTAAGAGAAGAGAGAAAAATGGTGAGAAAACAAAGAACATCAGAGAAGAAGAATATTCTAGAGTTGGAAAAAGAGATAAGGTGATAAGGAAGATATTTGAACACACATAACTCTTAAAAAGGTAGTTAAAATTACATATCATATAGACTGGAAAGATATTTAAAAAATTGCAAGATCTAGCATAGTTTATTAATGATAAAATGGATGTGTAGCAAAAATAAGAGAAAGAAAGAAGTGAAGTTCAATAATAATTTTTTCTTGTTGTGATAATATACCTCTGTTGAAATCAGGTCATAAGCAATTGATCCACTTAAGGTTCCATCTTTTGTCACGTCTATGCAAACTTGCCAATAATTAGACTCAGCCAATGAAGGTGAGAACCAACAACATTGAAAAATATGAAGGGTCCAAAAGAGAAAATTTTGGAAATTATAACATAAAATGAAAGGAGACCACTGCACTCTAGACAATTGTCAAGTAAATTAATAAGAGAAAGAAAGAAGTGAATTTCAATAATAATTTTGTCTTCTTGTAATAATACACTTATGTTGAAATCAAGCCTTAAATTAGACTCAGTCAATTGAGATGAGAACCAACATTGTTGAGAAATATGAATGACCCAAATTTGGAGATTGTGGAAATCATAACATAAAATGAAAGGAAATCACTGCACTTAGCAAGTTTCTATACAATTGTCAAGTAAATAAGAGAGGAATTACTACATTATCAGTGATTTAGAGTCTTTTAGGGAAAAAAATTAAAATAATATTGAAATTTTGTATTTATGTAACTAGCTAGTACAATACCCTGTGTACACAGGTAATACCACTGCTTACGCGTTAAAGAGATAACATGTGAGAATGAGGAAATAAATGATATAATGAGTATTTAAGATTTAAAAAGAAATATTAATTTACTTATCAAAAAGGGGGTGCAATTAGCAAGTTTAAATTTAGAAATATTGGAGTGCATTTATCAAAAAAGTAGTGCAATGAGCAATTTTAATTTGGAAATATTGGAAATGCACTTATTAAAAAGGGGATGCAATTAGAAAAATTCACTTTTCTAAAACCTCTCCCCAACAATAGAAAGAGAGAGTAGATGCCAATCACCATTTTAACTCTATTTTTTTGCTAAGGGTCATTAATATAAAGTGTCCAATTTGGTAATTGTGCTAGCAGTTTGCTTTTATATAGGTATATTAGATTAGATTGGGGTTTAAGAACAACAACAATCACCACCGTCCAATTATATCCAATGGTCCATGTAAATTAACCTACTCAAATAATTAAAATTCACTATTACAATAATTCTTGGCCATTGGATTCATCTAACAGTTCACGAATTAAGTTTGATTGAATGTGTTAAAATTTAGAATAAATTTTAGATAAAAGATTATGTTAGACTTAAATATGTTTTAAATCCTTATAAGTTGGCGTTTTTTCATTTGTGGTCTCTATAAGTTTATTTTTTTTAATTTAGTCTTATAAGTTGACGTTTTCCAATTTTGGTCCCGTAAAATATTTTACTCATTTTTAAATTTTGTAAGTTTTCATTTTTTTTTCAATTTTGATTCATGTATGATTCTAATTTTTTTTTCATTTAAAGTCCCCTTAAGTCAGTGTTTATAAGGACTAAAATTGAAAAGACACAAACTTATAGGGACAAAAAAAATATAAAAAAAATGCTAACTTACAAGAACTAAAAATATATATAAGTCATTATATCATTTTGAAACTTCAGATTGGTTGTAAGTCTATACATAGATATTCTCACCCATGAATTCCAATGGTAATTCTCTTCCATTTTAATCTCTTAATTTTATGTTTGCAAGTTCCACTATTTTTATATTTTACTTTACAAAATATTTTCAATAGTGGTATCAAGAGTTTACTTCCTACATGCTATAAGAACAAAATTTGATTAAGTGCTAAATGCAGTGAGGTTGACTTGAAACATTATTGACTTATTGAGCGATTTATTTTTAATCAATTATGGTGAGAAATGTCTACTTCAAACAATTTTCACCTATCATTCCATTGTGAAAACTATCAGATTTGGGTTATGAAGATAAAAATTGTTTTAAGGTCTCAAGGTTTATGTATTGTAATATCTAAAGCTGATCCATTTCCATTGAGAGAAAATTCTACTATTGCTCATATGAAAGCCTAAGGAGAAAAAAATGAAGAAATATAAAATCATCACTTACTTATATTCAAGAATTGCATATCACATTTTACCAAAATCATGGACTTGGACACACCTAAAATAGGTGAGGGACAACATCCAAGATGAATTTGAGGGTAGTAACACCCAAGATGAATTTGAATTGATGAAGATAAAAGATAACAAATATGTCAAAGTTTAAATTCTAGCCGAATAATGAATGTTTTGAATCAACTGTGGCTTCTTGGTAAGACTCTTCAAATGTTCATAAGGTTGTTGAAAAATTATGATTTCGGAGCTTAACAAGTTTGAAGTCAATATCTTTGAAAAGCAATTGGTCGCTAAATTAGAAAATTTGGTTGTTGTGGATTTAGCAACCAAACTAGCAATCAAATCAAACCGGTTCGTAAAACCCAAGTTGCTAAACCATTCGCAATTGTATTTTTCTTCGATCGTTGTCTTGCAACCAAAATAACCAGTCACTATTATTAATTAGTGATGATAGTCTAGTCCCTTTATTGTCTCGAACTAATTTAGCAATCAAAACATCTATCTCTAATTCAATGGCTGAATTAAGGTTATATTATTTTAAGGAATAAATTACATGAATTTCCCTTTTTGAGATTTGTACTTATTACACTTAATACCTCTTCATTTTTTAACAATACTTTAAACCCCCTCTAACAAACAGTGTAAACTTTTCATTAGTCATATTAAAAAAGAATAAATAAATAAATATCTATTTTTCAAAAATCTAAAACTATCCTTCTCAATGGGTTACAAAACCCTATCAGGGAAATAATGTTAAGCAAGCACCTCAAGTACACACTTCAGTGCGATACGCACCTCAATCGCATTTGAGTCCTGCAAAGAAGACATTATACATTGTTGAAATCCAACTTCAACAACCTTGTTCACCACAGATCAAAACAACAAGAAGAAAATGAAAACAATGTTAGGGTTCCCCTAAATTGTTTTTTTCTTTCTTTTTTTGTTTGTTATTTCCTAGGTATAATTTTACTTATATTAAAAAAATAAAGTTGTTCACTTCCACATATTTGAAGGGAATTTGTCTTTATCTATGCCAAATTTTGTTTGTTGTCTCTTGGGTTTCACTTATAAAAAAATTCTTAGCTTTTAATTTTTTTTTTTGTTTGTCTATGAAATGATCTTTCCATGGAATTATTTGCCATATATCTTGTCCATGAGATGTGGCTGATCGCTTTAAGCACAAAAAAAGTGAATGGTTAAAATTTTGATTTTGATGGAAATGGTCTTTCTGTGGAATTTCTATGGAAGTTTCTGCCATATATTTAGCCATGTGAAAATCAAAGCTAGGGGGGTGTTGATGAGCAAAGTTAGGATCCCATGTCTTAAAAAAATTGTTTACTTTCAAGAAAAAAAGTAACTCACATGACAGTACTAACAAACATCTCAAACACTGTTTACATCCAAAGTGAACAAATTCAGCAGCAAAATGATCAAATGCAGCTTATATTACAACACTTTAATCTTAAATCTCTCATGCTAGGTCCTACTTCTTCACAAATGACAATGAGGACCATGTTGATGATGCTAGGCTTGATTGAATAATGACATATTAGAGTATTGTACATTGCATGTTTGTTTTCTATTGTCCCACCCATCTCTTCTATTTGATTTACCACTTGAGGGATGTGTTCTGTTTGTGATAAACAGAAATGTCCAACAAGATATGCTGGGAATTTGATGTAGGATCAAGACTCTCTCTAGAGATATTTATGAAGGTATAATACCTCAGGGAAGAAGATCACTGCTAAACAACACCGATGGTGTGAGGTGTGTGCACAGTGTTAATGGAAAAGAGAGAGTGAATATTGCGTACCTTGTCCTTTGAAAACATTCGTATTTATAACCACTGACCTGGAGGTT
>CM023941.1:7488439-7510750 GCA_013407115.1 Glycine latifolia
AACCTCCAGGTCAGTGGTTATAAATACGAATGTTTTCAAAGGACAAGATACGCAATATTCACTATCTCTTTTCCATTAACACTGTGCACACACCTCTTACCATCGGTGTTGTTTAGCAGTGATCTTCTTCCTTGAGATATTATACCTTCATAAATATCTCCAGAGAGAGTCTTGATCCTACATCAAATTCCCAGCATATCTTGTTGGACATTTCTGTTTATCACAAACAGAACAACACAATAATCAAGAGATAAAGTAGTAAAGGTGCCTTCAAATCATAAGAGAATCATTTAGTTCTATGAGGAATGCCAACCTAAACAAGGGATTTGACCTTCTAATGAGCGCATGATTTAATTCTCAGTTAAAGTTGTACAGAAGGAAGGAAGCATATGTTGATGTTAAATGAACTGAGAAACTGAAAATAGTTAATTAATCATTGCTGCACTTCCTTTTAGAAGCATATGACATGAGAAAAATACTTTAAAATTTAAAGAAAAGTACTCATAAAGTGTGCAACACACAATAATGCTTCTTGTTTTGGAGAAAGAATACTAACCAAGGATTTAAATCACTAACATCTAAAATGTATTAGAAAGATAAAAACAAGAAACACGGGAAATATAAAGAACCCTTAGTTTCTCGATCACTAGAAGGAACCGAATGTATTAGAAAGATAAAAACAAGAAACAAGGATTGAATAAATTATACATGTATTGCATCTTTTTGTCTATAAAATCTTAGACATCTCGCAATCATCATAAACTTAGTCCCTCCCAAAAAACAGAAATTTTAGATTAAGTTCCTCATCAAGATAGGGACAAACAACCAACGTAAATAATACTTTTACACCAGGTAGCCAAGCACTAGTGTTAGTATTAAGGGAAACTCTGATTAGAGATTATAACCCATTTTCATGCTAAAAAGAAACCAGTTTTCAGTACTAAATACAATATGTAAGAAGCAATGAAATAATTCCTGTAGCAAAAAGTTTAAATAATAAAAGACAATTCATTTCCTTTATTTTCATAGTATCCTATCCTGGTTACATGCTAAGATATATTCATGGTTAGCATTCAATTATTTAAGGAATAAGGTAGTGAAAACAAAATATTCACATGCTAACATTAACAACAATATAAACAGGCTCTACAGTGCTAAAAAAACATAAAAATAAAATTCCTAAGGATCAACAAAAATGATTGTTTTTGGGAATCCTCATTTTTTTTGCCTAGTCTACTACTATAGAAAATCAACCTAAATGTCCTAGAGTAAAGCACAACAACATTTGTCTATCGACCTATTTTTATCCTTCACCAAATTAACATATAATAAACTTTAAAGTACAATCCAAGATGTAGAAAGATTAAACTTACAGCAAGATTGTTGCACTTGTCATTGACCTATTCTCCCGATTTCAATTTCTTTGTTTTCTCTGTTACCTCAAAGTTCCAAGAAATTGGGGGTTTGATTATGAGACACTCCATTTCAAACTAAAGCAGAACCAAGCAATGTTGAAGTTAATGCCCCCTCATCCATCAACTATCTTCCTAGAGACTGAGACTTCAATGATATCACATGGTGCATACTATATATGATCGGATAGCACTCAGCGGCAAATGAAGCTCAAAACATACATTGAAGTGAGCAAGGAAACACTTTTCATCATCACTTTCTATAAAAGATGTTGGTTGCAATTCTTTGATAGAAAATGATTCTATAGAGATACAATCAATTCTAAAACTAATTTTTAAAGGGTGTAGAAAATGATTTTTTCCTAAGTAATTGTTTTGGTCCTTCCATTGTGAAATTTGTAATTTGATTATTTTCCATAGCTAATACATTTTCATATAATAAATGAATAGTTTACAGAGAAATAACTTATACAAACCAGATGATAATTGAGAATCCTCCCCAGATGAGCATAGAGAACAAACTGATATATTCAAAGAGGGGAAAACAATAGCCTGAGAGGGATATATACAATCCCTTCTACAGGTGCTCTTGCCTTTACTTAATAAACAAATCACAACATTTTTCACAAAAACTTAAATAAATCCCGTCCTCAAACATATTGGCCATTCATTACATTAGGAATCTAGCAAAATTGTTCTCCCTCAAATGTATTGATACTTATGACAAATTTACCCCCTTTTGGTGTGTTGTGCTCATACCATTTTGGTGTTGTGCTCAAACCATTTTGGGGTTCACAAATTTTAGACAAATTTACCTTTATCAGTTTTAAATTTTTACTATTCTTTCTTAATAGCTCCTCATTACTTGTATGTGATTATTTACTTTTTTTGAGAGAAAAATGGTCATACACTGATAGTGTAAAAAATTTCCATTCCATCACAATTTACCATGTATGATAAGTTTGTTGACTTTTAAAATAATTATCTTAAATTAATTCAAACGGTGATTTGTGATTGGATAATAATATAAGTACATAAACATTAAACTCTTTTTTATCATATTCTTTTTATTAATAAATGTATTAACAAAAATTAATTTTTCATTAAATCAGATGAATATAATATTATTAAATCGGAAAAATGACAAAACATGCACCCAAATGAATAACTTACCTAAGTTGTCCATGGAAGAAAGCTCCTAAACAAAAATATCCATTCAAACCTCATTCTTAGAAACACTCATTTAGCATTTATTTATTTTACCTCTCTTATCACATGTATCTCCTATTATATTATGCTCCTCTTTCTTTTGTTTCTTTCACAATGTAGATTTGATTGTAGTTTTGGTGTTCACAAAAGATTTTTTCTTAGTTGTTTCTTTGGTTTTTATTTTCGGTTGCTTTATTGTATTGTCAACGTAATATTTAATTTGGGGTTATGTCAATAGGAGGGGGATTGTTGTGCTTTTGTTTTTGGAAATATGTAACTTCATACTTAGATAAATAGACAAAAGTGAAAAAGTGTAAGTAGAATACTCCCTTGGTCCCAAAATAATTGATGTTTAAGGTTTTCTTACACATGCCAAGAAAGAAAGTATTTCAAGAGAATTAGTATTTATTATAGAACTTGTTTTACTAAAATATCTTTGTGCTCTCTCTTAATTTCAATAAACGTGTTATTAAGTCTTCTAAGACAACATTATATATTAATGGGAAAAATGGAATAGATGTTTAAATATCTTATTGAAAAGTGAGAATATTAGTTGATTTGAATTTTTTTTCAAAGGCTAAAACTACATTCATTTTGGGACAGAGGGAGTAGACGATATGATGAGATAGTGAGTAAAAGAATTTGGAGAATTAATTACATGATTAATTAAGACTATCATGGTCTCAATCAATTTTCATGTCACATGTAATCAACTTTATTAATTTTTCATCATAAATTGAAAATCATGATTATATATCATTGATAAGGACAATGGATATATATATGGTGGTCTCGAACAATATAGTAATTTCTTGAGAAATAAAGATAGAGAATGATTGTAAATATGTTGTTTATAATGCAAGGGTTTCAAACATTATTCCATTATGGTAAGGGAAATTCTTTACACAAAACTTAAGAATGATTTTGTGTGTTTGTTTTAAAGATATATGTTTTTTTTGGAAACTTATGAACAAGTTGTTACAATAGGTGAAAATAAAAAAATTAAACAAACATTAAGCTTTACTGATAAATTAACTAGTTTATGCATATGTTAATTTACACAATTTTTGTCATTTAATCTCTTCAAAAATTGATTTTTAACTTATGAGATGAGCTTAATTTATTTTATCTTCTTATTTTTTATAAGTATTTATTAAGAAGTTTATCGAAACTTAACCATTATAAATATTATAATTGTGTTTTGATGAAAGGCTTTAACAAGTATGTATACACCATTAACCAATCAAGGATCATTCTTGGTATGATTTCCAATGTAGGTAGATATTATAAAATTCAAAAACTTACCATACAAGATAATTTGTTTTTGATAGATAATGTAAAAAAATTATATTGTCAATGCATATATTATTTGTTTAAGTATGCCAAGTAGTCTTGTATAACTTAGGAGTTGAGGCAAAGGGTGTTGTTTATAAACACCCTTCTCCCTTTACTCACTAAGGTGACTTTTAAAAACAAAAATGTAATAACTAATTGAGTGCCAAAGCCACAATACCTCACATGTGGTGACATTAAACATGCCAACATACTTAGGTCAAAACAATATTGGTTCTTGAAAGAGGACCTAAGTCACTCTTCTCCTTTTACCTTAATTGGAGGGCTTGTTTTGGTACACTAAAAGTTCCACATCGCCTAACATTTGAGGCCAATTTTTTTACTTCAAGTCCACTAACATCGTTAAGACCATTGAATCCAAACTATTGTCTACATTAGCTTTTAGTGAGTCATCATGATTTTGTCCTTAAAAAACATGTAAATGTGTTAAGGGAAGATTGTGTTTAGAAATGATCCTTTGCATCAACTCCTAATTAGTGATGTGAGACTTTTCTTATTTGTTCTTGACAAAAAGAGTTTAATTAGCATTCACTACTAGTGTACTTTTTTTTACAAACTTATCATATATAATAATTTGAAATTGGACGACAATGCATACACTATTTATATTTTAGGAATTTTTTTTAATAAACCTACACTGCCATATAAAATAATAAATATTATAGTTATTATTAAAATACTTATTTTTCTTTTTTTTTCACTTTCTTTTTTTATGTTTTTTGTATAACAATAGTTATTATATCTATGATTTTCTTTCTCATATCTTCCTTGGTACACCCTAAAATGAAATGCTAGTTCTTTGTTATCCTAATGGTATGTTTGATTTAGAGATTTTTTTTTTAAAGTTAACAATGTTTTATTTTTATTTGGTAAAAAAAAATAAAGATAAAGACAAAGAAAAATGATTTTTAGAAACAAAAGTCCCTCTCTCTAAGTGGAATGAAGGAAAAAAAGGTAATAAATATAACAAAATACTATAAAAATGAGAGATATAAATAAATAAAAATATTTATGATAAAAATAATAAATTTAAAATGTTTTAAAATAAACAAAATATAATTTTTTTTATACTAATGATGATGACCTAGCCATTTATAACTTTCAAACCCAATCCAATAATCACATCTTATTGACAACTCCAATTAATGTTATCATTAGTTAAATCCACATTAACACATGTGGGATATTGTTTTTTTTTTCTTCATATTTTTGCACATCTTTTTTCTTTTTGATGGTATTTTTGCACCTCTTATTATCTTTATATTAATTATTTTAAAATCTTTACACTCAAAGCACATGAAATCTAATATAATCTAATATTTACTTATATAAAAGGAGACTACCAGCACAATTACTAAATTAGACATTATACAATATTAATACTTGGCATAAAATAGGGGAGATAAAGAAAAATGAACTTTTCTAATTTGCCCCCTTTTTAATAAGTGCACTCCAATATTTTAAAATTAAAAATTTCTAATTGCACCGCCTATCTGATAAATGCATTCTAATATTTTCAAATTAAAACTTGCTAATTGCACTCCCTTTTTGATAAGTAAATTAATATTTCCTTTTAAATCTTAAATACTCATTATATCATTTTTTCATCTATCTCACATGTTATCTCTTTAACGCATAGGCAGTGGTATTACCTATGTATGCAGAATATCGTATTAGCTAGTTACAAAAATACAAAATCTCAATATTATTTTAATTTTTTCTTCCGAAAAGACTCTAAATCACTGGTAATATAGTAATTCCTCTCTTATTTACTTGACAATTGTCTAGAAACTTACTAAATGCAGTGATTTCCTTTCATTTTATGTTATGATTTCCAAAATCTCATAATTTGGGTCCTTTATATTTCTCAATATTGTTGGTTCTCATCTCAATTGACTGAGTTTAATTAAAGGCTTGATTTCAACAGAGGTGTATTATCACAAGAAGAAAAAATTATTATTGAACTTCACTTTTTTCTTTCTCTTATGAATTTACTTGACAACTGTCTAGAATGCAGTGATCTCCTTTCATTTTATGTTATGATTTCCACAATTTTCTCCTTTGGACCCTTCATATTTCTCAATGTTGTTGGTTCTCACCTCAATTAGCTGAGTCTAATTATTGACATGTTTGCACAAGAGTGACAAAGATGGAACCTTAAGTGGATTAATTGCTTATGACCTGATTTCAACAGAGGTATATTATCACAAGAAGAAAAAATTATTATTGAACTTCGCTTCTTTCTTTATCTTATTTTTGCTACACATTCATATTGTCATTAATAAACTATGCTAGATCTTGCATTTTTTTTAATATCTTTCTAGCCTAGATGATATGTTGTCTTAACTACCTTTTCTTATCATCTTCTCTTTTTTCTCAACTATGAAACGTTCTTCTTCTCTGATGTTCTATGTCTTCTCACCATTTTCTCTCTTCTCTTACCTTCTTCATTCACTTAATTTATTTTTTCTCTCTTCTAAAAATAAATCAGTGAAATATCTTTTTACTTCTCCGTTAACCGTTCAACGTTGCAACCCTCACTGAATATGCATTTGTCAGCCACTGTGACTACAACTTCTTCATAATTTTTTCATGTTTTATAGTGATCTGCAATAACAAAGGTGAACAATTTTCTTAGTTTCTATTTTCTTGGTTGATTTTGGTTTGGCCTAATTACTTTCTTTGTTTTTTTTCCTTCATCAAAATTTCTCTAATATTGTGAATATGGACTAAATTTGTTAAAAAAGTTTATTTGATATGGCCTATGGGTTAAAGTATTTTATGAAAAAAGATACTAAACAGGTCTTTATAAGAATAGATGAGAATTGGAGAATTTTTTAAATATTTATTTGATTTTCTTCTAGACTGATTTATTGGTTGTAAATTATGTGTTTGATCAAATGTCAAAAATGACATTTTTGGGTATGTTTCCTTATTTCTTTTTTAACTTTTAAATTTATGACACTTTTGAGACTACTTTTCACATGGAACTTTTCAGTTGATTATGTCAGTTTGGTATTATCTTATAGAGTAGGAATTTTCACATACAATATTTGGTTGTTGTTGCTTATCTTTTGTTAATATTACTCCTATTTATAATCAATAGTTAAATTATATTTGTTTTTAAAAAAGTTAGTAAATGCTAATTGATAGTTTCTGCAGAAATTTAGGTGAATAGGTAAAGGATCAATAGAATATTCAATTGTGAAATTTGATGCAAGACTTCTATAAAAGTGAGCATTGACACAAACAGAAGTGAATAAAAGTAATTCAGTTGATGATTGAGTAGAAGATGAATGTTCAGAGTGAATAAAAGATGCATGACAAAATGGAGAGAAATTAAGGTATTATTTGGGTAAATTGAAAGAGAAAACCTAAATAAGTGAAAAGTTTATTAGCATAACATTAATTTTGCATAAAGTTTTCAGTTATTTTCTTTAATTTAAGTTCATAATTGAAAGTTGCTTGTTACATATTACAATTCTTGCTTAGATTGAAAATTAGTATTTTTGTTTAATTTTTTCATTTTTTCTATCCATCTTATATCTTTATCTTATAGTGATTATATGAATTGAAATTATAACAGATTAATCAGCCATGCAGTGGTCATGTTTTACTTAAATTATTTAAGTTTTTAATCTTTTTAAAATTGTTGTGACCCATCAGTTACATTTATAAACAATATTCTATTTTTAGACTAGAATTTTGTAAGATATTAACAAAATTGTTAAGGAGTACTATATTACAACTTGATCGTCAAGTACCTACAATTATATTACACTGTATCTATATACCTATTGTTATTACATAGTATTTCTTATTACATATGCAAAAGGAATGCTTATAAACATAATCGAATACAAAAGATACACACAAATAAGTGTTATAATTTTCATTTGTACATTTACTTATAATTATCATATCTTTATAAATTCATCATTTTAAAAATATTTATATATTTATTTATTATAAAAATTGTTTTCCAATTTAAAGTGAATCAAAATAAATCAGTTTTTTATTGTGCAGTTTATACTAAAAATGTGACACATTTCTCTTCCTGCAAAGACACACTCTGTATTTTGTTTTTTTTTGTTTTCTTTTTTAAATTAATATAAATATCCGGTGAAAACGCTGAATTGACCGGCGTTGCGTCTGCAATTCTGTTTCTTGTTCGATTCATTTTCCAACCAAAACCTCATTCAACGACGTCGTTTCCTCCCTTCTTATCCATCATATATATATATATATATATATATATATATACAATATATATATATATATATATATACATATATATATATTTCACCTCCATCGTTATTCTTCCGTTTGTTTCAAGCCATTCGCAACGGTTAAAGAGAGAGTGACAGAGAGCGTGAGAGAGAGAGCCCGTTCTTCCTCTATCAATCTCTGCTCTTTCCTCTCCCCTTTCCAGATTCGTTGCATTTTCTCATTCCTCGCGAATTCCGAAATCGCGTTCCATTGGCTCTCGATTCCCACGCTCCGCGTTCACGGTGAGATATTTGTGTTTTTTCCTTGCAATTTGCATTTTCACCTTTTCGACTTTGATTTCAGTTCTTAATTTTTAATTTGAATAGTACTTTCCGTGTTTGGTTAGCTTTAAGACGAAGATAGTGTGAGTTAGGTTTTGTTAGTTATGATTTCACTTGTTGATTCTCGAGATTTTTTGTTTTCTATAGATTGTTATGATTGTGATTGAAATAATTTGTTATGATGCTGTTTTAACAGCTTTATTCGCTGAGAACGTGTTAGACTTTATTAGTTATGATATTTTGCTCTTTCTTCCGTCGAAACAGGTTGATCAATTGTGTTGATTAAGCTCTTTGTGTTCCTTTGACTTGATAACGGCAGGTTAACAATGCGAAACGAACACGTAATGTGTGGTTTTTTCAGCTTTTTACATTTGCGTTAGAGTAATGCTAGGGGTTTGGCACTGTGATATGATAGTCTTTGGTGGTTTAACTTGACAATTTATGATTAAGGGTCTGTTTGGGTGTAAGTTTCCCTAGAAGCACTTCTATGAAAAGAAAATAAGAAAAAATAAAATAAAATGAGTTTCTTCATAAGTTAAAATTAGTTTTCCATTAGTTAATTTGTAAAAGCTCTCTCATATAACTTTTCTAAAAAATGAGAGGACATTTATAAATGAGCTAATGGAGAGCTAATTTTAGCTTATGAAGAAGTTTATTTCATTTTTTTTTCTTATTTTCTTCTCCTAGAAGTGCTTTTAGAGAAGCTTATCCAAACAGACCCTAGGTTCATGTTTTAAAAAACTGGGATCCTTGACGTTGCGGGAAGTTGCAGACAATGTGGCCAACGCAGCCACAGTGGTGGTCACTGAGAGCCCAACAGCCTTGACGTTATGGCTGAAATTGTGGTCGTGGACCATTTTTTAAAACCTTGGTCCGGGCTGTTAAAATTTTAGAATAAATTTAATCATGTTGTCTTAAAGATTATGCTGAAATGGGAGAAACCCAGTACAGTACTGTCAACAATTGTGTCCCTCTCTCTTTCCTCAAATTTAATATTTTCCTGCTAATGATGCCCTTTATAACTTGTAAAAATTTCTGGCTTTTCAATTTTGACACACAATCTTATGGTTTTAATGAGTCTATTTGTCTTGGATGTAAGACAATGCTTGATAGATTAGTTGAGTTAGAAGCTCTGTTAAAAATTTGATATATACATTACTGATGACTGATAGTTGTTGTAAATTGTGTTAGTTTTTCTTTCTGCATTTAAATCTTAAGATAACATCGATTGTATTTATTTTATGTAGTCATGCAATAATTAATTTTTTTTTCTGTAGATTTTGATTGAGATGAAACTTGAAAGCGCTTGATAGTCAACAGGGGAAGAGAAAATGCTGAGGCCCAGGTTCATGGGAAAGTGCTTCTGTTTTGGACAATGGCTTCAATGATTACTGCCTCTGCATTTTAAATTTGTTCATCTTTCATGATGTGGAGTTTTGCATCAAATGCCCTTACAAGCATTAGATTGAAAATAGGCTCCAAACAGCCAAGTCAAACTTCTGCAGAATGCTCAGATGATGAGGTCTGCTCTAATGCCAGCAGAGACGAAGGGCTGGAATGCCCAATATGTTGGGAATCCTTCAACATAGTTGAGAATGTGCCCTATGTCTTGTGGTGTGGCCACACCCTCTGTAAAAATTGCGTCTTGGGACTGCAATGGGCAGTGGTGAAATTTCCTACTCAGCAAATCAAGATTCCGTTCTTCATTTATTGTCCATGGTGCCACCTGTTATCGTTCCGGATCATTTACAAGGGCAATCTTAAATATCCTTGCAAGAACTTCTTCCTTCTCTGGATGGTCGAGAGCCTGAATGGTGATAGGAATAAGCTCGTTTCCCCTTGCACAGACAACCAACCAATTTGGTCTCCCAAGTGCAACCTTCTGGGAAATCAAGTTACTAATTGTAACCTAAGAAGGGCCTTAGTAAGTCCTTGTTCTAGACTGTTGGGATCTAACCGCAACTTTCGTGTCAATGGTGGAGAAACACACCACTTTTCCCTTCATAAATCCCTGGATTTCTTCCTTCACTTTACAACCAAGTTCCCATTGGTCATCATTTTCCTTCTGATTGCCCTTTTCTTAATTCCCTGCAGTGCTGTTATTTTAGTCCTATACTTTCTAGTCACTAGTCTTTTTGCTATACCATCATTTCTCGTATTGTACTTTGCTTACCCTACGATCCAGAGGCTGATAAGAGAAATAACATCTTAAGATATAGCCTTCAGCAGTGTTACTCTGGATTGATTGTCGTACTCTGGTAATTTCTGTTTGTTACCTTTAGGTTTTTATATTCTTATAGTTCTATATCTTTTGTAATTTTTGTGCAATTTTTGTATCTACTTAAGTTGAAAATCTTGAGAGGAACTTTATTTTTTGGCAGTTGTATTTTTATTCTTAATTTCTTTTTTTTTTTTCCTTTTTCTGAAGTGGGTAATTAAATATTTGTACAAAGAACAAGGTTCACTTGCCGAAAAGTACATGTATTCGAATGACTATGGCCATGCGATACTTATAGAAAATGTTTCATGCAATATCTAAGTCGGGGCATGATTTGGACCTGAGCTTAAATGTAGTTTCGGCATACGTTTTCCTGTTCATTAACTTCATTTGAAAAATCGCTAGATTAGTCATTCTGTACCTTAATGGTCACTGTGTATATTTTAAAGGTTTTTTTTTAATTAAAAGATATATATTAAAAAGTATAAATCATAATGGTCATGGAAGTGTTTTTCAGAAAATGTAGAAACTTCAATGAAACTGTTTTGCTGCATTTCCCAGAAGTTACAAATAGTAGTAGCTTGTAAAAGAAAGCTTAAAAAAGGTGTATTATATGTATTATTTTTAAGCTTAAAGAAACCAAATTGATAACTTATTAAGTTCTGGATTGTCACTTGTTTATTTTCTGTTTGTTGGATTATTTTAGCTCTACTTTAGTTTTGCATATAAACAGAGTAGATGTAGTAGCAATTTTGGTATCCAATCCATGCTTATTGTCAGGGTTTTCTTAATTTCAAAGCCTTTTTAATTTTACAACTAACGTGCCTTCAGAGAAGTTTTCAGTTGGCCCCTCCAATGTTTGTGTCTTACTTGACTAATTGCTGAAAGTGAAAACTATGGGAAAAATAACAGTTTGGGTTAGCTTGATTAAACAATTAAACTCTGCAGTTTCATAACATGATAAATCATTTTATTGGTTAATTTGTCATTTCCTGAAAATAAAGTTGACACTCAAACTATGGTAATGATTTTTTTGTTTTTTGTTTTTACCAAAACTAAACTCTAAAGCAAGAAAAACTGCAACTAATTTACACAAGTAGCTCGTGTATCTGTTCAACTTTTCTGTTTTTCTTTTTCCAATTTTTATAGGAAGATGCCTTGTTTTTACTAGGAATGAAGACCAAGAGCTATATATGGATAGAACTATGAAACATATATTTCTTTAAGTTCCCCAATCCCAGTGATGCTACATAATTGGTGATCTCAAAAGCAGAAGCAAAAGCAAATGCCTGGCATCTCGCCTGTTCGAATTACATTTGCCTTCTCTTTTGCTTTTTGTTCTTCATTCCTCCGGCTTTCTTCTGCCTTGGTTCTCGCTCCATCTGCAATTTGATCTGTAGCCGTGATCTTATTCTGAAAATCTTCCAAAGCTTTCATCCTTCTTTGCTCAACTCCTCTCTGCAGGGGTTTAGAAAATCATGATTAGGAACCACATGCTAATTTTATGACTTAATTTACTAAGTTAGACCAAAGACTTCATCTGGCATTGGCCATGGAAGCATTTAACGGCTTAATTTAGATGAAATTTGATTACAGAAACCGGCATATATGGTCAAGTAGATTGTTTCATTAAAAACAATTTAAATATAAGGCTAAAAAATGAATGAGTCAAAAGTTTAGGGACTAAATTTTAATGTTCCGATTTTGCTTCATATGCTATAAGTTGTTTGATGAATCACAAGAATCACATCATGAGTCTAATTTCGGTTAGGTATAAAGAATGGCCGAGTGAAACCTCTTCCTTATCTAGCTTGCGTCTGGCTTTCATCTTCTTCTTGTTTTCCCATGAATCTATCACCTCTCTCAACTTGTCATACCTGACAATTTCTTTTTCATTAGTATAAAGTGCATGTAATAATGTACGAATCAAGCATGGTAGCATTTATTGAAATTCTGATTGAGAACTGCTTCTTTGGTAGAAATTCAATGTAATATAACATCCAAAATCTAAATACCTTTGTCTGATCTCTTGAAACTCAGCTCTCTCCCATTCATCTACTTTTGTGCGCCTTTCGGTAACAATTGGTTGTCTTGCAGGGGCAGGCTTTGTTGAAGTCTCAGGCTTTTCATCCGAGAAAGTTGAACTCTTTCTCATTGATGGTGCAGGGGTAATGCTCTCTTCTGGCTTCTTACCTTGGTCATTCTTAGATCTAAACGAACCTGAACATGATGCACACAAAGTTACTATAATTTGTGAATCCCCAACCTCAAAAGGGTACAATAACAACAGAAGTATTTTCCTACTAGATGTCATTTGATTCCATTGAAGACAAAATCTTTAGAGATATATTATTCGCGTTGAGATCCCTTCAGAAGGATCTCATTCATCCTTACCTGACAATCGCTTGGATGCACTATTAAGTAAGGGAGTTTGAGGTTTTGTGCCGTCCACCTTGCTTTTGGTCTTTGTCAATGAGGCCTCCGGGGTTTCACTCTTCTGTTCAGAAACATCTTGCAAGTTAACTGCGAATGCAGCAGCCGCCACTGCAGCAGCGTGGTCCATGTCTCTGGAGTCATGATCACCACTCCTTTTCCTTGAAAACTGTTTCTGGAACCAATTATCGCCACCCTGTTTCTTCTCTCCTGGAATTGTCACCAGAGTTTCTTAACAAATTGCCTCATTGATTTTAAGACAAAAACTGACAGAAAATCTTTGTTCATGTGTTTCAAACTTTGGTCAAATGGAATATACATTGTTTTTTACCTTTATTCTTTAGTTCCTTATTTTGGTTACAGGTTCACAGCATATCACAAATTCTCAGCTCCTTCCTTTTTACTTCTTCACCATGACACCCTTTCTTGCCTAGTATGCTAATAGTAATACAGATAATAAAGACCTCAAGGGGAGGGAAAAAAAACATTACCTCTGAAAGATTGAGTCTTCTGAATTGGTATTTTCGAATCCCTGGTAAGTGTTCATATAAACGGATAATACTTATGAGCACCTTAATCGTGGTTTTATACAATATGTGAAAATATATTAGTTGAATGAAAAGCTACTTTATGCAGCTATTATTATGAGCATGCATCCAACTACTATCAGCAAGGGAGACTGCAGAGAAACGAAATTTTAAGTAAAATGATCATGTTGATAAAGGAGAAATTACTATATGGTTTTGAACCTATATTTGTTTTAATGGTATTGACTAATTTTTACATGACATGTAATCAGTTTTTTTTTGTTCTGGGTCAGAGACCTCAGGTGTCTCCCAACCCCTAGAGTTAAAGTCTTAGGACTAATCCTGCTCGCGATGCATAGCTGCTGCTAATCCAAGAAAATTTTGCACAATGAGAGAATTGAACACGGATTTTTCCGCTAAATGGATCGTTTTTTCACATTTGAACGTAATGAAACCTTACACCACTGCGCCAACCCTACGAACTTTAAATATTTTAACAAAAGTCTCCTTATCAAGAGTTTAGTTCAGCTAGATATATGACTGGCATGAAATAGCAAAACATTTTAGCCAGTGAAAAGTTAGAAGCACTAACCTCATTTGATTAAAAAAATTCTCCATTCTAGTTCAAATTCTGTTCCCAGGCTTCCCTTCTATGTGTCATCCATTGGCCACAGGCAGATGCTTTTTGAAATATATAGAAGAAACCTTGGAAAGGAAACTTTTTAGGTTTGTCATAAGACTGCTATTTGGAGGAGGGCAAGCAAGGTCAAATATACTTTGCATGTGGTAATTGGTTTGGAACTCAAGTGCCTTGTGAGGGAAGACAGGTATTCTTTTGTTCTTTAGAGAATTAGCTGTCAGTATAGGATCTTATTTGACATTCTCCACCACAATCATATTTCTTTGTTTGCTGATGATTTTTGATGAATCCCAATTGAGATTTCCAGCAAAAACAATATGAAATAGTGCTTTCTATTATGTCTTCAGCATCTAAGCGGATAAAGGATGGCAAAAAATAAAAGACACACAAGAGAGAGCATATATTCGCAGTGGTCACTTTTTGTGCTACAAAATGTTTAATAGGTCACATTTTTAGCATTTCCTGATTTAATCTTCATAAAATTATGACAGTTTTGTTGAATTTCTTTGCACCTTTCTTGAGAAAAATATAATGACCAAGACTATACATGAGATGGACATACTTTGTAGGAGAAATATTTCATTATGATAAAAATGGAAAATGTTTTTTGTGCATCAAATTTTATTCAACACCTAGAGACAGAAAAAAAGAAAAATACATATATAATATGTGATATAATTTGATTAAACAGAAAATTAGAGAAAAGCAAGTGTTAGCAGAGTGTTTTGCTTTATAGAGTTATATCAATATGTTGTCCCTCAATAAAAAAAAGTTATTTTCTTTAATTTAATTTTTTTGAGATTGGATTATACAAAAAGATAAAAATAAAATAGAAGTAAAAACAATTACACATAATATGATAGTAGTAATATTTAATTAATGAAATTGTGGCCAGATGATGGGGTGGGGCAACATAAAACATCTTAACTTCAGCGTGGCCAGATTTTTTTTTTGATGAATTGTCTGGGCAAAGAACACCCCAAACAAAGATTAAGTATTACTCAAATCAGAAAGTCTTACATTAACATCCTCCATAGAGGAGTTATCAGCAAAAGGAGGAATATAATCATAAAAGCATAAATCAGATGATAAAGATAGTCCCGCTTTGGCAAAAGAGTCAGCCAAATTATTTTGCTTTCCTCATGATGTGCATCACCCAGGATTGTTGAAATTTGTGTTTGATCTTTGCAATCTCACTCACAATTTCCTTAAACTGACCATCATAGTTTGTGTCATCCAATATTTTCACAGCATCAAAGGCAATCAGTTTCAACAATCAAATGATTTACCTCTTTTTCTCGAGCCATTTGCAACACATAAAATATTGCTCAAAGTTCCGATTCCAAGATATAACAGTGAGAAAGCTCGAATGAATTTACCATCACTATCTCGAAGGACAGCACCGCAAGCTACTGCTGCAGCTAAGTGGGAGTAGGCACCATCATAACTAGTGATGTCAAAACAGGCTCAATCCGTGGATCAACCCGTTTTGACCCACATAATTAGTGGGTTGGATTACAAAAAATCTGGCTCACCAAGACCTCGGATCATTTGAATCCAGCTCACTTAACCCGCAACCCACCCAGGTTGAATCCGGGTGAGTTGGGTTGGCTCGCGGGTTGCACCAAAAAAAAAAAAAGATAATGAAAAAAATGAAAATGATAAAAATGAAATTGATTTGTATGATTCTAATACTCTTCCTAAACAAGTTAATATTGATGATTGAGATATGAAAATTTGACATTTGAAGAGTTAGATTGGTGTTTTACTATTTTAATATTGTTGAACATATTTATATTTGTTTGAGTTTCATGTACATTTAGTTCGAGATTAAGTTTGATGTAGTTTGTAATAATTAAATTTACTTAAATTGATTTAATTTACATTTTTCTACACTTATTTTATGATTTTTTTAATATTTTTTTGATTTTTTTTTTAAATTTAAAGTGAACCAACCCGCGAGCCAGCTCACGGGCCAACCCAGATAATCCACCAACCTGGATTAGGTTGAGCCGGGTTGGCCCAAAACTAACCCACCACTAAAGTGAGCCAACCTAGTCCAACTTACTTTTTAGCCAACCTGTGGTGGGCCAACCCGGATGGGTCGGGTTAGCCCGTTTTGACAGCTCTAATCATAATTGAGTTTCCAGAAAACATTTACATCAATAGGAACATGAAAAATTGAAAGTTGTGATGAGAATGAGTCTCATTAGATACAAGATTAGAAATACTTTTGAAAACTAAATTTTTTCATATTTCTAATAGAAAATTTCTAAAAAATAGTTATGACGTGTATCCTAACATATCTACAAATCCTTACTCTTGGAAATTTCTTGAATAAAAGCCTTTATATTTGCCACCAAACCAGTTGTGGCTGTTGGTTGTGAAACACCAATTTGTTTCTCCTCCACCAAATGCGATCTAAGATAATGCCAAAAATGGTGCTGCATTTCGAGTTAAACATTGCTCTATTACAACGAAAATATTGTAGCGGAGCCAGGTGTTAGTATCTTGCTGGAAGAACAAGTTTGCATCGTGCAGCTGAAAGGAAAGCCAGACCTGCTTTGCCCACTTGCAGTCTCGAATATTGCCCCTGATGGCCTAGAATTCCGTGTAACTTCAGTTTGGCAATGAAATTGAAATATCCAAGATTAAGTTATGGTGTACCTATTTTTTTTTTTAATAAATTGGAGAAACATAAAAAATTATTAAAATACGATAAATGCTAACTAATATTCTGAGAATATTAGTTAAAGATTTTTTTTAAATATTTTTATTGAAAAATGAAAAATTATATTATTTATAATTTATATATATATATATATATATTTTTATAATTCACACAATAAATATTTTTTTTATCAATGTTCTAAGATAACTAGTTAGTAATACCCTTAAAATAAACCAACAATGTAAATATATTTTTAAATTATTATCTAATAAAAAATCATCACGAATGTTAAATTTGTCTTTTTTATTATTATAAATAAATGTTAAATTTATTGACTTTCATTTAACTAGTTGTTTAATATGTAATTTTTTTAAAACTAGCTGACAATTAAACTTGAAGAAAAATGAATTGAAAGTTTGAGAAAAATAAGAGAGAAAATGACCAAGGCGGTGATCTAGTTCACGTGATCGAACGTCAGTTGTTATAAATTCATGTTCCTTGTCTTCTTTGATTCTTAAGGATAAAATCAAATGAGAGAAAATTTAATATGAGTATTAATTATTTGTAATTTTTTTAAAAAATTGTTATCTTTTTTAAAAGATTGAGTTAATTAAGAAGTATAACATAGATGGCATATGTTTGACCATAATTTGGCTTCTGCTAATGAAAATCGTTTTGTCGTGAAACATAAAACTAAGTTAGGAATATTTTTTGGTACAGTTTGGTTAATTTTTTGGTACAGACCCCGTTAGTTAGAAATATCCTTGTAGATGAAAAATATAGATAGATAAAATCAACTATAAATAACTAAATTTATTTATGAAAGTGTGATATAGTGAAATTGGTCTATAAAAGGTAAAACAATATAAATTTAGTCTTTATGTATGTAAAAAAAATTGACAAATTAATCTTGTAAATAATTTAAATAACAAATGCTTCTTAAACTTTATAACTTAATATTAAATCGGTCTTTAAATATATAATTTATTGTTATATTGATCCTTAATATTTATTAATTTAATAATAAGATGCTCTTACAAATTTATTGGTAAAACTAATTTATCTCAATTTCTACCAATATTAAATTTGTATTTTCAATTTTTGAAGAGCCAGTTTATAACAAGAATGAATTTCGCTATTTACTGTAAAATAAAATCACAACGCACAAACAGATTGAAATCCTAGAAAACAGATAGATACATGATCCTAACTAGAATTTAAGACAGAAAGAAAAACAGCTAATAGCTTGCGAAAAAGTAGTGATTAGGTCGACTAATATTGGCACGTAGTAACGATATAAAATCTGTATAAATACCAAAGACTTTGTGTGGTTCTTTCCATCGATCAATTTTCATAATGGATGTGAAAGTAACTCTATGCTATGCTGCTCTTTTATTATTATTTTTCTTGTCTTCGGCAGAAGATGTGAAAGTCGTAGTGAAAGGGGTGACAAGCATTGCTAACACAGATAATAATTTTATCTGCGCAACTTTGGACTGGTGGCCTGCTAATAAGTGTGACTATGACCAGTGTCCATGGGGACAAGCAGGCATTCTCAATCTGGTATTTAACACACTAAGCAATAACGCACCATGCATCTTTTCATCTTACAATATATTACTTTAATCAAAACGATAATTATCGCATGTTGTTTTTTTCAATTTTGCAGGACTTGGATAACAAAATTCTAACAAATGCCGTAAAGGGTAAGTTTTCTTTTTCTTAAAAGGCTATGTATGATAAAAGTTAAATGAAAGTTGAAAAATTAACAGATAAATTAGTTGAAAGTTGAAAAAATATTCTATTAAATATAAGTGTTTTGTAAAGTATACATAGTTGAAAAATATAAAATTATATAAATAGACATATTTATGTAATGTTTTATAATAAATTTAATTTGATTTTCTCGATAAAAATATATTTTGTAGTATTTATAATTTGTATTAATTTAATTTTAAACACTTGTAGCTTTTTATTTATAAATTATAAAAAATTACATAAACTTATTATATATCACTATCAATATCATATATAATAAAAAAATAAAATGAAAAAAATCCTATCATATTAAAAACAGGTAAAAGTAATAAAAATTTATCTTAAAAAAAAGATTAAAAATGAAATCTAATAATGAAAATAAAAAAAGGGAATAAATATAAAAATCTAGAAATTAGAAGCTAGCGCTTTAGGAAATGTCAGCAACATCTTAAAATATGCTAAAAATTACTTAAAAATTCATTTATTAAATAGTCAAACAAGTTTTTTAAGCTTTTCAGTTAGTCAGCTAAAATATTTTATCAAACATACTCTAAGTCTAATCAAAATAATATTAAATACAAAATTTTCATGCAGAAAAAATATTATTAGCCCTTCTGGGCATGTTAGTATTTATATTAGTAATTTTCATCATTACTTCTTATTGGAGTATCTGCATTTCAAAATACTTCATATGATATACAGAGACGAGTTGATGCATTTCACATTACTCATACATCATTCTAAACTTTGGCAGCATTTAATCCCCTAAGGATCAGATTAGGAGGTTCACTGGAAGATCAGATTGTTTACCAATTTGGGAAACAAAAGAAATGCCCACATTTCAGAAAGAAGGCTGATGGTCTTTTTGGTTTCAGCAAAGCCTGCCTTCCCAGAGTGAGATGGGATGAAGTACATGACTTTTTTAACAAAACTGGGTACTGCATGCAATATGCTTTTATTTAATTAATTACCATCCTTTTCTCAAAATTGTTATGATGGTTACTATAGCTGTATTATTTCTCACATGTATTTTTATTTGTTTTGCAGAGTGAAATTAATTTTTGGGTTGAATGCTCTCAATGGGAAGAGAAATTCCGCAGAGGACAAGAAGAATTGGGTTGGAAATTGGAATCCAAAAAATGCCATAAGTCTCATGAAGTACACAATCTCAAAAGGATACAAAATAGATTCATATGAATTGGGTAGCTAAAGACTTTCTTCCTTTGAAATTGAAATTTTGAATTACCTATTGACTTAAATACTGTTTTAGTACTTGTAATTTAGCACTTTTTTAATAATGTTTATTTTATTTTTCGTTCTTATAATGATTTAGATAATATTTTTTCACTATTCAAAGTACTATCCAAAGTTAATTAAACCTCACATATCTGAACATGACTAAAAATGTATTTAATTAAACCTTACATATCTGTACATGACTTGTGATTTTCAATCTAATGCTTATTAGGAAATGAGCTATGTGCTGAGGGGATATCAGCCAGAGTAGACAGTGTTGAATATGCTAAAGACATCACTAGGCTCAGACATATAGTTAATCTATTATACCCAATTGCTTCTACAAGGCCTAAAGTTCTAGGACCTGGTGGTTTCTATGGCAAGGAATGGTTTGATAGCTTCTTAATGAATGTTGGGCCTGGTGTGGTTGATGGAGTGACTCACCACATTTACAACCTTGGTGCTGGTATGAATTGATTCTCTTATTTGGCCTTGTCCAATAATATATATGCACTACCCTTGGTGATTGGTTTTCTAACATGAAATTATTCCAAATGAAGGTGTTGACAAGGATCTCATCAATAGGGTTCAAGACCCATATTTATTGAGCCAGGTTGCTGAAACTTACAAAAGTGTAGCTCAAGCAGTCAAGGAATTCACGCCATGGGCAGCACCATGGGTTGGGGAATCTGGTGGAGCCTATAACAGTGGTGGCAAAGATGTGTCAAATACTTTTGTTAATGGCTTTTGGTCTGTCTAATCCGCCAATCAATTGAGTTTTTTTTTTTTTCTGGCTTTTTGTTCTTTCCTTTGCAGAATTGGCATTAACATGTCCATGTATTTTGAATTAATAACTAGGTACTTGGACCAGCTGGGCATGACATCAACCTTCAACCACAAGGTTTATTGTAGACAAACTCTGATTGGTGGAAACTATGGTTTGCTAAACACCACAACCTTCATTCCCAACCCGGATTATTATGGGTAGGTCATATGTGTGTGTGTGAGGCATTTGCTACTGATGAATGTCTAATTCATTTAAAATTTAGCCCGCACAATTATTAGGATATAATCATGTGATCATTTTACAGTTATATTTGTCAAATTAATACAAAAATTATCAAACAGTACTGTAAGCGATCATTTCTTTGGGTACACATTTATTGGTTTCCAAGGAACTTTTTGTAATCTTATCTTGTTGTAACGGCACACCTTGTGCTTTCCATAGTGATCTAATAAAATTTTCTTTTGCCGATAAATAATAATAAAATTAAAAAAAACAGTGTAAGCTACCAAATTCAAGACCTAGTTTTGAATTCATACTTTTTTGTGTGACATGGTTAAATGTTTTTCTAATCAACATTTTTTTTTATCAGAGCTCTTTTGTGGCATCGGCTTATGGGAAGCAAAGTGCTTTCTGTTTCTCACGAAGGATCTCCATTTTTGCGTACATATGCTCATTGTTCAAAGAAAGGGGTAAGCTCATTTATATAATGCTATAGAAAAATAATCAACAGAAAACAGTAACAAATAATTGACAATAGCTAATCATACAAATTAATTAAAACCCGAAGGTTTTATATCATCTAATATTCCGAGTCAATGAAATTTATTCTTAATCTTGGTCTTTTGAATCACTAGTCATACATTCTTTTCAGCCTGGTATCACCGTGCTCCTCATAAACATGTCCAATTCTACTACTTTCAATGTGTCCCTCGTTAACGACATGAATCTGTACCCGGTCCTGGAGACACTCCATGGAACTGTAGCAATGACGATGAGGGAAGAGTACCATTTGACACCCAAAAATGGTAACATTCAAAGTGATGTAGTGCTGTTGAATGGAATTCCACTTGTGCTGACCAAGACACTAGACATCCCAGAAATGAAACCAAAAATGGTTGATTCATCTTCTCCAATAAAAGCCGGGCCTGACTCAATAATATTTGTACATATCAAGAGCTTCAATGCACCAGCATGCACATAATATAAATCAAGAAGACAACAATTTGTACGGATCAAGAGCTTCTTCAATGTGCCAGAATGCAGTTAGCATGTACATAAGATTAATCAACAATTAGACAACAAAAAAAATTATTTCTTAATGTTTTCCCTTTGCAATTGGTTCTTTTCTTCTTATTTCCGCTACCATGTCCATAGTGTGTATATATTAACTTGTATACAAATTCACTTTTAAATACATCGATGAAAAGATTGCAAGAGGTCAAATAAGCAAAGGCGCAAACTATACAAAGTTTGGTTTGTTGTAAATAGCAGTTTATGCTCCACCTTTTACTACATTG
>CM023941.1:7511150-7590848 GCA_013407115.1 Glycine latifolia
ATAAAAGATGGTATGAGGTTGAATATTAAACCTTGTCACTTTACTGCGTGTTTCCAGCTCCACATTTTAATAGATTGATAAAAGATGGTATGAGGTCTAACATACAGGAGCAAACAATACAAATATCTTAATATTGTACAGCTACATATTTGTCAAAGCTTATATTATATTTAGGCAAATGCTAACCAGCATTCTAAGGACATTAGTTAAGGACATTAGTTAAGAAATTTAAAATATAAATATTTTTATTAGGAATCGAAAAATTGCATTACCCATGATTTCTTTTACGTTCTCTTATGATTTATATAATAAATATTTTTTTTTTAGTTTTTTAACCAATGTCCTAAGAGCACTGCCCTCATACTAAACTTCACTGTGAACTTAAGGGGGCGTTTGGTGGAGGAAAAGTTTTTTATATCTGGAAATCATGATTCCTGTTGATCATCAATCCAAGAAATCTCGAGAATGAATAAAATTTGTTTGATTGACCATTAAGAATCTTTAGATAAGTTTCCTAGGAATCAAAGAGTTATGCATATTTTTATTGATTATTTTAATTATATATCACATTATATAATTTAATAAAGAATAACATGTTTTCAATGTATTAAAAAAGAAAAATTAAACTCAAAAAAGTAAGATTCATACTTTCTCCATGAGAAACTTTTCCTGGAAAATTAATTAAAAAATTCTTTTAGAAATATTATTTTTTTAAAATGCATACTAAACATGGGAAATTAAGTTTCTAAATGATTCCGAGAAAATACAAAATCTCTCTCTAACCAAACACGCCTGGATGAAAGCAAGACGCACTAAAATCTTCAAATAAGCGTGTGGGAAGTTTGAAATTTTGGAGGTCAATGTGGCTAGAGTTATGATCAGAAGGAAGAATAAAATTGTCAGTTTCAAAATAAAGCACATTGTGCAGTACAATAGAATTAGCTGAAAATCTGAAATTTGTTTAGAATGAATTACCTCTTTCTTTCGGACCATGTCAATTGAAGTGATTTTTTTAAAACAAAATATGAAAGAAATTCAATTACAAAAAAAATTATTTAAAATTCATAATTCAAACATTACTAAACACTTGGATCACCTGGTGTAAAATTGTTCTGACTTAGTCGGTTATTATGAGTTCAAATCCTATATTTATGCAATTGTTTTAAATACTTAGAGGAGGAATTGTGCTGCTCACAATGGTTATACCTAACTCAAATAAAATTATCTCTGATAAAAAATACACTTGATCCATAAAAAAGATTGTTATTCAAACATACAAGGTGATGTATTGAATTTGGATTACATGAACAATAATTACATTGAAATAAATAATCAATTTTATCTCTGAAATATTATCCTCTTTTAAATAGTCCCTAAAATAATAAAAACTGTTTAAGTAATTCTCAAAGACATTTATCACTTTTGTTTTTAAGTTGATATACTTCAGTAAAAACAAAACTTGGATGCCATTTTATAGTTGTTTTTGGTAGTGTTCTCTTGTTAGGATTAGAGTTTACCTCGAAAATTTTTGTTAACTTTTAATGCAGACCTTTATTAAGAATATTATTAAGGGAACTCTAATTCTTATCAAAAAATTAACGGTATCAAAACTAATCCTTGAATTGCATTTAAGTTTGATCCTTTTAGTAAATTTCAAGAATCAATTTGAGAAAAACTTTTAAAAGAGATGTATCATTCATACAACAATTAAGAACAATTTATACAATAACATTTTTTTGTCTTTACCTCTCCGAAATCTCAATCACATCATTATTTAATCTTATGTTTTTCTCTCTTTCTTTTTATTAATCATAAAATTCGTTATATAATTTATTATACAAATAACATTTCTTCTTTGAAAATTTAAAGGACTACTTAAATTGGTCATTTTTCTTTAGTTTAAAGACCACCTGAAGATTATAATATTTCAACAGTAAAATTTTAAGACTCCGGACATAACCGGAAAAAATATGAAACAGAGGAGAAATTCTAAAATTTATTTTTCTTTGTTTGGAAAGTTAAAATTCTAAAATTTGGTGACAATAACAAAAGTTATTCTTTTAATTTTAAAACTATGTTCTTTCCATGACTTCGCATGAAATATATGGTTTGCAAGAAGATGCATGAAAGAATAAAGTTATTTGTAAAACAATAATATACCTATGCACCCACAACAATCATAATCATTAAGCTCGTTGGAAGATATCTCAACTTGGAACACTTACCAATAATCACTAGGACAATGACATTGTTTGTCTTATGGTTTTGTTAACTTGTGTCCAATTAAACTAAGCAATGAAACTGGCATGATCTTGATGATCTGTTAAACTTTCATAATTTGTTCCACCTTCTACTGATTTAATGTGTGTCAGGTAGATCAAAGATGAATTTGTTGAGGTCAAAGATCTGGTTTTGACTGTTATGTCTTCCATGAGTGAGGAGCATATTTGTGTCCCCGAGGACATTGGCTCAAAGCAATAGAACCATGTCAGTTTAATGCTGGAAAGCAGAAGTTGGAACAGAGATGATATAGTATTTTTATTTTATTTTTCCCTATAATGTAGGTTTGTATACTAAATCAGCCAAAGTTTGTACCATTCTTAATTATTTGAAGTGGTCAAAATTGGATGGTTTCATTTCGGAGTCCTTAACCTATATTTTAACTATGTCTGATAAAGAACCATAAACTGTTAAATGGTGTGAATTATATAGGTCAATGACAAAATTACTATTATCTTGATGATTGATTCTTGTATATAAGACTTTTTTACTTAAAGAGAAAAATGAAGGATAATTTTGAAAGAATAATATAATAATTGATAAATTTAATGTGATTAACTAAATTAACTACTTTTCTTAAAAGATATAAATTAGTTGAAAGGATATTATACTTCCTCTGTTTCAAAATAATAGTCGTCTTAAATTATTTTATACAAATATAAAAAACCAATAAATAAATAAAAAGGGATAATAATTTTACAAAATTAATCGCTTATCATAATTAATTTATTTATAGATTTTATTATCCACCTTAATAATATAAGGGATATGAGTGAAAAAAATTAATCATAACTGTATAGAAAAACTAAAATAATAATTATTTTAGGATAATTTTTTTCTCTACACAATAATTATAATGGAAAGGAGAAAATATATAAGAATAAAGGTATTTACATACGTGTGCTAACTTTTCTAATATATTTTTCTTCATTATGATGTTTCTTAATTGACTCTGAAATTTATGCATTCACTCAATGAAAAGAAAAAAACATGCGATGCCTGAATTCTGTATTCATTGTTTTTTTCTTGAATTCTATAATCTTGTAATTGACAACATCATGTATCAGTTCCTTTAATATATTTCTTTCGGTCTTGATTATCAGTAAAAAAATACATATTTTATATTTATTAAAAATTAGTTAACATATTTCATTAAATTGTGTCATTTTTAATTAAAAAATTATTTTTAATAAATTATCCTTCATTGAAACTTGATCTTAAACATAAAAAATGAAAATAAATTTGGCCATATTAAATGAAAGGTATTTTTAAAGAGAAACTCATTAAATAAGACATATGTAATTAAGATTTATTTATATTTGAAAATAAAAAATAAGAGACTTCTGGGCTTATATTGAAAACAGAGGAAGTACAAAATAAGACAATGTAGTTGCTGACACTTTTGGTTCTCTAAAAACAGTATTACATTCGTTGAGCTATTGCAGGAAATAATATGATTGCATTTCCACTAATATGTTGTTTCATGACAATTTATTTGTGAGTGAAAAGTAGCAAATTGTGTATGATTGAGACCCTAACTTAAAACCCAACTCCAATCTTGAGAAATAGTGAAGAAGCTTCATAAGGTGTTTTTATTCATGTCCAAGTAGTTTGCATTTTCACATGTCTATTTCATTGTTATGTGTGTGTGCGTGTGAAAGCTCTAAAGAGTTAATGATTTCACTGAAATTGTGTGTGTGTAAGCTGTAAGGAGTTAATTATTTCATTGAAGTTGTAAGTTCTATCATTCTCTTTAATTGCCACACGTGCATCTTGTTAAAGGTGTCACTTATAGGCTTCACTTCTTTTTAATTACCAAATGATCGAGAAGGTCGCATTGGCACTCATAACCTCTGCTCGACGCCTCAAGCCGTACTTTCAGAGTCACCAGATTGTTATCAAGACGGACCACCCCATCAGGCAAGTGTTGCGAAAGCCTGAGCTGGCAGGAAGAATGATAGTGTGGTCCGTAGAACTGTCAGAATTTGATCTCCAATATGAGCCTCAACCCCATGAAAGCCTAGTTTATGGCAGACTTTCTAGCAGAGTTTGTTGGCAGCGTCCAGCCTACCTCAAACTGGTGGAACTTGTACGTGGATGGTGTGTCTAATATGAAAGGAAGTGAGGCAAACATCATCCTTGAAGGACCCAATAAGGTCACTTAGGAGCAGGCCCTCAAGTTTGATCTCAAGGCATCAAACAACCAGGCCGAATATGAAGCACTCATAGTAGGCCTAAAGCTGCCAAAAGAAGTTGGAGCAAGGAAACTCAGATGCTATAGCGACTCGCAGCTTGTCCAGGGATAGGTTACAAATAGATATCAAGCCAAGGAGGCAGTTCTACTCAAATACTATCATTCCATAAAGACCTTGTTGATGATTTCGAATTTTTCAAAATGTACCACATACCAAAGGAAAGCAACACTAAGGCTGACTTGCTCTCCAAGCTGGAAAGCACTAAGAAGACAAGACACCTCAAGACCATAATCCAGGAGACATTCCAAGCACCAATGAAAGACACCAAGGAGGTCATGACGAGAGAAGAAGAGGAACCAGACTAGATGCCCCCTATAAGAATTTCTTAACTCAGGAGGTGTTACCACCATATGAAAATGAATTCCAACACCTGAAAAGGAAGGTCAGTACTATGTCATCCTTGACGGGGAACTATTCAAAAGATGTTGACAAAACCCTTACTCAAGTACCTGAACAACCAGCAAGTAGACTACTTCATGCGAGAATTACATGAAAGAATCTGCGACTTTTGTATAGGGGGACGCTTCCTGGCAACCAAGGTAGTACATCCTGGCTACTATTGGCCGACACTTAAGGCTAACACTTTCAAATTCACGAGGAGGTGCAAAAGATGCCAAGAATTCTTCAATGTTTCACACACACCCCCGATAACCTCCACAACTTGAGCTTTCCTTGGCCTTTTTCCATGTGGGGGATAGACATACTAGGGCAATTGTCAAAACAAGAGATTTCAGCCAGCAAGGTAGAAAAATTTACTTGGAAACACCTCATATGCATATACGATCTCCCCTACCCCATAGTTGTCGAAAATGACACCCAATTCAAAGCTCAAGCCTACGAGGAATTCCTGTCAAGGGTAGGTGTCAAGCACCTTGTGACTTTTGTCGAGCATCCTCAGAAAAATGGTTAGGTGAAAGCAATAAACAAGGTTATCCTTAAAGCCCTGCACATGAGACAAGACAAGTCTAAAGGCCTATGGAAAGAGGAACTTCCCAACATACTTTAGGCCTATCACTATTCGTGTAACACCCCGTACGCGTCCGGTTTGTTAACATTCCATTATATCCATTTACGCAGCAATTTTCAAAAGAAACAATTTGATTTGGAAGCAAAACAAAATATGACGTCATTATAACATCAGTTGTACATTATACATGGTGAAGTATCAAAATATACATCCTCTGTACACAAATGTACATATAATCCCCTCAGGGTACAAAACCACAAAATCCATAGGCATAAATAACAAAAGAATGGAGCCAACATGCTCTCATCAACTATGCCTAGGGTTTATGTATAATCTATCCCTGCATAGGTCTCTTGCCCTGGGATCTCTCAGCTTCTCCTTACGTCTCACTTGCAAATATAATCTCCACACACTGGGTGAGATAAAAATCTCAGTAAACTCAGGGTCCTTGGAGGTCTTTCCTCCCCCTGGTTCACTTCAATGCATATAATATCAAAATTGGCATTACAACTAACCATCACAGTTCTCAAGCCATAACAACACTTATACATATGTCTCAAGGGTTTATCAGTACCTTTTTTACAACATATATCATTATCATTTAGCCATTAGACTACTAAAACACATCATATGTACATGGCACATCTGTATCTATATCATTTATCAATGCCTGAGGAAGCTACATCCACCTAAGTTGGCACATTTCACATTAGGACTTCCCTTTTATTTGCCTGAGGAAGCTACATCCATTTATAGGGGCACATTTCACATCAGGACTTACCCAAACATATACATACATGCTATTCTATTCTACTGGCCAGAGAAATCTCGTCAATCAATACACATAGCCTCAATCCATGTATATCAAGTACATGTTTTCAATCAAAACAGTAACACACAATTTCAATATACATGCATTAACTCATACAATGACCATTACTCTCACTGGAGTATGGTGGAACACAAGGCATACAAACAATCAATCAATAACGGTCATCAACCGTTAGAATGAAAGGAAACTCTATTCCTTTCCATTAAAACCATTTTGTTCTCTATCTTAGGGTTATCAGAGTTAACCACCTTATTGGCAGTTCATAGACCCTCAACAGGATCTAACTCGGCCTATCCAAGGCACTAGAGTCCCTCTAAGACTCTGCATAAGCTAATTCAAAGTATACAATTGCTTAACCCCTCTGTATTTCAAGAATAACCAAGTTATCCAAAACAATCAATTCAACGCTTAATCATCTTCTATACAGTCTCATGAACATTTTTAGTAAAAGCAAACATGCTCATACATGTCATGATACCCTCCATTTAATCATCATTCTTCCTACTCAGACAGATATCAGAGTCAAAACAAAACTTCATCAATAGTCATTATTCAAATCTTATTATTCATCAGAACAACCTCCTGAACATACTTTTCTAAAGAACTCAAGCCTAATTCCAGCCCTATCACAAATGGGTCACTATTCATCCCAAAAACAAATTCCCAAATCAATCGGTAAAACTTGAGTTTCTTACCTCTAAACAGTCAAGGAATGCTAGAAAATGACTTTCCCAAGCCTTAGCATCCTTGAATCGCCGTCTTTTCCGCAAACTCAAGCTTTTCCCAAAGTTCCCTAGAGAAAGGGATTTCTCCGATTGATGGATTTTTGGGAAAAAGGATGAAGGATTCTAGCTCACATGAAGGTTTCTCACAAGTTTCATGTTTGGTGGGAGGTGTTTTGATGAAAAAACAAAGGTTTAAGAAGCTTGGGTGCTCAGTAATGGAGGTCCAAGGCCAGAGGAAGAAGAAGCAAGGAATTTTGGCCAAAATTTCGTAAAAATGGCCTTTTATAGGCCCCCCAGCGAGAGTCCCACGCTACCAGCGTGGCCCCCACGCTACCGACGTGGAAATCCAGTGGAAAATGGCTTTCTGGAGCACTTCCCACGCTACCAGCGTGGCTCCCACGCTACCGGCGTGGCATTCCAGTGGAAAATGACTTTCTGGAGCACTTCCCACGCTACCGGCGTGGCTCCCCACGCTACTGGCGTGGCTCCTTCAACTCTAATTCTGTTGCTAATTCTGTCGCTAATTTCGTCACAAAATCCGTCGCTAACGCTTTTTCTGACGGAATATAGAAAATTTACACTTTTCTTTCTTTTCCTTTTATTTATTTAACCTTGGTTATTATAATTCGTCCCAAACGACGACTAAGGAGACTCCTTTCCACCTTACATATGGCATGGATGTCATGATCCTTGTTGAATTCGGGGAACCCTTGACGAGAAGGATATTTTTCTAAGCACAAGAGAACAAAGAAAAACATGAGGATGGAATTAGTGATGAAAGACGAAATCCAAGAGATGGCCAGAATCTAGGAAGAAGCTGTCAAGCCTCGAGCCTTTCAACCTGGTGACCTAGTGTGGCGAGTCCGAGGTGAAGATCCTCAGTAAATAATCCGTCCTGCCTGGCAGCCTTGAAAAATCCCTTCTCATGTTATTCCACTGCCTTTTCTTTAAACATTAAGAGCTCCCCCTCCAACTCCTTATTCACTTCCTTCTCCTTTGCCGCCTCGAGCTCAAACTTTTTTAGCTTACTCTAAAGGCTGGACACAATGAGCTCCAACTCTCTCAGCTTGGCCTAGAGGTTAACAATTAGCTTGGCGGATCTAGCCACTGTTGCATTAAGCTCCTCCTTCTCCTCAACAGAGCACTCCATGTTGTCCGCCAAATCATTATTTTCTTTCAATAAATCCTTGTAGCGTTCAAACACCTTATCACCATCCAGTCTTGTGCTTACTAACTTAGCAAAGATGTCGTAGACCCTGGACGATAACTAATGGTTGGACCTGACGACTCCGACAAAGGCGACAATAGCATTGGCCACCTTGGGGAACTCCACTCGTCACATCGTCCAAGCAGTGGCTCTCCATTTAGCAACCTCACCCTCCAAAGAAGTAATCCTGCTCAGGGTCTCCTTATTCCTTTGCCTATTCTCATCCAATATAGTCAGGCTCCTTTATAGAAAGACCTTCATGACATTGGCTGAGTTTTGCACCCCTACTGATCGAATAAGATTTTGATCAAAGGGGGATACAAAGTCAGCGGGAATTCTCTGTTCAAATCTGTATTCCATACTCCACAGCGAATTTGCCTCCCGAGAGGTATACACATGGTCCAATGAAACACTTGGATGTGAAGAGGAGGATGGCATAGTTGAAGGTAGGACAAAAAGAGCCAAGGGCAAAAAGACAGAGGAAGGAAGAGGCAGGTTTTGCAAAGACACCTGCCAGCGTCACTCTGGCACTTAGTGCTGGCGCGCAATAGAAGAAGAAGAAGAAGCGAGTGTGGTGGAACCCAGAGCTGATTTAGTCGGCATAGAGGAAAAAGGTACAAATACTTCCTAAATAAACAGAGATAGAGGTGAAGGGGGATCAGAAACAATTGTCGTAGTGGCAGCAGCTTGAACAACCAAAGGGGTTGAAGGTGGACATTGGGAGCTAGCAGTCCTCGGAAGGGGAGGAGAAGGGTGACTCAAACTGGACATCAACATGGTGGCCTATTTTAGCCCTCGAAGACTAAAGGGGGCCCTCGACTTTTTACGTTGACAAGACCCCCTAGCCTCTCCATTGTGCTTCCTCTTAGTCATTGTTGGATGAGGCACGTTAGGTATAACCTCGACAACATCATCCTTAACAACATCAGAAGTTCAAGGCGGGTCGACTTTGGCTTCATTCTGACCTTCTTCCTCGGCAGAAGGTTCGGGGATGACGATGGGGGCATGAGGCACATCACCTTCACCAGGTCCAACCTGCTTCACTAAGGGCCGCCATTCAAAGTCATCCATTATTCCTGGAAGGATAGATGAAAACATAACAAACAGTAAGAAAATACAAGGTTATACTAAAAAAATGTAAAAGAAGGTAGAGACAAGACACTTTACCATCCAAAACAATAAGAGGGTCACCTGTTGAAGGCAAAGATAGGATTCCCTGTGTGTCAAGCAAAGGTTGGTAATTGTTCCAAGGTAGCCTTGTTCGCCCTTTCTTCCGAGGACATTAGACACTACTCAAAGGACTTGAACCTTATGGGGTCTGATTACTAGTAAAAGAGGAAGCGAGGTTCCCCATTCTCATCATGCATCAGTGGCAACCCGTCAACAATGACACTAGTTTCCATGACCTTGAAGAATCGGTCCTTGAATCTGTGAAACACGTTTTAGTCAAACTCTTCTTGGACACATTGCTCAACGACACCCAAGCAATCTTCCCAGTCAACTTCATTTGAAAGAATTATAGAAACATGGGAACATTGTTGAAGAATGGACATAGAATTTCAAAGGGCTTCACCATCGCGTAGCTGTTGGGATGAAGTTGCGAAGAAGCCACGTTTAAGCGCCTTAGCAAGGGACATTGAAAGGTGTACAGAGGAAGAGTTAGGTTTAGGACCTCGACATGCATCAATAGACATAGAAGAAGGGTGGACAACCAGGAGTAGTGCACATGAATGGGAGCTCGTCTTTCCTGCAAGCCACGTTCAAAACCCTAACTTCACTATCGTCGCCCCTTCCTGTAACTCCCGAAAGGGAAGAAGGCAGGATTGTTGTGACGGGGGAAGGTTTTTCTTCCAAAGGAGCAATAGAGGGCTCCACCCCCTCACAGAGTCAGAAGCTACCCTCGCTAGTACTTCTCGAGTCTGTCAACCTCTCGATGGAGGAGGACCCGTTGTAGGAAGCCTCATGGGGAAACTCCTCCGATGAGGAATCGCCAATGGGAACGACTTCCCTCTCTACTTGTGGTTGTTGGATGGAACCCCTTGAATCGGTTCTGCCCAAACCAATGCTGAATAAAAAATAGAAGACATATCGGAGAACGAAGAGTACTTAGAGTGAAGAAAAAAATCGGAAGAGGGAAAGGAGTGTAGGGGAAGAGACCCAATGATTCGAGAGAGCTATGGACTGGAGTTGCAAAGATTGCGGCAATCGGAACAAGAAGTTGTAGAAATGAGGGTAAAGGGTGCTCAAGCGTGAAGATGACAAAAACCAAACTTACACTCCTTTTAAAAAAGGATACGACCATTTATTAATTGGCAGAAGTTGAAACAACACCCTGAAAACTTGTGCCACGACGTAATCTCCATCAAATCACATAAGACGTCTTTAAGACGTGCCCTGTCACGAAGCGACACGTGTAAAAAGCAACGCGCATGCTTTCTAATGGTCAGAAGGGTCAAAATGGTCAAATACTGGGACTTTTCATATAGAACATTCAAACACCTGAATCAACCATAAGGGACATAAGACACACTCATCTTAGACTACCTCTCAAGCCTTAACCCAGACAGTGATCGTCCAGACTAGGGGGCTCGACAACCCCTAAATTTGTCAAGGTTACCACGCTCGATGCTTGATAACCTCTTTCGCCAACAAATTGGACTCAGAGTTTGGGGGGCTTGTGTGTTGTTCGAGGTCTGCAAATGATGTGGCGAGTGACGTGGCATTAAAACACACATGTCAGCCCTAATTCTGGCACATCGACATTACTCGCTTAGTAGCCGGGTGATTTGGCCAGTAAACTGTCAATATATTTGAATCTTAATGATAATGTTATCATCCTCTTATCAAGTTGTAGGTATCCGCTTATCAATTTGTTACAAGTTATCAACAGAGTTGTTACACTGCTATAACAACCCTGGCAATCAAGGACCCAATGCTCTCGTTCAATGTTATAAATAACTAGGTTCTACCCTCACTTTCCATTCATTCTCAGCTCACTCACATACTTGCTTCAGCGTCAGAGTCCATTTTGCAGGTATCCCCCTCTTCGTTCTTCCAATAGAGGATACATGCGGGTCCGACTCAGGAGATCGTAGAGCCCATCTCAATGATGTTCCACCCTAACGTCAGTCTCCTCCAGATTTTGATAAGTACAGTTAACAAATTGGCAAGTTTTCAAGATTAAAAATAAATGAACAATTTTACGTAACAAATTGTTACTTTATTAAATTTAAAAAGATGGATAGTTTAAATTTTTGTTATCTTTGTTACTCTTGTTTTTTTTAAAAGATATTTATCTCCATTTAAATGGAGATAAATATTTAAAACTTAACTCTCTTTATCTTTTTTAATGGGAGAAAAATAATTAAAAAAATGTTAAAAATACTGAAAATTTTCAGTAAGTTGAAAATAATTTTTTTCTAAAGTAATGAAGTTTAATAAAACAAAAATTTTAAAAAAAATAATAATAAGCCCTTCAATTTTAAAATATGTGCATTCACTTGAAAGCATGTATTCTATATTTTTTTTATCTGTAAGCATGCTTTCTATGTTTCTAATGCTTGTGAAAATTGAAGCCCTTTATAGAGAGCGAAAATAATTAATAGCACAGCAAAACCCGCCACTACATACAGAAAGACCAAAAGTAAAAGCATTGCAAAACCAGCCACTACACTTGCAGCAACTCCTACAAAATCATCTTTACATTTTACTGTCTCATTTAACTCTTATACTTGTTACATCCCTACAAAAATCCATACAAAGAGCAAACCACAGAACATGCCGAATAGTATCATCTCCATCACACAGAAATGCCCTATCACCATATGGGTAAAAAATAGAAATAACCATTAATCGGTAGATAACAAAACAAATGAAGAAGAAAAAACACATAAAAGCAAAATAGTTTATAGAAAATATAAAAAAGATGTGTTAATATTAAATGTTGGTCACAAAAACATTCTCAAAACTTGGTCTAGATAATAAGATCCCAAGAAATATGTCATAGGTGCAGAACAATGGCCATGCAAAGTGATAGAATTGAAGTAAAAGAAAAACGTAAAATTCATTTTCATATCCCATTGATTGGTAGTGGTTATCTATAAATTGTTAGAAAGCTAAAACATTTTGCATTGAGAAACACATGTAGTGTGATTCGTGTATAAAAAGCTACATTTAAACTCTGCATAATGGAATCAACAAAGGCAGAGAAACTTGTGAATGATGCATCAGCAGAACAAAATTAAAGAGTTCCAAAGGTCAAAACCAGTGAGTATCAAAATTCATCTCCAAAAACATATTGAATCTAACACCTCCAATTCTTAAAATTGGACTTCCTAATTTTATGTCAACAGTGTCCTGTATCCATCAACAGCAGAAAAAACAAAAGTGAGATTCTTCTTACCTTTCCTACTAAAGCTTAATATACTTTCAGAGGTGATCTCAAACACCATTCTGTAAGAGGGAATGAAATGCTTGAATGGTTGGTGTTTGAGTCATTGAGTTTGAAAGGGGAATAAAGAGGTTGTTGGAACCAAAGGCTTGAATGTGGTACACTTAACTTGACACATCAGTAAAATTGTGTCTTGGTGACTTGTTGGTCATGATTTGAATAGTTTTTTTTTTAAACTCTAACAATCACTATTATTTTTAAATTGGCTTAAATATTCTTTTAATGCTTAAAGTTTTTTCAAATTTTACTTTTAGTCACTAAACAAAAAGTTATCCGATCTTAGTCATGTACTTTCTCTTCGTTAACGTTTTTTTATCCCTACTGTCAAGTATAATGTTAAACACCCCCCAAACACATACATTCTGAAGTCTGGTTCCAAAAAAACAAATGTCACAACTCACAACTGCACACAATCCTTTTGCTAAAGATTGAGGGGCATACGTACGTGAGACACACGTATCAGCTTACTACTTGAAGAATACACAATTCAAATTCCATGATATAAATTTTCAAGTCCATGTACTTTCGATATCACCATCTTAAAACCTTGAAAAGTAATTTTACACTTAGCAGCCTTATTTGTACCATTATTCATATTAGCTGCTTTCAGTGTACAAGTTTTAAGTTTCCATCTCATGCAAAGTCATACATGAACTTCTACCATTTACCAATATCATTTTTGGACCCTGACCAAATCAAGGCTGGACTTTCCTTGTAGCCCGCGCGAAAAGTGTGCTTTGTAATAATCATCAACAGCAATTCTTTTGAACACTGCAGCTCTTTCAGAAGTAACAAGACTCGGTGTTGGACCTATAACTTTGTTCATTAGAGGCCTGTGAAATGTGGCAACGGAAATTCTTTCTCTCTCTTTGTTAATAGTTGCTCGATGCTCGCTGCTTCGATAGATCCCATTGGTCAATATCTACACAAACCATTGTTCAACATCTCACACACCATGCTACCAAGTTAAAACTATGAAGAAGAGTGTTGATGACATACACATTTTTTCTAACACATTTTTTGTTATTGATAAAAATTTATTAAACTACAAAATCATAAGACTCATTAAATAAGTTGCAAAACATACAAAATATGATGACTTTCAATAAATTTAAGTAACTAATAAACATTGTCTTCAAAAGAGTGACATTTAAAGTGTATTCCTACCCTTTCTCAATTACGGAATTTTGTTAAAATACTTTCAAAATTGTATCTTGCAATTGCATACACGTTTGAAATAACAAATGGAAGTATATTAGCAACTTCCCTTTTGTGTATATGTAGATATAGATGGCAAGGTCATGAAATTCATTAAATTTGTTGTGATATTGGATGTCTGATTAATTCTTCTAACATGACCTTGGCCACTAGGTAGAACTATTGAGTTTCAAATTAAACCCCATATAAAGTTTGCTCACATGCAATTAATTTGTCTTTAATTATGCCATAATTTATGGTCGATTGCATATTCAGAATTTTATTCTTACCTACTCATACAACTAGTTAAATTAAAAATAATAAAAGGACATGTGACTGATGTTCTACCAATTACCTCCAAAATGTCTCCAACGTTGATGACAAAAGCATTAGGTAAGGGTTTGACAGGGATCCACTTTCCATCTTTTTTTATTTGTAGGCCTTCTATTTCATTGGCTTGGAGTAGAATGGTAAGAGCACAAGCATCTGAATGAGGGTTTATTCCAATGACATTTTCTGGTTGAGGGCATGGAGGGTAGTAAGTCCATCTCATTGTTTGAAATACATCTTCAAACACGTAATCTAGCAGTTCATTCGATTCAATCTTAAGAGCCATCGCCATACGCTCAATGATTGTGAGGCAAAGCTTTTTCAATTCCGAAGAATAGTTCTCTATATTATCCCTGCAATGAAAGAATGTTTGTTTGAATTACCTACATATCACTCATTAATATTGTAGTAGTTGGAAAGGATATGTAGCATATGGCTGTCCAAAAAATATATACTGAGAGTGGAAATAACCTCAATGGTTGAGGAAAGTTAGGAAATAAGCGAAGATTCCTTGCGTTTATTGGAAGAGTGTGAATGAAGAACATATCTGCCCATTCTAGCTTTTGATCCTCAGATACAACAAACAACTGGCCAAAACCCTCCAATTCATCTGGGATTTGCCAAAATTGCTTCTTCTTTTCCATTGGAAGATTTAAAAACTCTTGAACATCTCTCTTCACGTTTTCCACCATTGAAGGATTGACTCCATGATTAACCAGCTGCAAATAATTTCTATATTATAAATCATATAAAGCTAATAAAATTAAATTTACATCCCTCTTCTCTAGTTATACATGCAGAAAAGCCAAATTCTTGGAGAAGTTAGAAAATCTAAATTTACATGTCAACTATAATGTCCTTGAAATGTACATGGCTCTTCATTTTAATGAAGCGAACTCTTGGTTTTGATGCTTTAAGTAGAGTAAAATGTATTAAAGAATGAGTAATAATTCAAACCTGGAAGAAACCCCATTCCTTGCATGCATTGTCTAGCTTCTCTAGCTCAGTGACATCTTGGGATAACAATTTACTAAGGTCGATGACTGGAACTTGTGGTAAGGTTGTGTTAGATACATCAGGAGGATCTTGATTTGGATGAAGATATTGATCTGGAACTTTGGTGATAGGTTGCTTCACAAGTTCATGAACAGAAGGCACCAATAGAGATGTTCCATACTTGGACATTTTCTTCAATTATTAACTCCTATTTGCTGTGTTGGTTTGATTTCATGCTCAATTCCTCAATGAGGTGGTTATATAAAAGCTAAAACACAATCAAAGAAGCTATCATGTGTTTTATTTTTTAATTCTAATTTCATGCCACATCAATAATTAATTTAGAACATATGTGAAACTTTGGTTGTATAAAAAATTTCTTTGCTGTATGAAATTCGTTCTTTTATTCAATAAAACCACTTCATGAGTCATCTACAACCATTAATAGTTTAAATGAATAATTAATTGCTCTCAACAACCAACACTCTCATAGATGAATAGCTAAGGTCCAACCTTCTGAAAATTGTGGTCCGTGAGATTGTTTCTTGGATGAGTTCTGATTGTAGTAAGCAATTAATTAATGAATGGACCCCACCCTAAACAAATTGGCCTGCATTTTCATGCACATCTCAGAATCCTTGTTAGAGTGGGATTGGTTGCATGCGTCAAAGTCACTCAGATTTTTCTAAGAAGGTCAATTCAGTGGCTGAACATCTAGCTAAGCAAGTCTTGGTGTGCGTGCATCACTATCTTCACAAGTCTTCGTTTCTCCCCCAGCTTCGGTTTTAGGATCTTTCAATATCTTCATGATCACTCATTGATACATCCATGTAAGTGATAGAATTAATTTAAATGGTAATTAAATATAGGAAATTGTTAATTTTTACAAATTTGTAACATAGGAAAACAAAATCAGTATTTGATTGTGTTTTTGTCAATTTCTAATTTATCTTATTAATAATAATATGATTAAGCCAATCATATAAAAATCATGTTTCGTAAAGAGATTTGTACTAAAACTTTTTGTTCTATTTAGCATTGTGGTAAATATAATTAGAACATGTCTCTAAATTAATTTTTCTTAATATTTTAGTTTGTGCCTAAGGACAAATATCTAATTTTACACAATTAAAATTCATAATGTGTAAATGTTTTTGTATATTTAAATATTATTATAATTTAAATTTGTAATTAATAAATATCCTTGAATATATAGATTATATTTTAGATTTACAATGAATAATTTAAATTGTGATATAGGATTACATTAACTATTCACATTAATTCTTTTGAAAAAATGCTCTTGAAAGAGATAGACAAATATAAAAGTATGAAAAAAAGCTATGTACTAACATTGCAAGTTTTACAAGGTCTTATTCAATCACAAACTATTATTTATGATAAAAGAAGCTAATTGAAGATGGTTGAGATCAAAATTTCTTAATTGTGAGTAGGGATTGAATAGGGCTCATGTTTATAAAAAATGCAAAGTTTGAGTCTAATTTGTTACTTGTCATAAGTTTTATTTTTATAGCTGAATTATTTAAAAGCTTAATTTAACCTTTTAGCCTACTTAAATGTATATTTTCATATTAAAGTTTTTATATAAGTCCAACTTCTTTCGACATGGGCTAATAATAAGGTCATAGACCATTGAGACCAAAAACTCTATGTAAAATAAACTATAATCTTAAAAATGAAAATCATTGTTACTCAAAGCATAATACATAGGTATAAATATGAGAATTAAGTTTTATAAAAATGAAGTCAAACATGATGTAAGTTTATTACCTTCATGATAGCTTAGTTAAAAAAAATCATTTTTTTAATAAGTCATCTAAATAGAACACAAATATATCTCAAATAAATTTATATATTTAATTATTTATGTAGGTCAAGATGATTAATACTTTGAAAAGATAAAAATATATGATTTTGATACATTATAAAAAAATATAATAATAATAATAATATAATTTATATTTATTTAAATAGTTATGTCCGTTAGACTTAAAAAACTTTTTAAATGACCTAAATTTTTGACCTTTTTAATCAAAGAAGTTTTTATAAAAGCTTGGATCTAGTTCTGAAAAAGTTTAGTCTAACTATAAGTTAGACCATAAGCTCCTGTCCAATGGTTTGTCCTATTCTCATTCTTAATTATGCGCTAAACAATATGTGAAATCTACATGCACATCAGAAAGAGAGAGAACAAAAGAATATTAAATAGTCTGTGAAGAGGGAATATAAGTTTCACTCGCCATTGTGAGTCAAAACAATGTGTGAAATGCATATGCATACGCAAAAGAGAAAAAAAAAACTATGTCTAATTAAGAGAGTGAAGAGAATGTAAATTTAACTTTATATTGTGTATTCTAATATACAGAAATAAATCACAAAATTTGCATTAGAACAAACTTTAGGTAAGAAGAGTTAATTATTGATGATGCCCGAACATGCATTTCATCATTTGGTTACAAGTATTAGTTTTTTTCTAAAATGATATTTTATTTATTTAGATTTAAATATAAAGAAAAGGACAGTAGTGTAACAGACTTGGAATAATTTTCCTATAAGAAAAACTTCTTTTCCAAGCTATAAGCATTTATAAGAGTTTTTTATACATATTTATAAGAGAGAAAGAGAAAGAGATTTGTATATTAAGACTTTTTTTTCTGATATATTAAGATTTTGTTTAAATAAATTTCTCCATAAATAATGTATTAAGCTTTTTCATAAGGTAAAATCAATTTGTACACCTTAAAGTTTAGAAAAACTATCTGGAAAAAACTTCTTTAAAAGTTAAGTGATATATGCACCTTAAATTTTAGAAAAGCTCGATGGAAATGACTTCTTTTAAAAATTAAGTGCATAAATTTGTTTTAGTTTATACTAAAATTTAATTCAGTCTATCCTTTTAATTTTATTTCTATAGAAATTTATGGAGAAATTTATCTAGTCCAGACCTAAATAGAATAAAGTATAACAATTTGTTCATTCTAAAGTACATCTCTTATTTTACTCTTTCTTTTAATTATATTTTTTCATTTTATTCCTAAAGATATATCCCTTATTTTAGCATAGATATAATTTTTAAATTTCTTTAAATGTGTGTACATGCTTTTTTTATTACTTTTAAACTTTTTAATTTACATTTTTAAAATTTAATTATATATTTTTTTAATTTTAATTTTATTTTAAATATAGTTTATTTTAGTTTTAAAACTTTAGTTAAACTTAAATTATTTATATAATGCTCTTGACCATGCTTTTACTTTCAATGCATTTAAATTAAATTCGCAAATGAGAGAAGTACAACTAGTCTCTAACTTGTATAAAAGAACTAACCCTTCATTTTGAAGGGGTAAAAGAAAACAACAAAAATTGAAAAACAAAAGTAAATTATTAAATTAATTTTCTAAATGCTATATGTATAAATCTCACATTTTAATTTATGAGATTTTGAAAACTCTTTGTTAATTTCTGGCATTATAAATGAAAGTTGTTCATTCTATTTAGTCCTTTTTAATTTATTTTGTAATAATCATTTTACACCTAAAAGGATTAAAAGTGAATATCGTTCTGTAAAATCAAGCTCTAACAGAAATTTTTTTAAATATCAAGCATTCAAATGCCAAATGCATACACTCGTTAAATAAAATTACAATTGTCCACAATTTATCACTTATGTGTAACATATGAAAAATAAATATAAACAATATTTTTAAAACGTAATGAAAATTATTCTCATAGTATGAAGAAAAAGTATGAGAGATGAAAAATAACCTTAAATAATGACAAAAATATCTAAATTATAAAGATTTAGGACCAACTTAATTATTTTTTGCATTAATAATTTTTATTTTTTGCGCTTTCTAATAACAAATATACGTTTTAATATAAATTTAAGATTGAGATTAATTTAGACACACATATTACTTAATTATTATGATTTAAATAAATTTTATCATTATTAATTCTAACTTTAAAATAAACTCATATAAAATATTTACTTTTCTTTTTTCTATCTTCTCTGTGTTGAAACAAATAACTTAACATTGTTTTTTTTATTTTATTTTTTTACTGCTACACCTTATATTATTTCATGGGTTAATTAAGTTTTTAGTCTATCAATGTTTTTAAATTCTAATTTTTAGTCCCTCAAAATTCTTTTGACAACTTTTAGTTCTTCATTAATTTTTCACTAAAATTTTTAGTCCTCTAAAACAATTTCTTATTTCAAAAGAATTAATGAAGGAACAAGAGTTTCTTCTTTAGTCAATCGCCTAAAGGGAATCAATGTTTGGTACTTAGTCGACATCACAACTAAGGGAATTTCACACCAATATAAAATTGGCACACTTGGTGGGACCCCATTTACATCACTGAGATTTCCAACTCTTCTAGCATATCATCCTTGGCGTATGCAACTACGATTAGGGAACAAAAAATGGAACAACCCGCTAAGCGATCTTCCATTCATTTTGTCGTTGTTCAAGCAGGTGTTAGAGATGCATTGATAACTCCCACATTTGTAGTCGTTAATACGCCTATGGTATCCACGACAGCTACTACCAATAAACCAAATCTTATACTGGAAGATTGTGTAAATAGTGAGGGAGAATTTCCAAATGCCATGGCGCTAGTACTAGAGGTGGCAACACTCGTCCCATCTATCGTGCGTCATCAAATGGTGATTGGGGGGGGGGGGTCCATGATATCATGCAACAAATTTTGAAACAATTATGTGACATTGTGAAACCTATGGTCATGAACAAAATCCATAAGGCTTGAGAGGAGGAATGTCATCATGGCCAATTAGAGACCACGACTAATTTTGTACCCAAAATTCAGCCTTGTCAACCTTTGGTCACTGGGCCTATGACAGGCGTTGAAGCATTTGGATATCCTCCAATGCAGTTTGGTATGGTGCAAGTGGCTAGGCGTCCACCCAATGTCGCAAGTGTTATTGGACTATCGTCGTTACCCTCAATGACCCCCATATCCATCTTTTAGCCATCATCAGGGTATATAGGAGAATTTCAGACATAAGGGGATCAAAACCACCAACATATAAGGTATCACCAGTCAATGATTTGGGGGGGGGGGGAACTACTCAGATTCCATACTATATGCCACTGCAGAACATGACAATGCCACAAATGGCTAGTAGACAACACTACTATGACAGGGAATCCTATACCCACTTGGACTAAGGTAAGGATGACTGTCCCCTAAACCATAGATGCTAATATGATGGAAGAGGCAATTTGTAAAAGTGTTGGGGTACAATTGAAGCCAATCAATAGGTTAGTGTATAGGAAGCCATATCTTGAATAGATTGACAAGATAGTCCATTTGTTGAGAGGGTACAAGATGATTTTGCAACCTTCTCAAGGAAGGATGGGAAATCCACCATGGAGCACATTAATTGTTTCACCGCTCAATGTGGGGAAGCTACTCAAAATGACTATTATCAACTATAGTTATTCCCCTTGTCACTCACTAGCACGACATTCACTTGGTATTCAAGTTTTTCGCCAAATTGGATTAATAGTTGGGCTGACATGAAATGTTATTTCCATGATAGATTTTACAAGCCTCAGCCAAACATTGCGATAGCCGATTTATGTATACCAAACAACCATTTAATGAATCAAATGTTGAATTCTTGGAACGATTCACAAGAATGAGGAGTAAATGTAATGTGCTGTTTCCAAAGTCGAAATATGCAACCATCACAATTGGAAACATGACTACACATCTGCAGGAGCATCTACTTACACAAGACTGTGTAGATTTGGCACAATTAGTTGTCAAAGCGGCTAAGGTTGAGTAGTTCATATATGAGAAAGATCGGGGAAATTCCATTGAGGTGGGAGAAATCCTCAAAGCATGTCCATGGTTTTGGAAGAAGAAGAGGAAGACCTTGATGATGACTTGTTGGCTTATCAAATGGTGGCTGATTTAATCAAAAGAAAGTCTTATTCTTGTCCTGCCTTACGACCTTTTAAGGGTAAAGAAGCTGAAGGAAATGAGCCTTACCTTTTCAATATTTCCATAGCATAATAGATTTTTTATTATTTAGTTAAAAAGATCAACAAATTCGACTGCCTGAGGATTAGAGAATTCCTCCTTCATAAGAGTTGAGGAATAAACACTATTGTAAATGGCATAATGCTTACAACCATTCAACGAATAATTGTCTGGTGTTCAAAAACACCATACAAAGGGCCTGAAGGAGGGATGACTAAGGTTAGTTGAAGAGAGGAATGAGATGCAGGTAGATGTCAACCATTTTCCATCGGTTGACATTAGTATGGTTTCAACATCCAGGATGTTTCCCAGGTTTAGGAAAAACGTTGGGGGGGGGGGGGGGGAACCCCACCAACAGTGGAGACCCAAGCGGGAGTCTAGGGATAAAACAAAGGAGGAACCTCAACCATCCAAGAAATTTGTGTTCCAACGCTTAGGCTACCATCACTATAGCAACAAGAATATATGTAAAGTTTATACTCTACCCAGGAAGAGACATGACACATGGCAAGGGAAATCTCCTAATGAAAGACAGGTTATCGAGGTCATTGTTAGAGAAGGTGTTACCACCTTGAAGATAACGTTGATGAATCAAAGGTGTTAGATTCAAGAAGCTGAAGACAAGGAATCAAGGTTGATAGAAGTGATTTGGTTTTGATATTTTTACATGCCCACTCAAATTTGATGGCATTTGTAAAATTGATTAAAGCTTGGTTCATCAAGATAAATCCTTAGAGCATCTTTAGTGCAAGATCTTGAGCAAGGATCTTGAGCTCAAGATCTGATCTTCACTAGATTTCCCAATAAAGGAGTTGAGGAGATCTCCAACATGGAGGATGGGTTCTTGTAGAAGATCTCTTAAGATCTGCACATTGCTCAAAAAAGAATAAATTTTCTTTCTTTTTCTCTCTCCTTAAGATCTCAAAATGAGATCTACCATTAAAAAAGAAAATGAAAGAGATCTTTAATCCTATTTGGCACTATGGGGTCTACCAAAAAGTAGTCTAAGATCCTAATTTGAGATATACCACTAAAGATGCTCTTATAATCCTCTGCAGCTATTAAGTAATTCATGCATATATACATTCATACATAGGTTGATAATCATATTAGATTGTGCAAATGAATAGAACTGCATAAAGTGCATCTAAACAAGCATAAAATGATTTTACACTTTTTTAATCGATTACTTAAGTAAAATAATCGATTACTAGCTTGTTTGAATTTCTGGAAAATGGTTTAAGAACAGTTTAATCGATTACCATTTCCTTGTAATCGATTAAATAGTCTTGACACAGATTTATGAACACTGGTGTAATCGATTATCTGAGAAAATAATCGATTACATAAGGCATCTGCATAATTCAGCACAGCAGGATGAACTGGTTTAATCGATTACCAAATAATCGTAATCGATTAAATAAGCCTTGTAGTGTTTTACACATATTCTGGCGTAATCGATTATATAAATTATAATCGATTACCTCTGCTTGTGAAGTAAATATGTCATTCTGGCGTAATCGATTACATGGTAAAATAATCGATTATTATGTTCATTCAAGATTTCCAGAACTAAGATGAACAATTTAATCAATTATCAGTGCGGAATAATCGATTACTGATGATTAAATAATCGATTACCATAACAAAATAATCAATTACAGTCTGTTAAATTTGTATTTTTATAAATAGAAAAGCTGTGTCACTAAAAATTAAGTTTTCAGAAAGAGAGCTTTCGTTCATATCAGAGTTTCTACATTCTCTAAATGGTCAAAAGAGTTTAAAAGTTCATTTTTAGAGAGTTGTTAAATTGAGTTAGATTCAACATGGATGCTTAGTCAAAGAACTCATTGTGTATGATCATTCATGTAAATTGGTGATTCAAGAAGATTCAATAAAGCATTTCATACATCATCTCAGGTTGTATAATTCGTTCATATCTTTTTTTGCTACAAGGAAAATGAGGTGATATATTTCTTGGACTTTAAGCTTTAGATTTTTGTTGTTTTGTTTGTAATAGTTGTAATCTTTTTTGATTTTCCATATAACATTTGGGGTTCTTTAAAGCTTTACTAGAAAGGGTTTTCTAGGGGTTGAACAGAGAAGGGATCTCTGGTTCTAGGTCTTTTGAGAAATCTAGGGAGTAGATTTTGAGTTTTGCCTTGGGGAGGTGAAAGAGACCTTGTTGATTGCTTGTAAAGAACTAAGATTTGTTATAGTGGAACTCTAACCTTGTTTGGGTTAGAAGATAAACTGGATGTAGCCTCCGGGGTTGAGAGGTGAACCAATATAAACTTGTGTGCATTTAAGTTTAGGTTTTTGTTTCATTGAATTCTTGAGATATTCGATCTGTGTATCATTCAAACTTTGATTTAGCACAAGAGTTAATTGATTGGTGAAGATAATTGTTTTCTAAATTGTTTTTGATTGAAGACACGATCCAAATAATTCTTCCGCTGTATATTGATTTGTAAGAAATTTCAAAAAGAGGGAAAAAACCAATTCACCCCCCTCTGGGTTTATTGGATTAGGTATTCATTGTATTTTCAAAAGGTGTGTATAGAATTCCAGGAAATGATGACCTATATTAAAAGTGGAGGAGAAGCAATGGTTCCTGAATAACATAATGAAATGAAAGACTCGTGACACTGGGCCAGGGAAATCTCCAAGTGAAAGACAAGTTATCGAGGTCAATGTTAAAGAAGATGTTACTACCCTAAAAATAATAGTGATTAATCAAGGGGATGTAAAGAACGCCAAGACATGAAGACCTATATCAACTATGGAGAAGCAGGATTGGTTTCTGAATAACACAACGAAAGAATAGTCGATGGAGAATAAGCCTCCAATTAGAATCCAGAAGTGACGTCAGCAAAGGAAGAGAGCCATGCAGAAGCTAAAAGGGATGTTTCAGATGTTGGAGAAAAGTTGTAAGATAGACAAAAATAATGTGGCATCAGCACCTTGACTAGACCTTTTTATTGAGATGCTAGGCAACAACGAAGAGCTAGAATTGTCTAATGGTGAGATCAGCCCACTTTTAGAGTAAGAAGACTTTGAATTGGATGGGTTTCTATTAAATGATGCTTTTATTCCTACAATAGCTATTGACATCCTCCCTATGGAGCTTTCTAGTCTGTATTGGATAATGACTACCTTAGAAGGTGATGTTTTAGCTGACGAAGTATAATGGACAATTGTAACAAAAGATCTTGAGACTAAAAAAGGAATTGTCAAACTATACAAGCCACAAGCAGATTAGGCGAGACATTTGAAATCACTATATGTGATGTTTTTCTGAACGTGATGTTTTTCTCCACTGTTAATAAGTTAGGGAAGCCCAAGCAATATCTGATTAGGACAAATATGTAGATAACTTCCTTCACAAGAGATCCTACAATGGCTATGGTAGTACTAATAGCCAAAATTGCAGTAGGACCAAATACATGTACGACTGTATTCTTTGTGGTGAATGCAAAGCCTTTATATTTAGTCTTGTTAAGGATAGATATGCTACATTCCAATTTCTGTGAGACATCTATCCTCCATCAAGTTCTGATTTTCTAGAGACGATAAAGTAGAGGTAATATCGGCTTATCACAATCCATTCTCCAAAGCTATGGTGTCTGCAAAAGACATATTTTATTCATGACTCGTGCAACCGATCATGGAGATAGCTTGTGTAGAAGAATTTTATGAGGCCAAAGCCTGTAAATTTACCAACCAAGGCTTTAAGCTCAAAAACTCAGTCAACATATGAATGATTGAATAGGAAGTTGAAGAATTAGGATAATAGAAGTGCTAAAAGATACTATGTAAAAGATAAAGGCACACTTCTCTAAGCAAGTAATGGGGTAAGTGCAAGAAAAAGGGTTTGGGGTTAATCTTTGCAAAAGATTCAATAACATGATATTAAGAAGCCATTACCCCTATTAGAGGCCTAAGATCCACTAATAAACGTGAATTTAGGAACAACTAATTTCTCACGACTAACTAATATAAACAGTCTATTACCTAAAGATGATCAGGCGAAACTACTAGCAATTATCACTCAATATAAGGATTGTTTCGCATGGGATTTTCCTAAAATGTCAAGGTTATCTAGGAATTTGGTTGAACATCGGTTGACTTTGAAAGAGGATTCTAAGTCGTATAAGCAGTCTACCAAATGTTTTAGTCAAGAAGTCTTGCCATTGGTCGAGAAAGAAGTGGAACGCTTACTATCTTTAGGATTTATTGGAACGGCTAAATATGTAGATTGTTTGTCTAATATAGTTCTAGTTATTAAGAAGAATGCAAGGGTATGCGTATGTGTTGACTTTAGAAACTTGAATTTGGCTATCCCTAAGGATGAGTATGCCATGCCAGTTGCAAATATGTTAGTAGATTCTTTGACTAACAATGGAATACTCAACTTTATGGATGACTATTCAGGATATAATCATAATTTTATTGGTTGTCTAATATAGTTCCAGTTATTAAGAAGAACGACAAGGTACACATATGTGTTGACTTTAGAAACTTGAATTTGGGTATCCCTAAAGATGAATATGTCATGCCAGTTATGAATATGTTAGTAGATTATGCGGCTAACAATAGAATACTCACCTTTATGGATGACTATTCAGGATATAATCATAATTTTATTGCTAAAGAGGATGTTCACAAAACAGTCTTTAGGTGCCCTCGTGCCATTGGTATTTTTGAGTGGGTAGTTATGACTTCCGGACTCAAGAATGTTAGGGCAAAATGTCAAAAGGCCATGAATCTGATATTTCATGATTTGGCTAGTAGGACTATGGGAGTATAGATTCATGACATGGTGATTAAATCGGCTAAGTTTAACCAACACCTAATAGACCTAGAATAGGCATTCAAAAGAATGAGGTTGGATGGCTTGAAAATGAATATTGAAAAATGTGTCTTTGGGATAAAGATAAACCACCTCCAAGGTTTCTTGGTGCACAGAATAGGAATTGAAGTCGATAGAAACAAGGCCAAGGCAATCCTAGAAGTAGCCCCTCCCAAGAATAAATTGGAGCTGCAAAGCTTAATAGGAAAAACCAAATCCTTTAGCGACTCATAGAAAATTTGAATGGCAAGTTGAAAGCTTTTACACCATTACTGTGGCTAAAGAACCAAGAAGATTTTTTCCTGGGGAAAAGAGCAATAGGAAGCATTTGATCACATCAAACAAGCCTTGGTGTCATCTCTTATGTCAGTACCACCAATAGGAGAAGGTTGACTAAAATTTTATGTATCAACACAAGAGTCTGATGACGAAATAGAATGAGATGCATATTATTTAAGTAGATTGTTAGTCGATCATTCCATTTTGAGATCTTATATATATCACCAGATAAGAATCAAGAGGCCAACAAGTTGAAAAACATGAGTACGAATGGCCTAAAGTGGTTGCCCAAGATGTCCCAACGGCTGACTGGAAATACAAGTAGATAAATTACTTGGAGGAGCCGTCAGTCAAGGCTAGTGCAATTTTAAAAAGAAAGGGCTTGAAAAAAACTATACTAGATGACAACCTACACAGAATGACAACCAATAGGTAGCTATTGAAATGTGTACGTATGACTGAAGCTCTAAGGATTATGGGAGAAGTACATGAGGGGTTATGTGGCTCCCATAGATCAAGGCTAAATATAAGGTGGTTAATTCATAGGCATGAGTATTTTTGGCCTAGCATATCATATGATTGTGTGAAGTATTCCAAAGGGTGCAAAGAGTGCCAATGACATCAACCATTGCAAAGAGTCCCAACAAAAGAACTTCACAGCGTCATTAAAGCTTTGCCATTTCAAGGATGTGTTATGGATTTCATAAGAAAAATCCACCATAGTTCTTCTAAATGCCATAGTTTTATTATTGTGGCGACAAATTACTTCACAAAATGTGTGGAGGCACTACCGATGGTCTCCGTTCTCAAAATGGCATCATTAAATTCATCCAAAACTAAATAGTCTATAGATTTTGGATACCAGAGACTATAACAGCTGACCAAGGTACTATTTTTACATGCGACAAGATACTGGCATTTAGTCAACATTTTGGCATCAAAATAATTCATTCTACGCCTTACTATGCCTAAGCTAATGGGCAAGTAGAAGCCACTAACAACATTATTATAGATTTAATCAAAAAATTTGTTGAAGAGAAACCCTGACATTGGCATGAAACATTATCCAAGGCATTATGGGCTATCAGAAATACTAAAATAATGCTATGGTTATGACACCATTTCAACTAACGTATGGTCAAGATGTTTTGTTACACCAAGAAATTAAGGTCAAATCTTTAAGGGTGGCTAAGCAAAATCTTTTGTCAGCTGATGATTATCAAATATAATTGGTTTTGGAATTAAAATCGGCTGACGAGGATTGTTTAATTGCTAATGAGAACATGAAGTGAAATAAAGAAACGGCTGTGCAACATTATAATAAACATGTTCCACAACAAGGAATTCAAAGAAGATGATTTGGTTTGGAAAATAGTGTTGCCTCTTGGGTTCAAAGATTCTAAGTTGGGAAAATGGTCACGTACCTAGGAAAAGGCCCTTTGTTATAGGTCAAAAGTTATCAGGGGGTGTTTGTCGCTTAATGAATATGCAGGGTAATAAGCATAGCAGAAGCATGAATCCAAGATTTTTAGAGAGATATTACCCTAGCATATATGAAGCAAAATGAAGCAAAAATAATTGTTCAGACGACTACAAGCCAGCTACCATAACTAACCAAGGCACACATGCCTAAAGTTATTATTCAAAAGCAAGAAAATAAAACAGATACCAATTCACTAAGGTTAGAGGGCTGACAAACTCCCCTCAGGGATGTAAGAAACAAATACGGGTAAGGATATGGGGACAGCTGCTACATATGATTAGGCTTAAATCAACATATGTTGGAAGCCACCCCACTCCATGTCAGCTTGAGCCAATTCCTTATTCTCTTTCTTCAAAGTCTGTAGCAAGAGATTTTTTTTCCCACAGAGGGAGGTGATGTCCATATCTAGTTGTGTTCCATGTTCACACAATTCCACCCTTTTGTCATTATAATCATTTACTCGAGTGATAGTCGCACCTAGAACATGTTGAAGAGTGGAGATTTCCTACTGAATATCTGTCAACTGAGTTTGAAGCTTAACTAGTCGAGCACTTGTTTTGGCTTGCACCTCTAAGTCATATTGCTTCTTCTTCTCAATAGAAGCAAATTGGGAAGTTATGTTAGCCTTACTAACTTCCTATTTGTTTAGTCATTCTAGCTCTTGGCTATTTTGATCCTTGCATTTGGTGTTAAGCTTATATTTCACTTCCAAATCTCCAACAACAATGAAATTTGCTCATGAACTTTCCTCTTAGCCTCAAGAAAGTTAGCCTCCCTTTACAAAGAATGGATGTATGGATGAATCAACATCAAAATAAATAGAGGAATTAGGTTTAAGAAATAAATGAATTCCAAAATTTTTGGAGTCGTCACTGCTAACTTCAAAAGGGAACTCCTCAAAGTGTGAACATAAATGGGATCCCCTAGAAACAGTTGAACCAAAGTATCATGCCCATATTTCTTATGCTTTAGAAGTGGAGACTTGCCTTGAAGAATTAAAGGTCTGGTCATAAGAGACTGGAAGTACTCAGACAAAACTTTGTTGAGAATGGAAGGTTTCTTAAGGACAAGGATAAAGTCAGTTGAACCAACAGTGGTAGCTAAATCATCTTTGCAGCTGCATGGGCCAATTCTTTAAGCCATTTTAGCTCAACAAGTATCAGGAGTTTAAGAAGGCTCTTTAAAGAGATACTTAGCCTTATCTTTGTCTTTCTTTTTCTTTTTCTTCTTAGCCTAAGACAAGGGAAGCTAGGCGATATAGTAATATTGGATAGGTAATTTAGAAAAAATGGAAACAAATGGATCAAGAATATGTTCAGAGACCTTGGAGGAATCACGTTGACGGTTATGAGCTAACTTCGAAACTGAAGTCTGGAGTACTTTCAACTGACATCCCTAAGCTGATCTAGGAACTGCTCAGAGTTCAAGAGATTTAGGCAAGGCATCCACATCCACTGGGTCAGACCTTATATGACTTGAGAGAGGATCTATAGAAAGAATAATAAGCTAAACATGGAGAATGAGGCAATGAAATAAGGAGATTAAAAGGAAATGTGAAAATAATTCTTAGACAGCAAAACCAGACACAATTGATTTCTTTTGGTGACGTCTGGTAGGGTTTAAAGATAGTGGTTCATCATCAGAGAGATCATCAATTAGACTAATGAGAAAATTCATTTTTGATCCAGGAAACAAGGTAGTCAATATGACTTCCCACCATTCAGTAAAGAAATCTACATTGTTCGGGCTAAAAGTGAAACACTTGAACACGAAAGAGTGTAGTTTGTCTTCAATGTTCTCCAAAATTATAGAGATCTCATTCGATTGACAAGAGGTGTCAAAACTGTTCAGGAGGCTGACGGGGCAGCTAAGAATTTTGGAAATAGATTGGACCAAACCAACTTGCCTCACAAAACAGTGAAGGTAATAGGCTTCAATGACTAACTTGTTGTTCCTTAATATAGGTTTTACTCCAAATAAGAGATAATGATTGGCTAGTGTCGAGGCCCAATTATTTCTAGTCATAATGCTCCCATCACTAAATGTAGTCATGTCCACTAAAGTCTAATATAGACCTATTAGCTATTGCTAAAAAGGAGTGAGTAAAAAGCGAAGGGTGAAATAAGCCGTCAAGAGCCAATTTACAATAAAAAAGGATGACGTCTTTAATGTTGGGGGGGCAAATAAGAGCTTTCCCGGAACAAGTATCATCCTACTTGGTCGCCAGTAAATCAACACCAGGATAAAAGGCATTTGGAAAATATAGTCATGCCCAAAGAATTAGAAACCAAATCGAACCAAAATGATGTTGTACTCAGTGTGGCTATCTTCAAGGTTGTTGAGAATATGGAAAACGCCTCTATATAGCGTGGAAAGAAGCAGAGGACCCAAAGCCAAATCGTGATTAAAAGTAATAGTCGACACAAAGTTGCAGTATTCACTTACCATGCCTACTAAATCGATACAAATGAAGTCCTGCAAAACCACATTAAAAAAAAAGTGTGTACCTCACCTGATGAAACAACACCACTTTTTTTGGCGTTGAGAAACATGAATTTGAAATACCCAAAGTCATCTTTGGAAAACTTGATGCCTAATGCAGTAGAAGGAAAGCATCAAGTCTCATAAAGTGATGGCAATTCTTCACCATGAATTGGTTAGTTCAAAATAGTCACCACATCAAGGAAGGTTGGGCTAACCATAGCCTTTGGAAGGACAAATTCATTGATAGTCATTGACCAGAACCCTAGGATTTCGATCAGTACATCCTGTGGCCAGTACATATCAATGGCTAATAGCATTATCATGTCATATATTCCCCATTCCTTCCATTCATCTTTGTAGGAAGCCGAAACTATTTTCAACTAGGTTTAATATTCTGGAAGGGGTCTAGACTATGTGTGAAAGCTATAAGAGAATTGGTGAATCCCATACCAATCTCAAGTGATTGGAAAGAGGTTTTTCTCGTGATTAAAAAAGCAAGGGCCTAGGAATAACTCTTGGTGATGCTCATCAAAGGCAATGAGTGTTTCAATGGTGGAATAGGATCATGTTTAGGTGATCACATAGAGGCACTGTAAGCAGGCTGCTCAAAAGTATCTAACATGGTTCAAGGTTAAGGTTTTTCTAAAGATTGGGAATGAGTGGAGAAGCAAAGTTGATGAGGAAATTTATAAAAGGCCAAGATCAGTTGAAGAAGATAAGAGAAATAAAAGGTAAAGCAAAAATCAAATTTCAAAACTTGAAATATGGTTGTCAAAATCAAATACTTTTGGTAACTTGAATGTTTTCCTATTGTCATTCGAGAAGATAAATTTTCAAAATTCAAATGACTCAAAAAAAAGGGGGGACAATTATGTTAACACCTAAAAAGTTAGTTGTTGGAGCAACTACTGTTGATTGGCTATGACTAGTGTAAGGAAGCCAATTGATGCAGCTAACGTGGCTGGAATTGGGTAAAATGGTAAATGATTGGGATGAAAACACTTTGAATAGTGTGTAGGACGATTTAGAGAACGTGTGAATCCACTTGATGAATGATGGAATGGTTGAAGGGATGATAGCCATTATCTCCTAAATTTTAGGGATTTTTAATAATGTTTCAGCTAATGTAACAGTTTGTTGATTATTATAAATAGGTCTATCACAATGTAACAAAGACATATACATCAATACACTAAAACCCAATCATTTTTCTTCCTATTATTTGCATTACTTTGTTTATTCGCCTTATTTCGCTTACTTTTTTTAAATTCCTTTATTGCTTTTAGTCATTTATCACTTTCGTTTAACGCAATTCTACATAAGAGTAGATTAATTTAGAAAACTCTTTGGAGTGAATCAGGAACCCAACCAAGGAACAAATTCATTTCCTTGGGTTAATCACCTAAAAGGAATCAACGCTTGATACTTAGTCATCATCACAACTATGAGAATCTAAAAAGTTGAGGGACTAAAAACTTAATTAACCCTTATTTCGTTCATAAGAATGGCATGAATACAACTAGGAATGATCCCAAACTTTTGTGTACTAGCATTGAATATAGACTTCCTTGCCAAGGAATGAATGACTCGATATTAATGATAGTTTCCTTACATTTTGACGAAATATAACCAAACTCAATATTAATTGTTTTTCCAAAAAAACATGCCTTTTGAAACCTGTTTCCAATCTAATTCGAAGTTGACATTATGAAATTGCAATCCAAAAATCCAAGAATTTGTTGTCAATAGTGTTTTCACCTCATATTCATGAACTACAATATGACCATTGTGCCAAGAAGACATAGCTGCTACAAATTCTACCTTTTCATTTCGAATGCAAGCTCCAATACATATTACATTTTAGACTACCTTTTTGGCGGCTTAATCCATCTTGAACAATGTAAGATTGAGGATGGTCTAATGTAGTGTCATGAAGAGAACGAATAGACTATCTTGTGAGATAAAATCCTTTGCAAAATTTAGAAAGAAAATAATTGGTTTTTTTGACATTATCCAAGACTTTCTCATTCCTCCTACGCCATAGACACCAGAGGTTGAAATAAAGTGTACCTACTGATCACTGTTGAGATTCTTCAGCAGTTGAATAACACATTGTTGAATAGATTCTACATTATGCACTGACATACTTATATGAGTCCATCAGTTACTTGAGCAGTTGAAAAACACATTTAGCCTATTTTCCAACCTTCATCTAATGTCTTATTTTGCCATTAACCGTGAAGAGTGGATGTTACGCCAAACATAGCTTGGATTATAGCCTAAGAAAGCATTGAGAAAATCCTCTTTAGGGACATATTTGGCTTTTAATACAAGTGACACCATAGTATCCTGGTCAAAAATAAATTTCTAACCCTACTTCCCTAGCATGACAATATTAAAAGCATAAAGTTGGCGAAAATCCATACTTCCAAATTCCTTCCTCATAGATAAATGATTCCAACTAAGCCAATTTATTCATTTGTCCTAATTTTTGTTAAAGCCCCACCAAAAAGAATTAATCATATTTTGAATTTCATCTCCCAAAGTATAAGGGAATAGAAAAGTGTTGATGCAATAAGATGAAATTGGTTGAGCCACAAACTTAATAAGAACCTCCATACCAACTTTGGACATATGCTTGTTTTGACTAGTGATAGACTTTCTTCCATATTCTATCTCTCAAGTAATTAAAATTTGACTTCTTCCTCCCAATCATGGATGACATGCCAAGATACTTCCCGATCCCTAAATATTTATAAACACCTAGGAGAGTGAAAATGCTATCTTTAGTGATTTGTTAGGTAGTTTTGCTAAAATAAATTCTGATTTATTGAAATTTACAAGAGGCCCAAAGGATTTCTCAAAAGTTGATTAAGTGGTCTACAAAGTATCAGTCTCCTTACCATGGGCCCTACAAAATAAAAAATAGTCATTAAGAAATAATTAGTGTGAGAGGATGGGAGCTCCTCTGTGAACTCTGATGCATAAATATCACCCCTTCCCTATGCTTTCTTCAAAAAGTTGAAAGTCTCTTCTTACAAAGAATAAAAAGGTAAGGGGATAATGAGTTTCTTAGCCTAAGTCCTCGTCTAGGAGAAATAGGTTCAACACGATCACCATTAGTCGAAAGATTGAAGTTTATTGTCTTAATTTTATCAGCAACAATTATTACTTTAAAAACTTATCCATTTCTTTTTTAAAAAACAAATTAGCAAAAACTTACCTATTTCTTAATGACTTTTCCCTATCTCTTGCTTCTTTTCACCTTCCTTCCATTCTCTTTGTTGCATCCAATGAAGTGCAAAAAAACACAATGCCCTTGACAATTTCAATTAATTATACAATGCACACAACCATGCATTTACTTCCAATACATCTAGATTAAATTTATAAATGGAAAAAGTATAATTAGTTTCAGTTTTTAAAAGGCTATAACTTTTCCTTTATTCATTGTTGTAGAGTATTTACCAACTTAATTTTTATTGAAGAATTAAAAATGTGAAAAGGAAAAACAAAAAAAAAGGAATTGAAAAAAAAAACTTTGAAATTGCATAAATAAGATATTTTAGTACTTCAGATTTTATTAACTTGTATTTTATGCAATTTTAAAAACTTGTTAGTCTTTACAAAAAGTATTCATTTTAAAGTAATTTTTAATTTTATCTTTCAAAGTCATTTTTTATTTTTCAAACTTGAGTGAATGTCGTTGTACAAAAATTAAAGACTAATAGAGATTTACTCGTTAAAAAAAATACTAATTCCCCAAAATTTATCAGATGTTTGTAATATAAGAAAAACAATAAGAAAAAAATGTTTTTAGAACCAATTGAATATTGTTAATACGAAGAAAACTATGAGAGATGAAAAATAACACTATATAATGATAAAAATCTAAAACTTAATATAATTAACTATATTATATTTATTTAGGACGTGTTTATTGCATTGAAAAATTAAATTTTATACTTTCTAAGAATATAAATTTTAATATAAGTTTATGACTAAAACATTTAAATTGTATTCAACCCTTCAAAAATATTTTTTATCTAAATTTATCATAAACTTATTTAAGATAATTACTTTTTTAGGTTTAAATTTATTTTTAATCCTGATAAAATAATTTTTTTTTATTGTAGTCCTTAAAAAAAATCTTTAGTTTTCATTTCTTAGAAATCTAAAATCATTATTTTTGTCCATATTATTATGTCACACTCGTTAAATATATATATGTTTAACAAAATTTTAAATGATTATTCCATTAGGAAATAAAAATAATTAATTCAAATTTTAGAGAGATGAAAAAAATGTTTTATATAAACTAAAACCAAAATTCGCTCCAAAAATGTTATTAATATACATGCAACTTAACTTTGTTTTCCTCTTTAGTATAATTATTAATTTAAAAACTTAACTACCGTTTACTTTTTTTTTTTCTTTCCATCTTCTTTCTTTCCTCCTAACTTCTTACATTCAATTGAAGTGTAGAATAACATAAGTAAAAAATCAAAGGACAACCAATTTAGTTTTCAAAGGTATAATTCAAGTTTTAAAAGGTCTCTAAAATTACAGTTTATATGTTACTTTAATTTTGTCAGTAACAAACTTTTTTTTATTAAGTTAACATGAGAAGAAATGTCCAACATTTAGTTAAGATGTTAGGATTGGAGTTATTTGATACATCATTAAGATTTCGTGATTCAGAGTCGAACTTATTCTAATTTAATAAAAGATCTCAAGAAAAAGGAATCATCCGTCCAATTCAAGATTTATCTTAGAAAATAAATTTTAAAATTGAGAAAACACTTTAAACGACATGATTAAATAACAAAGAAATTACACTTTCAATAATATGAATGATTTTTTTAGTCTTTAAATATATAAATCGATGATAATTTAGTCCATAAAAGAACAAAAAAAATTATTTAACCCATGAATATATAAAAAATACACAATTTCATTCTCACATTAAATTTATAATACCACTTTATCATTAAATTATAATATTTAAAAATTAATTTAATATTAAATTTTATTTTTCAATAATCAATTTAACATTAAATTATAAAACTCATAAATTAACATAATTAACATGTCACTTAGTTGTACATAGGTAGGATTTAATTTTAATTCTTTTATAAATTAAATTTTCACTATTTACATATTGAAGAATTTGGCAAATTTTGATAAATAATACAAATTTTTAAAATAATTTGAAATCTGGGACTGTTTGGAAAATATTTTGAAATCTGGGATAGTCAAACACGCCTAATTTAGGCGTGTTTCAGTGCTATATATGGCAAAAAAAATTACTTTTTACCATTCTTACTATTTCACCTTCTCTCTCTAAAAGTTTTTTACCCTTCTCTGTAGAGTTTGAGTAAATTATTTCTGCAGCGAAGCTCTGCCAACAAGTGAATTTAATAATTTTTCATATTATTTAATATGTTATATTATTGAATTAGAAAATTGTTAGAGCCATATGAAATTGTTAGTGACGTACATGTTAGGTTCGTAGAAAATTGTTAGGGTGTAAGGTTTAGGATTTAGGGTTTAGGGTGTTTATGGTTTAGGGTTAAGGGTTTAGGATTTAGTGTGTTTGGTTTAGGGTTTAGGGTAAATGGGTTAGGGTTTATGGTTTAGTGTTGATGGTGTTTAGGTTAATGGTTTAGTGTTTAGCGTGTTTGGTTTATGGGTTTAGGGATAAGGGTTTAGGGTTTATGGTATAGTGTTGATGGTGTTTAGGTTAATGGTTTAGTGTTTAGGGTGTTTGGTTTATGGGTTAAGGGTTAAGAGTTTGGGGTTTATGGTGTTTGTTTGAGTGTTTAGGGTTTTGGGTGTTTGGTTTTTGGTTTAGGATTTAGGGTGTTTGTTTTATGGTTCATTGTTTTGTGTTTAGGGTGTTTGGTTTAAGGTTAAGGGTTTAGTGTTGATGGTGTTTAGGTTAATGGTTTAGTGTTTATGGTTAAGGGTTTGGGGTTTATGGTTCTTGTTTTAGGGTTTATGTTTGAGTGTTTAGGGTTTAGGGTTTAGATCGATCCTGCACTTATTAGTGCTCTGATTGAGCGGTGGAGAACAGAGACTCATACCTTCCATATGACGCAAGGAGAGATGACCATCACGTTGGAAGACGTGACTGGTATTTTAGGATTGCCCACCAAGGGCAAAGTCATTACAGGAGTCACCATAGCCGAATGGGACACCATCATTGAAGAAGTTTTTGGTCATGAACTTCAGCCAGACACTGAGCTTAGAGGTGGATATTTGCGCCTGTCTTTCTTTGATAGACATTTTGCGCACTGGAGTGAGGTACTTCCCGATTTGGTTGCCGTGATGCGCTTTACGAAGGCCCACATTGTGCGACTTCTTGGAGCATGGCTGCTAAGCGACAGATCCGAGGGGAGCATGGTCGCGGCACGTTACGTCCCATTGCTTGCTGGGGACTTGGAGGAGATTGGAGGATATAGCTGGGGCTCTGCGGTCCTTGCACATTTGTTTAGACAAATGTGTGAGTGTATAGATCCATGCAGAAGTCACATTGGTGGGTGTCATATGCTGCTTCAGGTGTGGGCGTGGCTGAGATTCCCATCCATTGCTCCAGCTATTCTGTAGCCTACTCAGTCAGAGTGGCATTACGGACACCGGTATGTCTTAGTATATTTTTTTTTTATCAATTCTTGGAATTCAGTCTTATAGTATTCTAATGTTAGTTATTTTGAAATAAGGTTTAATGCTTTAGGCTGGTTTCGAGCACACGAGCTGCTCTGGTATAGGATGAGATTGGAATCCCTTAGTCGGGATGAAGTACATATAGTTATTTTTAAGTGTTCCGTCCTGTGCATTTGTGGTCCATGTCGTTACATAATTGTGTGTTTATTTGGTATATGTAGGTGGTTTGGCAACCATATGGAGAGTACGACTTTCTTGGTGCATCTGAGCAGCAGCGACTGTTGTGGATGGCAACTACTCCTATTATATGCTTCCACACAGTTGAGTATTCACAGCCGGATAGATGCATGCGCCAATTTGGGAGGGATCAGCCAATCCCACGTACTCCCAGGAAGCTGAAGGGTGTGCATGACCTTTCCTTGCGCGGTAAATGTGAAGATAACTGGGTTCGTAAGTTGAGACCATTTATTAGACGCTAGGAGGTTAGGGACCAGCACATCGACCTTCCCCCTCTGGTTCAGGGCTTCATGTCACCAGACTATGATTACATGGTTTGGTACAGGGAAAATGGGAAGCGGTACATCTCGAAGATGGCTGCCAAGAGTGGTCGTGGTGTAAGTTTTGCTGACATTATAATTTGTCTTTTTATATTTATTATGATAGAGAACATGATTTACATTAATGTTTATATATTTTAATTTATAGTTTGATGGGCTGGAGATGCTGTACTTTGCGCTTAGTCATGAGCAGTGGCCGGGTTACACCCGCGAGTGGGCGCAGGAGGAGGTCGGTCGCATAATGTCTATCTTCAAAGAGAGTTGTCGCTTGGAGGAGGCAGGGCCACATGCACCTGAATCCCAGCTTCAGGAGGAGCCACAAGTGTCTGTTGGCGTTGGCACCATGTTCCTGAGCCCATTGCAGGTCCCAAGCCTCCCACTCAGGGTTGGTTTAGGCCTCCAATTGTGGCATCGACATACGGCAGCCAGCCATTGTATTACGAGTCTAGTTAGCAGGGGGACATGGGGTACGAGGGATTCAGTTCACAAAGTGATATGCCTCCACCGGCTGACTCCCAGACCCAGCCTGTATATATGGCTATTGGAATGGCGATGGAATTAGCGGATGTTGGGACCAGTAGTGACGTAGCTCCTTCGGAGTGGACTGGTGCCGGCATTGAGGAGATGCTCTCCCAGCTTGATTATTCTGCAGCAAGTTGTGGGGGTTGGTCGTCAGATGTATCATATGCCACCCCAGCTGCTGAGCATCCCCGGCTCTCATTTCCAGAGTAGGTCACTCCATGTCCACCTCCCTATGTAGACCCTCATGAGGCAGGCCCTTCTCATCCAAACCCTTCTCCACAACCACGTAGATGAAGTTTGTGCAGTTTGTGTTTTTTCATTTTAGTTTGTAATAGATTTTATTTCTTAACTTACATTTGCTTCAAACATTTTTTTGTAACAGTTATTTTAATCAGTCGACATATTAACAATTACTAACACTGTGAATAACAGTAATTGATATGAGAGGCAAACAGACAAACGATAATGAACAGTACTTAGTAAAAGAAGATAACGGAACAGACATTTTAAATAACAATAACAATTGAAGATAACCAAACTTCATAAACACTACTTAATACAATGAATCATTCTAGTCAGCATTATGGCCATGTCTCATTCCATTTGGGTAACTGGTTTATTAAAAATAGCTAAAATCTCCATTGGACAAAAACGTTTCCAGTAGTTGGATTCTGCTAACATCTTTAACACGTCTTCATCACTTGTTAACTCTATTATGTGATATTCGAGTGTGTAGTCTGAATATTTTGCATGGGTTGGCTGTCAGAAAAATAATTTTCTTACCACCTGTGAGTTGTGAATTCCATAAGGGGGAACCCCAACAGGCGCAACTTGCTTGATGACATCCTTGAGTGTTTCAATGTTGCATCCTGAAGGAATTTCAAACCTTATTGAATTTGTTCCAGTGAAGGAATAACCCACAAAACCGCCTTGTCGTGCTATGTTCCACTTGCCGTTGTAATATAGCATTGCATCATGTGTAGAGACGATGGTGGATCGAAGTAGGTTGAGTATACCATCGGGTGTTCTATTAATGGTGCATAATATTTCTATAGGGCCAACACTTGACATTTGGTCATTGCACATTAACATTGTGCAAACATCATCATCATTTGTGAGTTGCAGAGAATGAAAAAAAATATTGCTGACCTGCATGTAGGGATGGCTGTCGGTAATAGATTTTGTCAACAACATGGTCATTGGTTAGCAAAAGGGTGTCGTGCATCCTACTTTTGAGTGTCTGAAAAGAACACTTATTAGGAACTCACATTGGTATTGGAGTAGGACATTCAAAAGAAACACCAGATTCGTTCTGTTTCATTAATCCATTTGGAAAAATGAATGCTAATTTGGAGTTACCAATGGTCTAACTGCTTATTTCTCCTAAGAATGTCATAGTATTCAGATTGAATTTCGATTGCGGAGGTATGTTGTGTGGGAGTGGGGAGACAACTGCCAAACTGCCACAGTTTGAGTGGCTTTTACCCTGAATACCACAGCAGGAAAACAATTTTCCAAACTGCCACGACACATAAAACGCTGGGGTCAATAGCGCAATCCGATGGACACATGGTGCCTCCTGATTCGCTGAAAAGGAAGGCGCTGACATGAGCAGAAAACGCTGGGACACGTTGAGAGAAATGTGCATGCAAAGGCCACGTGGCATGAGTCCACGTAAAACGCTGGGGGCTTAGCGAATTGCGTGGCGTGTCCTGATTGCGCCACATGTCAATCACTGGGAAAAACGCTGGTGGCCACAGTGAATTGCGTGGCGTGTCCCGATTGCGCCACATGTCAAGCTTTGAGAAAACGCTTTGGGGTCCAACGAGATACATATTGGCCCACTATAAAATGCTTGTCATTTTCACCCCCTCCCTCAGATTACCCCACTCCCTGGTAGCTCTTACCCCACTCCCTCTGGTAGCTCTTGCTCAACATTTTACTCCCTAGTTAGTTTTTATTTTTGTTTGTATTTTTTGTAATTAAGTAATTTAAATTTTAATTTGTGAATATATTTGTTATTTATGTAATTTTAGTTTGTTAAATACTCAAACTGCAACAACTTAGTTCTCTAATATTAGTTTTAGTTTTATTTATTATTTTGTATTTTGTATTTTAAATGTAGAATATATTGATTATTTATGTAATTTTAGTTTTGAAATAATATTTAGGTTCAAGATTTAAAATGTTAGGTTAGAGGATATATAGTGTTTGCTTTTATTTTACTAGTTTTTTAATTTTTATTTGTTTTAATTTAGTATTTTGTATGTTAAATTTAGAATATATTGATTATTTATGTAGTTATAGTTTTTAAATAATATTTAGGTTCAAGATTAAAAACTTTAGGTTAGAGGATATGTAGTGTTAGTTTTTTTTTACTAGTTTTTTAATTTTTATTTGTTTTAATTTAGTATTTTGTATGTTAAATTTAGAATATATTGATTATTTTGTAGTTTTAGTTTTTAAAAAATATTTAGGTTAGAGGATATGTAGTGTTAGTTTTTTTTACTAGTTTTATAATTTTTATTTGTTTTAATTTAGTATTTTGTATATTAAATTTAGAATATATTGATTATTTTGTAGTTTTAGTTTTTAAAAAATATTTAGGCTAGAGGATATGTAGTGCTAGTTTTTTTTACTAGTTTTTTAATTTTTATTTGTTTTAATTTAGTATTTTGTATGTTAAATTTAGAATATATTGATTATTTTGTAGTTTTAGTTTTTAAAAAATATTTAGGTTAGAGGATATGTAGTGTTAGTTTTTTTTACTAGTTTTTTAATTTTTATTTATTTTAATTAATATTTAGGCTAGAAGATATGTAGTGTTATTTTTTTTTACTAGTTTTTTAATTTTTATTTGTTTTAATTTAGTATTTTGTATGTTAAATTTAGAATATATTGATTATTTTGTAGTTTTAGTTTTTAAAAAATATTTAGGTTAGAGGATATGTAGTGTTAGTTTTTTTTACTAGTTTTTTAATTTTTATTTGTTTTAATTTAGTATTTTGTATGTTAAATTTAGAATATATTGATTATTTTTGTTACTTATTTTGAATATATTTATTTTTTAAATTAACGTATATAATATTTTATTTTGGTTAGGCATTTGTTCTGTAGGATTGTGTATTAGAAGAATGGATCACGATGAAAATGTTCGACCGACCCCACCGGCTGAGTCTCCGTTGAGCGTGATTGACCCTGGTCCATCCGTAGGGACTCTCCTTACACTACAGGAGAAACATATATCCACATATGTGTGGAATTCACAGGGTGATTCGACCATGCCGGAGCGTGTACTTAATGTAAGACATGCCGCGACACACGATCATAACAGTATACCTGAGGAGATCCATCCGTGGCTCCGAGAGGCTGGTTTTCATCATGTTGCGCGTCTGCGCAATCACGAGGTAAGCATAATCAGTCTTGAGTTAACTTCTAATATGTTGCTTTCATTTTATTGTATTGTATATGTAACTGTTGTGTAACTTGAATATTTTAGATCGACCACCACCTTGTGTCAGCGCTTGTCGAGCGATGGCGGCCAGAGACACGTACGTTCCATATGACGATGGGTGAGGTGACAATCACCCTGGAGGATGTACATCATCTATTGAGGCTACCGACTGATTGTGGTGTTGTTTCTGGCCGTCACGGATGACATAACTTCTGTGCTATTATTGGTGCCCTGTTAGGGGTTGAGCCGGTTGCTGGTCGAGATTTGCAAGGCGGTTTTTTGGGCCTTCACTATTTACGGGACCAGTTTGATGATTATGCGGTCCACGCTGGCACAGAATTAGGCCGTTGGAGATACACTCGTGCATTGATATTGCGCATTTTAGGCGGTATGTTATTTGTTGACATCGCTTCGAGCTTTGTGGCCGCTCGGTACTTGTTATATCTGGATGAATTCCACTGCACAGGCACATTCAGTTGGGGCTCTGTCGTTCTTGCAGCCTTATATAGGGAGTTGTGTAAGGCAACACGTGCAGGCCGTCGTGAGATGGGTGGATGTGCTTTGTTGTTGCAGTTGTGGGCTTGGACGCGATTCCTGACCATTTCTCCTAACCTTCCTACGGTACAAGACCAGGATGTCATAGAGCGGGAGATATATGCGCACAGGTATTTTTTTCTATGTTTGTATTCCATGGTTTCATTCTTTTGGGTGTATATGTTGGTAATGTAGTAATGTTGTTGTTGTAGGTTTAATGTATACGATACACGACAAACCGTATATACAAACATTCGCAGATATCGGCATTATATTGATGTAATGCGTAGGAGAGACATACGTTGGAGGCCGTATGACCTTGTAGACATAGTCCATCCATCGGAGGTTGAGATGGCTCGGAGATGGTTGGCTGTTTGTCCTCTTATTTGTTGCGAGATTGTCGTCTACCAGCAGCCAGATCGAGTTCTCCGTCAGTTTGGGTTTGACCAGCCAATTCTAGAGGATCCGATTAATTGTAGTAAGCTGTTGACCATTACTATTACGGGAAAGACAGATGTGGATTGGCGTGAGCGACATGCTTTATTCATTGCCCAATGGGTAGACAGAGATTCGCTTGTGTTGCAGAACGTTCAACCTATGCGTAGAGATGGGTACCTTTCAGGTAACAGTGAATACAAGCAGTGGTATTACTTTGTTACCCGTCGCTGGATGACCCGGAGAGCAGCGTTAAATACACATGTGGTACGCTTGTTACACAATCCATGCAGATTTTGCAAGTTTATTTTCATTTTCTGTTCACTAATAATTTTTGATGGCCAGACGGATCGAGCTGAGACTGTTGTTCACATGGTTTCACCTGAGGCACAGGGTCCCTTCGACAGGACGTAGGTCTACCAGGAGGCGCTTCGAATGCTGGCCGCATGCGATTGTTTAGACAGGATAACCAATCCTGGAGACGCTGCATCTCCACCCGTGATGCGTCAAACCGAGGCCCCTCCTGCAGTGGTTCGTAGAAATCGGCGTTCGCGTAACGAGGGGTTACCCCTCCACCACGCTACTCTGCCAGTTGCGGACACACCTCTGATTGTGCCGCCTCTTCCCCCGCGTCCCGCGGGCATGTACTTTGCACCAAGGTACCCTTCGGGCCCATCTCAGCAGTACTGGTGGCCACCCCATCATGGTCCTGGGTCACAGTACCCGCCATGGCTTGCAGGACCGTCGACGTCGTAGTCTGGATGCTCATATCCAGCGTATCCGATGTATGCAGGTGGCCCCAGTTCAGCTGGGTTTCAGTTCACACCCGGACCGGACACATATGATGACTGTTACAGGCCCACTGCTCCGATGTCAGAGGACGAGGCGATTATGGCGACTCCTACGGCACAATCTGCTCACTTTATACAGTCTCCCAGTTTCGGACAGTATTCTACTGACGAGATATTGGCTGCAATGGACAGGGGAGATGAACACAATGCTGACCAAGGTGATGATCACCTGGACCAAAACATTAGGGGAGCGCGATTTCGATGTAATCTGTCACCGTACGAGCATAACATTAGTCGTTGTGGAGGATACCATGCTGACCACGGAGACGATGACTGATTTATTTGATGGACTTTAATTGTATTTTTATTTGATGCTTTACGCATGATTATGATGGACTATATTCATTTTATTTTATTTGATGTTCTATGAACGACAATGGACTCTACTTATTTAAGATAATTTTTCTTCATAAGTATAAGCAAGTAGTACATCACTGGTCTTGGCTACGTGAAGGGTAGTAACGCCTATTGTGACCAACAACCTTACAATAACCATATATTGTACGAGTTGTCGATCCTTCCCGCGAATCCATCTCGTTGCGTATGCGTGTACTGTTTGGCCTTCCTTTTTTACGTCTGAGCGACACATCTGGTATAACGATGGGCGGTGCAGCTGGTGGTATGAGGTCTTCATTTCCAATAGGGAACCACTGCGGAGAATACACTTGACATTGATAAGCGGCACTATACACAGGGTCCACATATTGTCTGGGATCTTGGTGTCTAGATCGACATGCTGCAATAACATGACTACACGGGAACCTAAAGGCAGTGAACTCACCACATTGACAAGTTCGTTCACCTAACGAGACCGACCATTTTTTCCCGCCCACATGAGTGCGTATGTTGTACGTCTCTTGAACCTCAAATGTTGTCCTAAGTGTGTCATAACAAGTGACATAGTGTGTTGCAGATTTTTCAACCATCCTCATATATTTTTGTCATGCTAATTTAGAGAAATGATTACCGTTGGCCATATCCTCACGGGCCTCTTGACCATGTTGGACAAAGTATGCTACTAGTCGAGTGTATGTGAATCTCACAAGGGACGTAATAGGAAGGCTTTTGGCTCCTTTAAGTACCTTGTTAAAACACTCTGAAAGATTGGTTGTCATGTGACCATACCTTATTCCCAGTTCATCATAAGTTATACTCCACTTCTCCTTTGGGATATTATCAATCCATGCGGCTATTTGAGGGCTTGATTCTTTAAATGTTTGTAATCCCACATCGAAATCCAAGCGCGAGGTTGTATAAGCTGCATATACAAACACGGGGTCAAAATGAGGTCATAAGATCAATTTTGTAAAACAATGTAATTACATTGTCGTATAGGCAGACATACCTAATTTCTTCAATTGTTTCTTCAACATCACATTGCTGAACTTGTGATTAAAATTACTCGCCAAATGGCGAATGCAAAAAACATGGTGTGCCCTGGGTGGTTGCCATTCGAGTTGGGGATTGTTTACCGCAGCGAGTATGCCCGCATGCCGATCTGAAATAAGACAAATTCCATCTTTTTGCGTCACGTGTATCCGAATTAGTGCCAAAAACCATGACCAGTTGTTGATATTCTCAAAGGACACAATCGCAAATGCAATTGGAAGGACATAATTGTTGTTGTCCACTAACGTTGCAATCAACAATGTTCCCCGATATTTCCCATACACATGGGTTCCATCGATGCTTATAACTGGTTTGCAATAATTGAAAGCATCGCAACACTGTTTGAATGTCCAAAACACCCTCTTGAACACCTTAGCACTTCCATCGAATTGTTCATCAATAAAATGGTCGTTCAAATCCAACTTGTAGGTAGACCCTGGAGAAAAATTTAACATGTAACTCAACCACCTTGGCAGGAACGCGTAGGACTCATCCCAATCCCCAAAAACCTTCACAATGGCATTTTGCTTTGCCTTCCAGACCTTCTTGTACGATATATGAAATCCGACCATTGTTGCTATCCGTTTTTGAATTAACCCAATTTTAACACTGGGGTCCTCCCTTATCATTTCTACATTTTAACAAACAATAATATATTAAAACCTTTTTAGAAAAATTGGGCGTTCAATTTAATGTATTTTATGTACCTAAGATCATCGAACATATCAAATTTGAGTCGAGCTACTTGTGATCTTGAGAAAGATTTTGATCGACACATGTGTGTTGGTTGTTCCATATGCCTACAACCCATTCAGTGCCACCTTTTTTTTCGTATGCCCTCATCCTCCATGGACAACCATCATAATGATTTTCACAAACCATTATAAGCCTTTTCGTATCACTTTTTTTTACTATGGTTGTGCGATGCTTGGCCATACAATATTGCTTGATTGCCAATTGAACATCATGCTTGCTCTCAAACACCTGGCCCTTATATAGTTGTTGACCCATTTGCCAGTTAGGTATTTGAACTCCTTGCATGTCATCAGACTCCTGATCTGGGTATGCCCAATTAATATTCGTGTAATGCCGTGTGTCCGACCAAAATGGAGCATTGCCCTCTCCTATATCAATGAGATTTTGAACACATGGTCAGAATTAAACCTGCAATAATTTTAACACTAATGACTAAGAAAATAATGTGCATGCATACCTGGGACCGAAGCCGGGTCTTGCATTCCGACAATGCCCGGAGAAGGAATTGGAAAAGCAGAATCAAAATCACCATCTACATCTGTATCGGATGATTCACTGTCCGGAACAACACCTTCGTCCACCTCGTCCTCAGAACTATCCATAGGCCAACTTGGGTCGTAGCCCGGCACCATTTCATTCTCCATTGCTTGACTTGATGGTGGTGCTACGGGCGATATATCCCTATCTTCACTATCCATTTGTTGGGTTGTTTGGGTTGGTAGTGGTGGTGATGGGAAAACATATCTATCTTCGTTCAAATCCAGCGACTCTCTGTTGATGTCAATGGACCCAATGGGTTCGACATAATGTTGACTGCTTGATTGTCCACCACAATTTAATTCTGCATACAATTCAACAAATCTGGGGTTTTCTCCGTCCGATATGCATGCGTCTGTAACTAACGCTACATCATCGTCATCTACAATATCCACATCAACCCACTGCACTGGGTTGCCCGATGCACATCTAGCAGTCAATCGAGAAACAAATTGTTCGCGTTGTAATCTCAACTTCTTGTAAATCATTTTCATCAGATCGCGGTGGCTACATCCTGGGGGCATACGAAACATTTTACTTTCTCCCTCAAAAACTTGACCATTAGGTCCAACATATCTAGTCCCATTATAATATACAATGGTGATTAATCCATTTCTATTACCACTCATTTTACAAAAATTAAACTAAAAAATAACACAGCGTTTACGATAATGTGTTCGGAATTCAAAATTCAACTAAAAAATAATAGAACTTTTAAGATGATGTGTTTCGAATTGAAATTTCAACTAAAAAATAACAGAGCTTTTGAGATAAATAGTTTTGAATTGAAATTTCAACTAAAAAAAAACACCTTTTACGATAATGTCTTCGGAATTGACAATTCAACTAAAAAATAAATAGAGCTTTTACGATAATGTGTTTCGAATTGAAAATTCAACTAAAAAATAATAGACAAAGCTTTTACGATAATGCATTTGTAATTGAAAATTCAACTAAAAAATAATTGAACTTATACAAAAATGTGTTTGGAAGGGTGGAAGATCAACTAATAAATTGGAGAGGTTTTACGAATTCGTGCTTGAATTCTAAAAATAAGAAGGCATTGATATGCGTCACTGCAAAAATGGATGGGGTATATATAGGTCCAAGTTCGCTGGCCCAACCAGCAAAATAAACCTCTTAATTCGCTCTGGCCCAAAGCGATTTAATATCTATTTGACACGTGGCATTTTCCAGGTAATCCACTTCTTCTCTAGGCGAATTAGGACCAGCCTTTGACACACGTAACTCGCTACAGTACCCAGCGAGTTACGTGGCCACTCACGGAACGCCAACTCAGCTGCCATATATCGCATTTGACCCCAGCGTTTTATGCGCCGTGCAAGTTTGGAAAATTGTTTTCCTGTTGTGGCATTCAGGGAAAAAGCCACTCAAACCGTGGCACTTTGGCAGTTGTCTCGGCTTATATAGGGGTCAATGACGCCCAAATTTAGGTGTATTCAGTCACGCCCTATTTGTTAGGCGTGTTTAGTCACACCCTATTTGGCCCTCATTGACTCCCCATAAGTGTAAATAGTTTCAAAAAAGTCTCAAATTTATATTACAATTTTATTTATGAATCTCATGTTCGGGTTTAGTGTTTAGTGTGTTTGGTTTAGGGTTTAAGGTTTAAGGTTTTTCTCCTGAGGGTGTTTGGTTTAGTGTTTAGGGTTAAGGGTTTAGGTCGTTTGGTTTAGGGTGTAGGGTGCAATGATGGCAAAGCCATTTTCGTCCACCTAATTTGTTATTTAGTTTTCCATTTTGAAAATGTGATTGTCGTATGTGTAATCACATGCAAAACATGATGAGTAATATCACCTCTCTTAACCAAATACAGGGGTAAGACAACATATTTATAAATGAAATACATTAACATAACATTAATTAAAAAAACATAATTACAAAATCATGAAGTACCACCATGAGTAGGACAATTTCTCTAATTATGTCCAACTTTCTTGCAAATTCCGCATTTGACAAGTCTTTGACTTGTTTTGACTCTGTCCATCTCGTTACATATTCTGGTGGACCTTGGACGACCCTTTGCACGCAACATTTCCCTGTCAAGTATGACAACTGGATCTTCACTCGATGGAATAGCACGTTCATTACCGATTGGCTGCCATGACAATGAATAAGCCTGAACCAAGTTGCTTACGAGGAAGACATCATCCACATACTGATAAGGATTTTGCCAAACATGTAAAGCAGTGGCGGTGGCGTGACTACATGGGTATTTGAAGGCCTTAAACTTGTCACACTGACAAAAACGCTTTGCAAGGTTGACTGAATATCAAAAAAAGAACCTGGTGAAAAACGAAGCATGTAGTTGCACCACCTGGGCAAAAATGCATAAGATTCTTCCCAATCCCCATAAATCATTGTCATTGCTTTCTGCTTCGCATACCAGGCCTTTCCATATGAAACTTTAAATCCATACGTATTGGTGATCATGTCCTGAACCAATGCAATTAACACAGACGGTTCCTCCTTAACCATTCCTAACAATGAAATTGTAATATTAACATTAACAACATACCTCAAAAAAAAATATTTTTCATATAGAGCAAATTTAATAGAAACATAGCTACTACAAGTGAAGCAATAACATCAACATCAAGTTGTTTGTGACCCTGTGTAATATGGTCATTCAGGCAATTGTGTTTTCCACCCCATCTTGAAACAAGCCACTTCTCACCGTACGTTGGTTTAATTACCCTAATCCTCCAAGGGCAACCATCGTTGTTTCTAACACACTTCATGCTAAACTTGTTAGGCTTGCTCTCAACCACAATTGCTTCTTGATGCTCCTTCATGAGGTTCTGCTTAATTGCAATTTGTGCGTCCTTTTTTGATGCAAATTTCTGTTTAACAAACAAATTGTCCCCTAATTGCCATGGACTTTGCACTGAACCCGAACTCGAACTCAAAGCAGAACCGGTAAAAGATTCTTCTTCACTTGGATGATTCCAATCAATATATGTGTAATGTGGAATTCCATCCCAAAAAGGAATGACCTCAGCACCTAAACATATCAAGCAAATAAAATACTATAACATAAATATATACATATATGACTACATTCTCATTGATTTCAGTCATCTAAGATACCTTCAACACGTTGTTCTGCTTAAGTAGATCCAACATCTGAATGATGAAGGATTTGAAACGACCTCACACCAGTATCTTCTTGGAATTCAGTCGCATGCCCACCAGCATCCTCATCATTATCCAACGCACTAGCATCCTCCTAAAGAAGACAATCTTCCATTGCGATATTTTCATCCTCGTCATCGTCATCCATAACCCAAGTTGGGTCATGTTCAGCTTCCTCAGACACGTTTACATCTGGAGCAGCATATGATGATGCATTATGTGCAGAATTAAAAGCGACTGACTTTATGGGTAAAACAACATCCTCTGCTGCGGTAAAATCCACGTACAACTCTAGAAATCTTTCGTTGCCTACTTGAAAAATTCTTCCATTACCAATTCTATGTCTTCATCATCCAAAACTTGAAAACCCATGTATTGTTCACGTTGCCATAATCTTGCCGTCAGCAAAGTGATACATTGGTTGTCTAGCAGACCTAATTTTTGTCGTATCTTCTGATGTAATTCACGCAGTGTTGAGCTTCGCTTGATACGTGTCTACCTTTTCTTCCCTTTAAAAACAACACCATGTCGCCCTTCAACTTTCCTTCCATTAAAAAATAACACAACACGAGCACTCTCACTGCCTGAACTCATTTCTTGTCGTCAACAAAAACAAAAACTTTAAATATCCTGTGAAGAATTGGATTTAGAAGATAATCTGTGAAGAATTGGATCAGGAGAGCGCTGTTTAAATAAAATCTGGATACTGAAACACGCCTAATTTAAGCGTGTTTGATAGCTTCAGATTTCAAAATATTTTCCAAACAACCTCAAATTTCAAATTATTTTCAAAATTTGTATTATTTATAAAAATTTGCCTAAAGAATTTGAATCCTTTCAGAAACCAAAAATTGACTCTTTACCCTGAAATCAAACAAGTAAATGTGAACATAAAATTGCATGCTGACACTTACAACAATTGTTTCAAAGTTGAACAGGTGAACTTGGTGATCTGAGTACAGTTAGTTCCACCATCCCATGTCAAGTTGCAGCAAGAGATGCCTAGTACTGTTGGAAAAGTGCAAGAACATGAATCACCTCAAGCAAGTCCATGCCCAAGTATTCACCACTGGCCTTGACACTAACACCTTTGCCCTAAGCAGGCTTTTGGCTTTCTGCTCCCACCCACATCAGGGAAGCCTCATCTATGCATGCAGAGTCTTTGAACGCATTCACCACCCAAAACTTTGCATATGCAACACGATAATCAAAACCTTCCTCCTCAATGGGAACTTCTATGGCACCTTTCATGTCTTCACCAAGATGCTGCAGAGTGGTTTGGGCCCTGACATCTACACCATCGCTTATGTGTTGAAACTTGAAAGCTTGTGCTGCCCTTAGAGATTGTTCTTTGGGGAAAATGGTTCATGGGTACAGCTCAAAATTGGGTCTTGTATTTGATATCTTTGTGGGTAATAGTTTGATGGCAACGTATTCTGTGTGGGGATGTGGTTGCTGCAAGGTACGTGTTTGATGAAATTCCTAGGTTGAGTGCAGTGTCTTGGAGTGTGGTGATATCAGGGTATGCCAAAGTGGGTGATGTTGATTCAGCTAGGCTGTTCTTTGATGAAGCACCTGAGAAGGATAGGGGAACTTGGGGTGCCATGATTTCCGGGTATGTGCAAAATAGTTGCTTCAAGGACTTTTGTTTCTTTTGTTGCAGTTGACTCATGTTGTTCCTGATGAGTCTATATTTGTGAGCATTCTTTCTGCATGTGCTCATTTGGGGGCTTTGGATATTGGCATCTGGACACACAGATACTTGAGTTGAAAAACAGCGTCGTTGAGCATTCGTTTGAGTACTAGTTTGCTAGACATGTATGCTAAATGTAGGGATTTGGACATGGCGAAAAGATTGTTCGACTCGATGCCGGAGAGAGACATTGCGTGTTGGAATGCCATGATTTCTGGTTTAGCTATGCATGGAGATGGAGCAAGTGCACTCAAGCTGTTTTCAGATATGGAAGAGGCTGGGATAAGGTCTGATGATATAGCATTCATAGCTGTTTTCACTGCTTGTAGTTATTCAGGAATGGCACATGAAGGTTTGCAGTTGCTATATATGATGTGTAATAAAAAAAAACTACGTACCTCATTGCCTAGAAGCTCAACGGTTATGTATAGGTAAGGGAGAGAGATATTGTACGCAACCTTACCCTTGTATATGCAAAGAGACTATTTTTGGATTCAAAGCCATAACCAATAAGTCAGCATATATGTGTGCAAAATTGAGCCTAAGAGTGAACATTATGGTTGTCTAGTTGACTTGTTAAGTTGAGCCGGGCTTTTTGAAGAAGCAATGGTTATGATGAGAAGGATAACTTCTAACCCATGGAATGGCTCAGAAGAGACATTGGCTTGGATAGCATTTCTGAGTGCATGCTGCAACCATGGACAAGCTCAACTAGCCGAACGCGCGGCTGAAAGACTCTTGCGGTTGGAGAATCATAGTGGGGTCTATGTTTTGCTGTCTAGTTTATATGCAGCATCTGGGAAACACAGTAATGCCAGAAGGGTGAGGAATATGATGAGAAACAAACGGGTGGACACGGCATCTGGTTGCAGCTCAGTGGAGATTGATGGGGTTGTGAGTGAGTTCATTGCTGATGAAGAAACGCATCCACAAATGGAGGAAATACAGTCAGTTTTGGAGAAACTGCATATGCAGTTAGACTAGAATCATTATATTATTCAGGGATCAACCAGTTCCATTAGCTGGTCCACTAATTTGCAAGAAGTCTATTTGTTTTACACAGAGGAACCAGACACAATGAAGTTGAAATTTGAAAATGAAATACTCATTAGACCAAAACAGAAAGGATAAATTCATTTGTAAAACACAAAATTTATAGACCCATTACATTTCTGCAGTTGAAATTCAATATTTCAGCTTTTAAAAATGATAAAAAAAAAATACGAAAAGAATCTGAAATTTAATTAAAATCTGGAACTGTTTTGAATAGCTTCTCCTAAAATTAACTACTTTCAAAAACTAATTTTTATAATGGTAAACAAACATAAATTAGATTTTCTTTTAAAAAAAAAAACATCTGAAGAATAATCTAGTGGTTAATTTATACTGGAAACACCTTTTATCTTCTTTTTTCTAATCTGCAACAAAACGGTCCATAGTGCCCATCATTAGACTTGCATGTTTAATTTTACTTTCTATGCAAAACAACTTACAATTAGAAATTTATCAAAGCAAAGCAAAATAAAAAATAATATTTAAGAAAATGTTTGTTTAAGATTTTTTCCCCAAAAAAATACATTTTTATTTCTTTAATATGTTTGGATAACATTATTAAAATAATTAAAATCTGAAAAAGTATCAGATTTTAGGGAAGTAGTCTTACTTCTTTAAGCTTTTAGACAACTACTTTCATTAAAAGGGCGAGCCCGATGGAGATTCACTTTAGCATTTGCCAAGGTTTCAACTTATACTTTCGATTCTGAATAAACTTAAATACAACGAATATATCATTCGTGGAAAGCATTTGCCTAAATACAACGAACCCCTTTCATTACAAGGGAGAGAGCCCGATGGAGATTCATTTTAACTTAAATATTTTTAGTCATTGAATTTGAAAATATATCATTTTTAGTACTCCAAATTAGAACTTCCCTCAAATTCACAAAATACTTTTTTCAATCCCTCTTGCGGTAAAAAAAACCACCACAAATTGTCCATTCAAACATCCAAAAATAAGTCACAATAGACTAAAAAAATATTTCAGAAATTTGAAAGACTAAATAAATACATTTTAATTTGAAAGAAATAAAGACAACCCCCAAATTTGAAGGATTAAAATCATATTTAAGTTTTTCATTTTTCACAGTAATATTACATTTTACTTAAAAAATATGTAATATCATTCCTCAATTTTTGAAGTTGATATCAAGAGTCCAAGACTATCTTATCTATAATACAACTTTTTGGAGCGTGGAAAGCTCTTAAACAGTACACTTAAAACGACTGTTTTACTATAACAAGATAGATTTTGACAAAATTGAATTACCTATTTGGCTATTTCATTGAGATAATTAGAGGAACAATTGTTTCAATAATTATACAAGTACACTTCCTGAAGAGAAAAAATTATAAATATTTAGAACTTTCATTAAACCAGGAAGTCTCCATCAGAAACTTCAAGCACTTTATGGAAACCAATAGGATTGACACCGGGCCGGAATGCATTTCCCTCAATGTACCTGCCAAGAGCATATAATTACTCAGTTCAAAGAACAAGATAATTGGTGATTTGCACTACTTTGTTGGAAACTCACATTTCTTTCAAAAATGGATGCTTGTAAAAGGGTTCAGGAATTCTCCCTGAAAACTGATTGTGATCCAAGTACCTGAAATCAAGATTAAATTCACAAAGAAGAAAATCACGTTTCTTGCAAGTGTTTGAGAAACATATTTGTCAATCTAACTAGCAGATGGAAAGGAATTCATAGCAGAGTTTCAATCTCCATTTTCCAATTTCCACATAAAATTAGAATTCAGAGTCAAGTGTATAGTATTGAAGCTCATAGTAGCGCATCAAGACCATACTTTGTCAGCGAGAATTAATAAATGAAAGCAAGTAAAACGTGTTTGTAGTTATTATATCGCATTAAGAGAACTCAATGCCTAAAGTCAGGGTTTGCAAATCTCAAGACCAAAAAGGGCAGACATACACTTGCTTGAATTTCTATGACATCTATACACTGTTGTTGCAATTGCCCACGCCATTGGATTTTCTAGAATCTATCAATTATAAAGAACTTTTTTGTGGGTAAACCCAAAGAACAACAATATCAATAATCTTATCCCACTAGGGAAGGTTCACTATACAGATAACACAATGCCATTATTCATCTTACAGGCTTCTTAAAATCCACAATAATAAGTCAAATTTTGTTTGTCCTCTTAGCATTCTAATCCTTCCATAGTCCATACTACAGGTCAATCCTTACCCATCATTGAAAAGCTTTAAAAATAGTTCTCTCATCTTTCTTTGATATCATGATCTATATAACTAAAACTTTTTCTTCAATACCTCTTAGTACAAATTTTGATTTTCTTTCCCTATTTTTGACAAGCTTATATATCTTTTGTTCTTCATTCTTTGTTCCACAATCTTGCTAAAACTCCTCAAAAGCTTTGAATGGTGTCTCATTCACAGCTTTCCTTGTCTCATTTCTAGCCTTTCAGTATCTTGCCCAATTTTCACCATTATTACACTCGTGTAAGTCCTTAAAACATCCCTTTTATTTCATACCTTGAACACTTACATTCCACCGCTGAGATTCCTTATCTTTCTCCGAAACTTTTGATTCACCCAAGTCTACTTTAACAACTTTTCTAACCTTAGACATCTAATCATCCCAAATGAGGTTAGCATTACCTTATGATTCTCAATTACCTTCCTCCAATAATTTTTTCTTACAAGTCAAATTTTACCATCATTTAATTCTTTGATTTGTAACTAGTCAGTTTTTCTATTTGTAGCTATTAAAATGAATAGTAAGGATCAAGACACTATGTTGTTTAGCAAGAATTTCTCAAAGAATCACCTTGCAAACTCTTATATCAAAACTCCTTACCAAAAAAAATCAATTTGCAACCTTGAGATTTCACTCTTATAAGTGATTAGATGTTCCTCTCACTTCTTAAAACACACGTATGTCCCAAAAAAGTGAGCACCCTTGTTCATTTGGTGATCCATAGAACAAGTGCTTAAATTAATATTAAAAGGCATGTAAGTTACAAAGAAATAGGAAATTGAGGGTTCCCTGTAAGAAAAAAAATATCATTGAATCCCTATCAACACTTTAATACAGATTCAAAATTCAATTCAACTGTGGAAAGACAAACTTACAAGTATGTCAATTTAGGAATATGAGCAATGGTAGATGGTATAACTCCTGACATTTTGTTGTAGGATAGGTACCTGCCTCCAGCATACAATCAACACGTTATGGAAATTCCAAGGAATAAGAGATAGATCTTGAGAACAGCAAAATTACTGTATAGCAACACTGTCTCCCCCCACCCCACCCCACCCACCCACACACACACACACACACACACACAAAGGAAGGAGGGAGAATGATAAGTGGTACACAGGAAAAGAACAAAAAGCAATACTCACAAGATCTCAAGACTGGTTAAGTTAGCAAGTTGTGCAGGTATTCCTCCAGTAAAATAATTATTGTTTAGATACCTGGTTACAGAATAAAACTTGTCAAAATTTAGATAACAATGCATTTTATTTAAGATCAAAGGAAACTATATGGAGGAAAATAATTCACCAGCAAAAACTTACAGATTGCGTAGTGCAGGAAAGCAACCGTCAATACGAATGAGTTCCCTTATGGTACCCACTAAATGATTGTTACCAGCATCCCTATAAGCATAACAGTATTATAATTATAATGAGGAACAATTGAGTAAGATATAAATAGTGTACTCTGCATTAAGAGATTATCAAAATGATTTGATTATTACAAGTGCCGAAGATTTTGCAGTGTGCCCAATTCCAGTGGTATTCTTCCAGTTAAACGGTTTTCATGGAGATAAAGATAGCGAAGGTCTGGAAGATTTGCTAGCTCCTTCGGAATTTCTCCCTTGAAATTGTTGAAGCTTAGGTACCTGCATAAAGATATGACATCTCAATTGTAAAAAAATATGAACAATGGTGAAAGAAAGACAAGCAAGCCCAGAGATATTAAGAAGCTTAAAGTTACTCACAGATGTGTTAAACTTTTAAGCTCACCAATTTCTGGAGGAATTGCATCCTGTAGTTTGTTCCACCTCAAATTTCTGGGAAGAAACAAAGGCCAATAATGAACCATATATTCCACATCGTAGAACCAAAATTATCAAAGATCAACAATTGTTTGCATAAAGGCAGGGTTAAAGGCAACATCTTCATAAATAAACAACAGTTTCTAACATTAAAAAAACTGTCTGTCATTGTACAGAATCATATCAAAATACAAGTTTCAAAACAAAACGCAAGGAGAAACCACAGTTGAAGAGGGATCAGAAAATTCATACAATATTTTAAGACGCTTCAACCGTGCAATTTGAGGAGGAATAGGCCCTGTCAACTTGTTATTGTGAAGATCACTGCCATAAGCACACAGTAAATCAATTCATAGGAAATTCAAAAGCAAGAACCAAAATGGAAGCCCTTCAATGCCACACATATATCAATTTAAAACCAAACCAAATGCAGATAAAATTGCAGCCAAACAATGCATCATCTTATCAAGTGTATCTAAATCTTCCATTCATACTCATAGTTTTGTAACAAGCCAACAAACGCCAATCAATTAAACAACCGTATCTCAATCCTCCCTAGTGGGCTTTCAAACATCCAACTTCAACAATACCATATGCATTAACCCAAAACACATATTTCTCAACCTTTTTCAAGGATCAAAACTTAATGAAACATAAGTTAAAAAGACACTTACAGCCGAGTAAGATCCAACAAGCTGGTAACAGCAGTGGGAAAAGGTCCAACAATCGACACCGCATACACCTCACTGCAAACAACCAAATCTCAATCTTAATTACACCAACTCCACACACCTCAAATCTCATCCACAACAACTGAACTTAAAAATCAAAACCTTTTTTTTCATCAATTCCAAAAAAAAAAAAACATCATTTTTTTTCTATATCGAGTGAAGAACTTAGAGATACGATGCTCACAGCTCGGTAACAACACGATAATCACCGAGAGTGGAACACGTGACACCAGACCAAGGAGGAAGATCCCCATCTCCACATGGGTCATCACCGACCCACGCATACACCACTCTCCACCCAAGCGAAGCCTTGATCTCGTTCAAAGCCTTAACTGCAAAATTCCCCAAAGAAACGAAACACATAAACGACTCCGACCCATCACGTGAAAAGCGAAAAACGACGACCCAATGGACCGAATTTGAGAAAAGGTGAGAGAAAACGACATGGGTAGGTGCGAGAAGAAAGGGTCTGAGATAAGAAGTTAACGTTACCGTCACGCTTGAGGGTCTTGCAGTGCGAAAGGTGGAGAATTGACAGAAGGGTAATGAGGACGAAGGGAAAAGAAGTGAAGGGTGCACGCGCCATTTTGTGGGCGCTTCGAGAAATCGTTCGTTCGTTGTTGTCGCTGTAAATCGGTTTTTCTTTCCTTTTTTTGTTGTTCGGAGAGTAGAAGCGTAGATCTGAAGTGTTGGTGGTGTTAAGTGACATGTTTTCTTGTGCGTCTTTAACTGTGGTGTTTGATTCAGATTTTGCAAAATAGAATTGAGAAAGTGTGGGATTTGATTAATTGAAGTTGAGTTGAGAGTGAGCGAACGCGGTATCAAGTTGGAAACTGAACATCCATCCAACACGCACACTCGTCAGCGTCGGCACTGAAATTTTATGCTATTATTTTTTGTCACACATTACTTTTTCTTTTATTACTTAGTATATTTTTTGAGATAATGGGATTCGGCCTGTTTGGTTTGGTTGGGATTAGTTGACTATGGCCCTTGTATCCGGTTTTGGTCGTTAAAATGGCAAAACAAGATCGCCACTGCCATTTGTCCATTTTTTTAAGAGGCAGGGAATACATATTTTTTAGGAGTATTATTAACTAGTATTTTTACCTCATTAGTTAAAAAATTGAAAAGAAAAATATAATAGGAAGATGTAAAAAAAAGTTATATGCAATATAACTTTTCGTCTCTTAATAAAAATATTTCTTTAAATTTCTTAACTAATATTTTAAGGGTATTATTAGCATTTATCATTTCTTAATTAGTTAAAATTTATTAAATTTTATAAATTGAGGAAAGAGAATTATTAAAAATGATGTGAAATTCATAAAATTTTATCATTTTCAATAAATTTCAATCACTAAGAGAGAATATGTGTAAAAGAGTATGTCAATTATCAAATAGTGTGTTACTAATATTTTTGTTTTTAAATAAAACGGTAAAACAATTATATATTAACAATATAAAATAATTTTACAATAGTATTATTCAATTACAAAATATCATATATATATATATATATATATATATATATATAATAAATTTGTTGATGATTACAATAACTAAATTAAAAATTACACTAATAATAAAATGTGATTAGATGAGAATCTAAATGCTATATTCGACAAGTCATTTTAATTAGTTTTTAACTTTTTTACTAGTCAAAAAGTTTATTTGATTGTTCAGAAAACATTTTTTTAAGTAATTTCTAGCATTTTTTTTAGAAGTCTATAGCATTTTTGAAAACATTACCGTAAGTAGTATTTCTTAAAACGCTGATTTTTAACTTCTAATTTTTTATATTTTATTACATTTTTATCCTTAAAATATTTATTCAATTTTTTTATTATCCTTTTTAAATATATCATTTTATATTTTTCAGCTACTTCAATAATTAGTTTTATCGAACACTTATATTTAATAAATTAGTTTAAAAGCTTTCAACTACTAACTAAATTTTCAATTTTTAACTAATTTTATTAAAAATAGCCAAAATCATTTTGCACTGTGAATATATAGTCATTCAAGTCTTTTTATAATCAATCAAATTAGATCTTATAATTAGTTCTTTGAATTATAAGTGTCAGTTAATTTAATTTTTTACTTTAAAAAGCTTTTTGTTGAAATACCTTTTTTTTTATTTATAACTAATTATAAGTGTTAACTAAATTTTCAATTTTTAACTAATATTATTTTATACATGTAGCACACGACAATAAACTTTTATATAAAAATGTAAATTTAGTTTCTGAACTTTAATAATTATTAATGAATTAGTGGAAAGACACTGTTTGTCCTTTTTTTTTTAAAAAAAAAAAAGAAACTTATAGAGTTAAATTTAGTTATATATGTAGCAAGTTGTCTCAAGTGTAACATTGATGTGTTGCATTGTTCAAAGAATAATATGGGATATATGGAGTTGTTGCTTGTGTATCCTAGTATCATGGCAATTCCTCATCTCCTCCCATTCTAGCTGAAGCCATAGCTTTCGTTGCTGCTATTACCATGGACAAAAAATATGAACCTACAAATTGTTTTGGAGCCAGACTGCAAGCTGGTCGTTGAGCTTTCAACTAGATCTGTGAATTCTAAGTTTGATGTCATTCTTTTGAAGTGTAAGGAGAAGCTCCCCAATATTCAAAAGTTATCGGTCATTTCATTCGAAGATAAGTCACCTATAATTTCAAGGGTGTCTAGAGTTTGTTAGTCGACATGTTTTTTATTTAATTTCAGTATGTATTTAGTTTTTATTCTTCTTTATGGTGGAAATTTGTTTAAATATTCAAAATATAATTTATTATTATTTCTACACTTGATTCTTATTAATCATAAATAATTTATTTTATTTAGTGTGACAGAATCACAATTGTAAGTTCTTTTTATTTTATTTAGGGTTGATCGAATAAAATTCTTGAAAGGATGTTCGATTTTATTGTATTTCTTTCAATTAAGTATGACAATGCATCATGAAGGACTCATTTAGTGATGTCAAAAGAATAGAATAAACAAAAAGATGACACAGGAGAAATAAGAATAATTGATGTCGAAAAGAAAATATTCAATATGATGGATTGATCAACATCTTGGTGATGATTAAAATGATTCGAAAGAATATTATCAATAATTTTAAATAGAACAATAAGAGCAACAATTATTGAAGTAGTTAACGATGATTCAAATTCAAAAAGAAGCGTCAAATAAGTGTCACCATTTAAAACGAAGGAATGGAGTTTGAGGACACATGTCACAATCAATTACAAAGACCAATTATTTGTATTTTTTTATAAATAGGCAAGAATGAATTTTGTTTATTTGGTTACGAAAATTTACATACTTCCTACATACCAACTCCGTTGCACTTATAGTTTTTTGGTTTTATGGAAACATGTATGTTCTTGTCCATTTCTTTTATTTTTGATTTTGTTCCTTATCTCTATTTTCCTTTCTATAACTCTTTTTTCTTTCGATTACTACATCTTCTATCAATAACTCATTCTTCTTATAATACTTTCTTTATTGCTTCTGATTATATATGTTTTGTTTTGTTGTAACAAACATACTAATGTGCTCGTAAATGTTGTCGATCCAAGTATTATTTTACATTCGTTTACAAAAAGTATTTAAATTTGTAAGAATCAATTATTATAATCCGAATACTCATTTTATACTTGTCATAAAGTTTATTCTCATAATAGGTTTATAAGATACACTTTGTTAAATTGAAAATCTAAGACTGCTAGTTTGAAAACAAATAACCCACTAAGTATTTTGGTTTAGTATAGTTAGTCCTATTAAATTCTTATTTGTTGATTTATAGTTTTTCGAACTTAATACCAAAATTCTGGATCAACAAATACATTTTTTTTAAACAAGAAAATGTAATCAAATTCGATTAAAAGAAGTATAGTTACAATGAAATTAGATTAAAAGACTTGTAAAATAAAGTACTTTGTAAGCAGATCTAATTTAAATGCAAACAAAGATAAAATGACAAAAAAGTAAAATGTTGTCCATATGTAAATTGAATTGAAATGCAATCATCAATTAAAATGACACAAATGTAAAGTGCTCGAAATGCAATCATCAAGAAGAAATATAGAAGAAGAGAATTGCAGGAAATGTAAATTGATCAAAGAAACAACCGTGTAGGAATTGTAAGTTGCATCAAAGTATGGGTTCGAACATACACATTTTCTTGGTAGCTATTAGTCATTTTTCTTATGCAACGTGTTGGTGTAGAGATATTTGTGTGATATTCGTAACCAAGGACAAACGATCACCATTGTGCCTATTTATAGTTTAATTTGACTCAACGGTCAATTTACATGATCCGTAGAACTATACAATTTATTCAAAATAACTATCTTATGATGTTGACACTTGTATCTTCGCGCTCTTTATCGAAAAACCGTTGGCAACCGTCTTTATGCATTTGATCGAAACAACATGTTTTTTATTATCTTTTCTTCATCTTTCCAAGGAGCAAGTAATTTTAACTGTAACACCCTAAAATTTCGATAATTGAAAATATATGTTTTATGTATTTGTTATGTTATTTGATTGTTTGATAATCTTGGATTATTTGATTGTTTGATAATCTTGGATTAGTTGATTTTTTGTGTAGATCAACCTTGTGAAATTGATTAATATGAATGTTAAGTTGTGTCAACTTTGTTTGATTTATGGTTGAGGTGAGAGTGATAGTTTGGCTCATAAACCGTTTCAGTAAAACTATCATCTCAGTAAAACTACCATCTCGAGTTTTTTAACCGTTGGATTGCCTTAAAATTTTGACAATAGCTTTCCAACACATCTCTTCATCTTTTAACCGTGGGGATCTTCAAGATGATGATTTTTGGATGTCTCGGTAAGTGAGCAAATGTCACGATAGGTCTGATTCCAAAATTTCCTGACAGAGAAGAAATTGCACTAAGCGAACCAGTGTGCGCTGAGCGAGACCTGAATGCATGCTGAGCGAGCAAGTGTGCGCTAAACGAGCCTGTCGGGTTATAAATACGCCCAACAACGTGCAGAACGCATTTTTCGCGATTTTCACTCTCTTTCTCTCTCTAAACTCGCCTAAAACCCTAAAACCACCCCTTCCACCACCTTAGACCACCATCAACCACCAAGGGTCACTGTAGCTTGCCACGGACCCCGACACGGAGAGGAACCTCGTAATCAGAGCAGAATCTTCAAAACTTCTCTCAAAGCTTTGGTAGAGGAAAGAGCTTCTAAATTCTTCCTTTTTGGTTTCCTTGAGGTAATATTGACTTCCTTTGTCTTCCCTTACCTAGTTTAAGCCTTTCTTAGTGTCTCTTAAGTTTTGAATACCATTGTTGGGAGTTTTGCATATCCTTTGAAAACCCTTTGAAAATGAGATGCTCTAAAAGTCTCTTTTTTATGAAATTGATGTCATTTTTGTGATCCTCGTTTAATTTTGATCACATTGGTGTGATCGGAATTTCAAACTGATGTCTTTTGATGTGAACTCCCAAAAACACTGTTTAGACCCTTTTTTATTTGAGTGGTATTTGACCCCAACTGTTAACATTGATCTTACCTTTAAAATCTATACTAAATTGTCTTCAATTTGGTATATAGAGCTCAGTGTTCAGACAAGCACGCGTATTTGGAGGATCGTGAAACAACACCGCTAGGCAGTAATAGGGAGAAGTCCTTCTTAGGTAAGGGGATTTTATTATATTGGTAATAGTTTAGGTACCATAGTTGGGAGGTCAGGGAGTCCAACTATGAAGATAACTGTCTGTCCTTGCTGTGTGCTGGTTTTTCAAGAGAAACTAAGTTTTTAACTAATGAGATGTGATGTACTTATGATTGATTGTGTATTTGTACATGTGTATGTGTTCATTTTCAAAACAAAAGATGTTTTTAATGAATGGGATGCAGTGTATTTATTTTGATGTTGTTGATGATAGTTAAATTGAGATGTCGTGGAAATGAATTAATGAGGTTTATGTGGTTTGTGATGCTTAAATGATATAATAAAGATGTGATTTATGATGTTTAATTGAGATGATGAAATGGTTGTTGATGTTGAATGAGATGAAGTTGATGTTTATGAGGATAATGTTGAAATAAGATGAATTTGATATATATATGCTGATGATTTTGAGATGACGTGATGTGTATGTATACTGATACCCATGGGGTGCATGATTGGTCATCCTCGCGGGGAAGGATTTGTTCCTGGCCATAGTCATACATTGATGGTGCCATGGTTGTATGTTATGTATATACACGTGGGATGCAATGACTGGTTGGTTATTCTTGTGGGGAATGATTTGTTCCTAGCCACGGTCAGTGCATCAGTGAGCTCACATTGATGTGCTAGGTATGTACATGAGGGGTGTATGACCGGTCATCCTTGTGGGGAAGGATTTTTTCCAGGTCATGGTCATACATTGATGATGCCCATGTTTCATACCCATGTGCATGGATGGAAATAGAATGAAGGCACACACGTACCTATGGGTTTCAGTGGGCTGAGAACGCAGGTACTGAGGGGTCATCAGGTTTGGAATTCCCTAGCGACGCTAGCTGATCACCGGGGGGGAATGGACAATGCACGACAGGGTGGTCCTGATAAACGATGAATCATTTTTCTTGTGAGAGGCTATTTTTGGGATATGGTACCACATTGCATGCTGATAGATGAGTCAGGTGCATGCATCATTCTAAGTATGATTGTTTGAGTTGTGGAATGCATTGGATGATTGTTTCTGTTGAATGTGTAATGGAATGATGGGTTTTGTGATAATAATTGTGGTGATTTAGGTTGTCCTTTTTCCAACTGCTGTTACCTGATACTTGTTGGTTTTACATAATAAACTCACCATTGTTTTTATTGTACCGTGTGGTTAGTACTTGTGATGATCACAAATCTTTGTTCGTGTGAGCATATGAGCAGCAGTAGGTGACTCTGGAGGAGGATTCTTTTTGGTTGGAGCCGCCAAGCCGATATGATAACGTTGGATTTCTTTTGGAGAAAAAGTTGTGTTTTGTTAATCAACTCTTTCTTAGTTAGTCTTTGACTTTTTATTAGATATGTAATTTTCAGGTGTATATACAGGTAAAACTAAAGGAAGTTCTAACATGTGGTGATTTAATATATATGTCATATGTGTTTAATGTAATTGTACTATGGGTATGATAATTGTATTATCACGAAAAATTTACCATCATTTTCATAATCAAATTAATGAAGTTTTCATTAAAAGTTAAATCTTGTGCGGTAAGAGTTGATGATATAGTAACGACGAGGCAGCTCGTTACATTAACACTTTGTTTTCAAAAATAGTCTTCATCTTCTAAGTTTAGTCTCTTTGATTTATCATCGAACCAAACCAATCCATGTCCTTTTTGATTGTTATTTGAACACAATCATAGTATCATGTTCTTTCATTTTATTCAATTTTCATGCATAGAAAATTTTACTTACACCTCTAACAATTCTAAATGAAATAATATGAGCTTCCTGCAGTAAAAAAGTTTTTTTAACTAAAAATAAAATATAGTTAAGGATTGTAAATAATTTCTAAAAGAGTTATATAATAAGTTAATAACTGTTATAATTGAGTAGTGGTTTTCATAATAAGTTGATGGGAATTCATTTATTGTTTGTATAGATTTGTTTCCTCAATTTAACATTTAAGGATGACAAAAAAGTTTATAGCCACAATTAAAATCCTATACATATTGTAAATGGTAAAATTGATAACTGAATAAGTATTTGGGAATAATTTAAATAGATTTTTTCTCCACCCATCTATAGCAAGGCTAGTACGGATACTACACTAGCCACCTATACCTGTTGGTACCTACTAACCGCTAATTTTCCTTAAATATCCTTGCATATGTATAAATATTTATTTTTTAAAAATCAGTAATAACACAATATAGTAGAAATTGGTACCAGAAGTACCCAAAGATACAAAGAAGGATGATGAGGTCCACAAGAAAGCGGCCAGTTAAAAACTATTAATATCCAAAACATATCTAAAAAATTGTTAACCGCAAAGCTTGCATCCAAACCCCAACATCACGATGCAAAGTAAATAAGATACGCATACATTGTCACCTCACCAAAAGCTAACCATAATTGAGATAATCACTCCCAAAAACCCACCCCATATGAATTGTTTCCATCCCTCTATAGACTCGTGCCAAATGCCAAACTCACATCAACCACTATGACAAGCAACAATATTGTTGCACCATTGAACATATGAATACTGGAAGCCCAAATCTAGCGCATGAAGCCAAGACGAGGTTATGAATTTTATATGTCTTGTAACATCAGAAAACCATCAATTGTATCTTGATTAAATATGCAACTATTCCTTTTTTGCCACACACACACTAAATTACTGCACTCAAATTAACTTTCCAAATTAAACTTTCCCAATGGCTGAATGCAACCAACAGTGACTTGATAAATTCTCTGGTACAACAATCACAAAATCAGATGACGTCCACCCATAACATTCATACCAAATTGAACTCACCACCAAACAAGAAATAAATAAATGTTGAGAAGATTCCCTGTGATGATTACAGAGTGGACATAACAAATCATAACAAATCAGACTCCTCCAAAATAATGTTCCTCCTCCTTAAGTTGTCTTTTGTGGGATGTCTATCTAGCATGACTCTCCAAATTAAGCATGTCACTTTACTTGGAATGTTGAGTTTCCAAATCTCCTAAAAAATTGGATTCATAGTCTCCAAAGGTTCTTCTTGGCACCGCAATGTATATGCAGAATTTGAGTTGTATAGTCTAGTTGGACTATTCAACGAAATCCAAGAGTCATCTTCCCCTCAATGTACCTATACATTCAACAAAAAAAATGTTAAGTTGTGTAATAAGCTCAGTCTCCCACTCAAAAGGAATTCTCCTCCACCTAAGGTTCCAGTGATAAGTGTCATATTTTAGTAAAAACAGGGTTATAATGCTAAGCACTTATCTTTTGATTTTAGTAAATTTATTTGATTAAATTGCCCTAAACCTAGTTGTTATATATTTTGTAATTATATAGGGTGTTATTCACATTTTGGAAGATTCATCCACTCAAATCCGAAGATTTAATAAAGCTCAATGGTATCCGGAGCATCCAAGTAACCAAAACAAGCACATAAGGGCAAAAAGGACATTTTCTGAAGCAAATTCGCCCAGAACTTGCCCAGGCCAACATCTTTCTTCAGCATTATGGCTTTAACTCGCCTGGGTGAGTGATTCATGCACAAAATACTCGCCTGGGCGAATGAAGTCCATAGCACTAAACAATAAACTTGCCCAAGCAAGTTAAACAAGGCTAAAATGGTCGCCTGGGTGAATGGAGTCCTGCAGCATTACGTAATTAACTAGCCCAGGCAAGTAAAACAAGGCAAAAACACTCGCCTGGGATAGTGGACCTAAGCTGGTCACCACTTTCTATAAATAGGCATGCAAAGTGAAGATGGAAGCATGGTTTTTTGGAGGAAGAATGTGAGGAACATCCCAAGAGGCTTAGAGAGAGGTGAGAGAAGAGAGAAAAGGAGTGAAAACTCTGCAAGAAACAGGTCAGGGATCGCTACCTTCATCATGTCTTTTGTTGATCTCTTGCTTTACACCATGATTAGTTAGTTTCTCCTAAGGATTGCATGTAATCTTCTTTCCCTTATGTATCTCTTTTAATCTTTTATATATGTATGAATCATTTCTACTCATTCTGGTAATTTCATTCTGTTCTTAATGCTTGATTCTACTTGATCACTAGTTTCATGAAATTGGATTCTAAGCTTGACTGGAAAGTGCCCTTAGGATTTGAACTGAATGATTTTACTCTTTACGTTACGTTGCTAGGAATAGAGCATAACATTTAGATTGCAAAAAGCAAGAGATTATGATTGTAATGCTGGGTTATTTGCTTCGTATGCGAGTGATCAATATTCGATAAATATCCTTAGAATTCTCGAATGCATGGTAATGATAGAAAATGATTTATACATGGTAATATTAATTGAATACTAAGGGTATGAATGATGAAACTCAATTCTACGTTCTCTTCAATTAATTTCATTTTATTAGTTTCGTTATTTCTTTAATTTTCGACACACTATTTATGTTCTTTCCGTAAAGCCATCAAACTTCGACCATACTTGTTGTACACAAACTATTAAAGTGTTACTTTTATTTAAATTAATTGAGTAACTCAAGTCCCTGTGGAGGCGATCTTTTATAAATTTTGTAACCTGTAACGACAATTGGTACGCTTGCCAAGAGTCTAACAAGTTTCTGGCGCTGTTGTCGGGGACTTGAGTCACTTACTCAGTTCTTTTAGATTTAATTTTTCAGTTTAGTAGAACATTTTTATTTACTTTCCTTATTTACTTTTATTTGGATTTTGTATAAATTCTCTTTTGTTATATTTTATTTTCACTAACCTCGGTACTTATGGGTTATTGGAGTTTGTTCTTTTTCTGTATATGCGAGATAAGTTTTCTGTAGATAAAACATTATTTGATCCAGAAATCACCAAGGCAGAAAGGAAAAACAGGAAGAATAAGAAACAAACAGCCAATAAGCCACCGGGTTAATTTTTATTTTTATTATTCTCCTTCACCAAAAGCCACTTGTAATTGATATTATGGATGATAAAGGAGGAGAAGGAAATAGACCACCAAGGAGGACTCTTGGTGACTATGCTTTCCAACAAGGACCAAAACATGACAACAGCATAGTCATTCCTCCTTTCAGCAACAAGGTTGTGGAGTTGAAGCCAGCATTACTCAGTCTAATTGCTTCACATCCTTTTGCTGGAATGGATCATGAGGATCCATACACTCATTTGTCTACCTTTATGGAACTGTGCAGTACCATGGGAGCTTCTGATAAAGATGCTGAAGCTGTCTACCTTAGAGCTTTTTCATTCTCTTTGACAAGTAAGGCAAAGACTTGGCTCTAGTCCCAACCAAACAAAAGCTCAGCACTTGGGAAGAAGTGGAGGAAAAATTCATTGCTAGATTTTTTCCTCCATCCAGATTCATAAGCGCAAAATCAATCATTGCTACTTTTTCCCAAGGGTTTGATGAACCTCTTTGTGAGACATGGGAGAGATTCAAATCCTTACTATGGAGGTGCCTAAACCATAATTTTGATGATGCTGCACAACTACATATTTTCTACAATAGTTTGAGACCTCAAACAAAGATGATTCTTGATGCCTCAGCTGGAGGTACGATGATGTCAAAGAGTCCGGAGGAAGCAGTTGTAATCATTGACTCCATAGCAGCCAATGATTACCAATCTCATCATGATAGATCTGGGATTCAAATGAAAGGTATAATGGAGCTGGATACTTAGAATGCAATTCTAGCTCAAAATAAACTCTTGACTCAACAATTAGAGGTCTTAACAAAATAGATAGGCCAACTTCCTCAACAATTTCAGCATGGAGGATCACATAATACACACCAAGCTTATCAAGTTCAACAAGCTCTAAGATGTGATTTCTGTGGTGGTGACCATCAGAATGGCCATTGTTCAACACCTGGTAAAAGCCAACAGGAAGAGGAGGTTCATTATGTACAGAATCAAACAAGACCTCAACAGAACTTTCAAGGAAATCACCAAGGCTACATAGGTGGTCTAGGTTTAAATCAACCTTATGGCTAGAGGCAACAAAATGATAATGCATATTATGGTCCCACTAATTTTTCTTTTGCAGGTCCCTCTAACAACTTTTATGTAGGTTCTTCAAATATGGGTCCACCACCACAACAAAAAGCTCAACCTGATAGAATAGAAAAAATGAAAGATACTCTAACTCATTTTATGCAGATGTCCATCACAAATCAAAAGAATACTGAAGCTTCCATTAAAAATCTTGAAGTTCAGGTTGGACAGCTTGCAAAACAACTATCTAAGCATAGAAGTGGACCTTTTTCAGCAAACACACAGGTTAACCCAAAGGAACCAAGGGAATGTTTTAGAGTGGATGTCTTGGATGAAGTACTTTTTGACTCCAAGAGGTCAATTCAAAGAAAATATTGTCCAAAGAAAACATTGACATAAGCATTTGAGGATATGAGTGAATATAAAGAAAATGAGAGTTTAAATTATTTCCAACAATTAGATGCTTTCAAAGAAATTCCATACCAGCAATCTCTCTTTGATGAATTGTTAGAGGAAAAGAAGAATCAAGAATAAAAAATGGAGGTAAACGCAGTACCTCAACATTTGAATTATGTTTTTCTTGCAGGTGATTCATAGACACCAGTTACCAATGACTTAAGTCTTTCTGAAAAAGAAAAGAAACTGGTGAAATTTATGAAGCAAAACATAGAAGCCATTGGCTCTCCATTATTGTCCAATTGCTGGAAGCCTGAGCCATAACAAAGGCGCCTAGCTAAAAAGACGTTAAAGAAGCGCTCCTGGGAGGCAACCCAGTGTTTTTAAGCTTTGTTTTAAATTTGTGTCTTATGTTTTTGAATTATATTTCTTAACTTTACTTTTGAAATTTTATGTCTTATGTTTTTAAACATATCATTTGTTTTGTTAGAGCTACCATTTCAAGGCTTGGAGAAAGGTCTATTTTTAGGAGGAAGCAGAGCAGATGAGGATGAAGACATGGTAGATCCTGCTGATTATCTCAATGGAGGAGACTGAGCTCCTCAAAACCATGATCTTCAAAACTTCTGTGACATAGTCTTTATGTTTCTTTACTGCTTTGTATTAAATTTAGTACTTTAATTCCTTAATTACTTTTTGCTAAGATAATTACGCGCTTATATGATTTTTATTGGTTTTATTATGCACAACTCCGATGGTGTACACAGAGGGTTACCTCTTTTTGGAAATACACATTTTTGATAATTTTTTGTTTTATTAACATAGTATAGAATATGTATAAAACTTTTTGGGACTTGACAGACAAATATTTTTAGAACATAACATGTTTTGAAAAGAATCAACAGATTTGAAAACTACTTTTTAGATCAGAACTCAAAATTTATTTTTGAAAACCTTGAGAAAAGAAAAACAAAGGAATGACTTTCTCAAATACCAAAAAGAAGGTAGATATTTTTACATGAATTTAATAATGAACAACTTTTAAAAACACTGATTTGATTTAACATGAAAACAGACCTTAAGCTTAAGTGACTGAGTGCACCCACATAAATTGCATTGAGTGTCCTCACTGATATAATCTATAGTTGATTTTGCATGAATTTCTAATTGTCATGACATATGATGCATGGATATGATTTAGGCCTTCTTTCTTCTTGAACATTTTAAAGCCACTGGCCAAAAAGCTATTCCAATATATGATGATTTACCACTTGCTAGCCTTTTGAGCCAAAACACTTATGATTTTGTTGGAACACTAACCTAGGATAAGAATTTCCTACCTTACCTTGGGTTAGGAGAGCAAAAGGGATTTTGTTGGAAACTTTTATCATTGTAGGTGGCTAATATGATGAAAATGCTTTGTTATTAAAAAGAAAAGAAAGAAAAAGAAAAGGAAGAAAAGAAAAAGGAAACAAAAAAATTCCTTGTGTTCTAAAATTGTACAAAGTGTTGTAAATTCTATAAGTTGGGTGATTGGGAGGTTGGTATAAGAAACATGGCTACTTGGAAGAAAAAGAAAAGAAATAGAAAATTATGATAGTTTGTTTTATCTTTTTTTGCTCTCCTATTCTCAAGATAACTTTGAATATCCAGAAAAACCAAGATTTCCTTCAAAGCCAGGCCCAACCCTTAAAAGTCCTAAAGATCCATGATAATTATGCACTTTGATTTGATGAGAAATGAACTGCAAAATTGATCTATAACATATCAGTGTTGGAATTGAGAAGAAACACTTACCTATGGGAGAAATAAACACCTTTGAGAGGTTTTCCTCTGTTTGAATCAATCAAGTGTTTCCTCTGATGTTCTTTAGAAATGAAGTGTAAATTGATCTTAATCTCATTTGGTTTGGTAAATTCCATCTTTCGTGTTTTCAATTCTCATGGTTGATTACTTGAAAAATATATTCTGATCAAATTAAAAATTGATTCTTTACAAAGCACGTTTTAAATATAGAAACACTTCTTTTTAGACTTCTAGTATTTGTAGTTTTATTTTCCTTACTTTGCTTGACGACAAGCAAGATTCTAGGTTAGGGGGAGTGATAAGTGTCATGTTTTAGTAAAAATAGGGTTATAATACTAGACACTTATATTTTGATTTCAGTAAATTTATTTGATTAAATTGCCCTAAACCTAGTTCTTCTATATTTTGTAATTATATAGGGTGTTATTCACATTTTGGAAGATTCATCCACTCAAATCCGGAGATTTAATAAAGTTCAATGGTATCCGGAGGATCCAAGTAACCAAAACAAGCACAAAAGGGCAAAAAGGACATTTCCTAAAGCAAATTCGCCCAGAACTCACCGAGGCCAACATCTTTCTTCAGCATTATGGCTTTAACTCGCCTGGGCGAGTGATTTATGCACAAAATACTCGCCTGGGCGAATGAAGTCCATAGCACTAAGCAGTAAACTCGCCCAGGCGAGTTAAACAAGGCTAAAATGGTCACCTGGGTGAATGGAGTCCTGCAACATTATGTAATTAACTCACCCAGGTGAGTAAAACAAGGTAAAAACACTCGCCTGGGCGAGTGAACCTAAGCTGGTCACCACTTTCTATAAATAGGCATGCAAAGTGAAGATGGAAGCATGATTTTTTGGAGGAAGAATGTGAGGAACAACCCAATATGCTTAGAGAGAGGTGAGAGAAGAGAGAAAAGGAGTGGAAACTCTGCAAGAAACAGTTCGAGGATCGCTACCTTCGTCATGTCTTCTGTTGATCTCTTGCTCTACACCATGATAGGTTAGTTTCTCTTAAGGATTGGATGTAATCTTCTTACTCTTATGTATCTCTTTTAATATTTTATATATGTATGAATCTTTTCTACTAATTCTGGTAATTTCATTATGTTCTTAATGCTTGATTCTACTTGATCACTAGTTTCATGAAATTGGATTCTAAGCTTGACTGGAAAGTGCCCTTAGGATTTGAACTGAATGATTTTACTCTTTACGTTACATTGCTAGGAATAGAGAATAACATTTAGATTGCAAAAAGTGCGAGATTATGATTGTAATGTTGGGTTATTTACTTCATATGCGAGGGGATCGATATTCGGTAAATATCCTTAGAATTCTCAAATGCTAGGGATCGATTCGGGGTGAATTAATGTTGCATTAGTAATGATAGAAAATGATTTATACATGGTAATATTAATTGAATACTGAGGGTATGAATGATGAAACTCAATCCTATGTTTTCTTCAATTAATTTCATTTTATTAGTTACGTTATTTCTTTAATTTCCTACGCACTATTTACGTTATTTCAGTAAAGCCATCAAACTTCGACGATACTTGTTGTACATAAACTATTAAAGTGTTGCTTTTATTTAAATTAACTGAGTAACTCAAGTCCTTATGGAGACGATCTTTTATAAATTCTGTAACCTGCAACAACAATTGGTACGCTTGCCAAGAGTCTAACATCCAACACCACCTTTCACCCATTCAAGTGCCCATCTTTCCATCTACCTCCTCTCTAAGTTCCAAGATAAGGAATAATCTTAGGAACAAATTTGTTAAATCATCACCCTCCACCGACTTGTCAATTCAAAATCTAATTTTATCTCCTACACCCACCTTCCATTTAATACCTAAATCAAACCAATTTTGTCCCACCCCAACACTCCCCCCACACACTCTTTTCAAATCTCTCCACTACAAACTCTCTAAAGGAGATTTGCCACCACTTAAAAGACCATGTCATCCTTCATATTTCGAAACAAGAACCTCACACCAAACCCTTTTTTTGCTATGGAATAGATGTCACCTCCACTTGCCCAAGAGCGCTTCATTAAAAGTCACCATATTCTTCCCCCCTAATTCACCCTCCTTCTTGCTTTTACATGTCCTCTCATTTCATCCATGGAATTTTTTTATTATCTTCACATCCTCCCCACAAGAATTTTCTTTCGACCCCTTCAAGTTAATTTAGAGCACACCTCCCTTGGAATCTTGAAAAATGGCTACCAATTAGCAAGATAATGTGTATGTTCTAACTCATTTCTTGATGCAATTTATTGTTCATGCAATTTCTTTCTTTGATTAATTTACGTTTCATGTAATCTTTTCTTCCTACATTTCTTCTCCAAACTTTATACTTTTTTCAATCTTCATTTCTTCCCCAAACTTAAACTTATTTATTTCTTATTATTTATGCTTTTTGCAACCTTCTTTTTATTTTTCACTTTACTTTCAATTTACATTTCGAGTACTTTACATTTTTGTTGTTTTAAATATTGATTGCATTTCAATTCAATTCACTTTCAAAAGCCTCTTACATTTTAAATTTTTTGTTTTCTTTACTTTCATAACTTTATTTATCAATCAGCTTTTATGTTTCTATCTGTCTACGAAAATCTATATTATCAAAAACTATAGAATTGTTTCGAAAACTATTTTTATAACTAAACTCAAAATCAATATTTCTTGATTATTAGAAAACTACTTTGGTTACAAAGACTAATCATCAAAATGAATACTTTTGAATATGATACAATAATACATGATTATGTTAAAATCTTATATGTCTTTGATTGATCTCATAATTCCTTTAATTGAAATTAAGTTATACCAACTGCTAGTTTGAATAAAAAGAACTTGCAATCGTTCTATCACACTAAATAAAATAAGTTGTTTGTGATTAATAAGAATCAAGTGCGGAAACAATTACGAATTATATTTCGATTATTTAATAAATTTTCACCATAAACAATGGTATCAAACAATTGTCGAATATTGTTCATTGTCAAAATGGAACTTCCACCAACTTTGCAATTCCAAATTCTAAGAAGTTCTTATGGCATATATATGGTATTTTGACCAAGCATGTAAATCCAATATTTTTTGTTGAAGTTTTTTTTTTAAAATAATAATAATCCAACACTGATGTGGATTTATTCTAACTGAAAAGAGATTTTAGTATTTATCTTTTTCACTTCACTCAAAAGATAAATACGGTGAGACTTCTGTTAATACCCACATTATTTGGACTAAGTATCAAAATAATGTTTTTATGTTGATGCTATAGTGTTTGAGAGATGAAGATTTTGAAGCATCAAGACCGTAGAATACATTAATGGTGAAGATTGAAGACAAAAGTTATCAATATTGGAGATCGAAGACTAAAGTCATCGACGATGAAGATTTATGAAAAGTTACTAGTCATTATGAGTAGTTATGAATGTTTGTCTATAAATATCAAACTTGTACTCTGTAATAAGGGTTGAAACTTGTAAATACTCGCATATCATCTTGTCCATGGTTGCAACGCTCAAAGATCAATGAGTTGCTTTAATGTTTTCGACCATTTTAATTCCAACACTTTTACCACATTCATATAATAACTTTATCGCTTTCTTTTACATTTGTTGCACTTTTCTTGAAGCCTCCATCGTCTCCCTATCTCAATTTCTACTCGAAACTCTACTCCTTTAATTTTCTATATCTTTTTATTCACCCACTTTACTTTCTTCTGCACTTTTTATTTTAAAGTTGTTCTCATGATCAATCTGCACTTTACTTTTTACTATATTCTTTTAATTTGTTCTAATGATAAAAATTTAACACATTAATTCACAGTAAAAGACCTATCAACTATTGAGGAGGATAAAAGACCTCAAAAAAAGTACATATCGTTTTCTACAAATATCTATAAGATTATATTTGTTGAAAAAAAACAAGTATAAAATTTTACTATCAACACTTCTATTGATGGTTTCTTTCTTCTTTTTTATACTTGTTCTGTTCGTGAGAAACAGAATGTACCCAGCGGAGTTTGCTGGGATTTGCTATGGGATCAAACTCTCCCTCTCTGAAGATGCCTATGGAGATGAAGCACCCCCAGGAAGATGATCACTGCCGGAAACAACACAAGTGGTGTGCTGTGTATGCAGTGTGAAGGGAAAAGAGAGAGTCAGAATTGTTGTGTACCTTTCACCATGAATGATGCTATATTTATAAGATGGTACCTGGATCCTGGGAAGATATTGTTGAGGCCCATTATCTTTGGTTAAGATATTTGGATAGATAAATGGTAGTGGTTGTGATCGTATCTTCTGTTATATCTTCTATCTTTTGGTGGTTGTAGAGTTTAAATATTTGAATGGGCCTATCCGTAACAGATGCCCCATAGCCCGGTTATCTAGCACTCTGGATGACTGGGATGTATCAAATGGATAGGTCCGAGCTATATTGAATCCAAGATCTTCATGCCGTCGTAGGTGACTATTATTGCTGCCCCATGCTAAAATATCTGACACTTGTACAAGATGGTTTTTCAATCAAACACCGATCTATTTCTTGCCGAGATGGGTTTCTTCTGTTTATCTTTTGCCGAGATACGTATCTCTTCGGATGTTAACATGGTCCGAATAGCTATTTCAACTAGAGTTCTTAAGACCTCATTACCGAATGCCAAGGTTGCAAGGCCGATCTCTTGCACCAATTCGGCATTGGTCATTTCTTCTCCTCTTCGTCTTCCGCCCACTCCTCCAGGTATCTTTACTAATCTTTTTCTTTTTATTTTGTCGTAGGTCATTATGGACATTCCTTCTGTGGAAATGGTAGATGAATCTCAATCGGCAGGATCTCAGTCCAACTTCCCTCCTTCTTCTTTGCTTGCCAAATTTTTATGGGTCACCTACGAAGTACTTCGTACTTCGGCTATCTTGACCCCGGGGAGCATAGCGGCACTCCCCATAGGTAACCAAGACGGATTCTCCATCCGTCCTCCTACCTCAGATGAGCCTATCTGCTCATGTGCTGGAGAGGGGGAGCCTAACTATTTTTTCTTTTGCAAGGATGTGGTAACACGTCTCGGTATTCGATTTCCTTTATTGGATTTCGAAATGCGGCTGCTAGATTACATCCTTCGAGGATTTATGCGAAGAACTACAAATACCTTGCATTGTTCCTCTTTTTCTTTACTTCTTCTCCGTTCAGGTCGGTCGTACTGGCCGAGAGAAATCATCTCTGAAAGGTTGGACCTCGCTACGAAGTCGACCTGGTCGTCGTGTGTTCCCTATCTTTACCGATTCCTTCAAAAATTTCAAAAATAGTTTCTTCAAAGTTGCAGCCGAACCCGGCAAGCAACCATTTTTCCTTCGGGGTCCAGAAGCACTCGGCGTTGAGTGGAAATTTCCACTTTACTGGACCCAAAATCATCATTCTAACCCTCCTTCGTTTTACCGGTTTGAAGAGTCCAACCTTTCCGATGCTGAGGCAACGACCCTCATTCAAATTCAGATGCATCAGGAAGCTCAAGGTTTCGCATAAAAAACTTTATACTCAAGTTTTTATATTTTCCCTTTCATAAAAGCTTCATTGTTTACTTTGCAGCAGCCGAAATGGAGGATCCCACGGCCAATCTGAACCCTCGTCGTTCAAGGAAAGTCGCTGCCGAGAAGACTGCAGACTCCCGCTATGATTACGTCCATAAGATGCCAGCAAGGAAAACCAAGAAGTGCCGAGTTGAGACACCGGCCTCCGGTGATCTTCAAAAGATGGCCCCCATAAGGTTGGCCGAGGAAATATCTGCGACCGAGACGCAAGCTGTATTTTTAACTGAGCACGAGAACCAGGGAACCCCGGCCGCCCCTTTAATTACAATTGAAGATGTAGCAGTGGATTCATCTGCCGATGTTTCTGCTGCAGGTATCCCAGTTTCCGTCCCCAAGGAGTCTTCATTAACCTTGGGATGCCTCTGGGAAAAAGGGGTTGAGGATCTTTTTCCTTATACTAAAGCTCCAAAGCGGTTTTATGATGGGACCCCCTTCTCGGATGACGACATCCGGGAACTCGATCAACTCCACTTCCAAGCTTTTAAGAGTGCTACTTTGGTACCGAGCTTAGTATCTTTAAATGCTCGGTACAACAAAGTTAAAAATGATGGCCTCAAGCTCAAGAATGATAACCAACGGTTGGCTGAAGAGAACAAGAAATTATCTGAAGAATCTCTAATGCTGAAAGAAAAACTTACCCTTTCTCATTGAGACTTGTCAGCCGTGAAAGAGGAGGTCGTATCACTCCAAGGTGAACTTCAAGCGGCGAATAGAAATGCCGATTTTTTCAAAACCTCCGCTGATACTGCAACGGTTGAAGCCAGTAAAGCCCGGGCAGAACTGTCTTCCTTGGACCAAGACCTTACTTCATTGAGGGTTCTCTATGAGAAATCTCAACAAGAGGTAATTTTTGCCAGGAAGGAGGCAGCCGATTTTCAAGACACATTGGGGACCGTTGCTGAGGATGCATTTTCTAATGCCGTGGAGCAAGTCCAATTCTTGAACCCGGGAGTTGCTTTAAATTTGGAAGGAGCTGATTGCCAATCTTATGTTGAGGACGACAAATTCATTCCTTATGTTGATCCCGAGCTCACCTCTCCAGATGATAATCAAGAGCCGATCGTAGATGATCAAGTGAGCAAATGAAGGGCCGGAATGCCGGTTTTCTCTGTTAACATTTTATTTCTTCTGAACAATTTTTAATTTCTGCCTTTTGATTTATGCCATTGGATTCCGTACTTTGAACAATTTATTTGATAGATCGCGCTTTCATTGTATTTAAGATCTTCGTCATTGCCTGATTTGCTTACTCGGATATTACTTTGGCTCCAACGGCCAAGTGTTTTATTCGAATCGTTAGTTCGAATATTGTTCTTGGAATCGAGTTCCTGTCCTAGCAACTGTTAGATGTATTTTGTAATATTAATTTAAGGGTATAATTCTTTCGATATAATCGATGATTTACCCGATTAAATAATTACGCCGGTTTGATCAAGACCGAATTAATACATAACAACGACTAGGCTCTCAAACATTGTGCACAACGTATAAATTCCTTGTAATAAGGATCTCATTTATTCTTCGAAGATTATTCAGATTCGTGGTATCAATGGACAATTTAGGCCGGGTTTATGTTCCTCGGCTTATATCACCAATAAGAAACGCATGAATACATTAGAATTCGTGGTATCAATGGAAAATTTATGCCGGGTTTACTTTCCTCGGCTTACATAACCAATGAGAAACACATGAATATATTGAAATTCGTAGTATCAATGGAAAGTTTATGCCGGGTTTATGTTCCTCGGCTTATTTAACCAATGAGAAACTCATGAATACATAGATCACGATTCTGATGAAGGATTTGCCTGGATCTCAGCTTATGAATCGATCATAGACAATTACGTGAAAATAATTTATTTATAATCTCGGGCTTATTGCCGGGAGATGTAATAAGAACGATACTCCACGATCTCAGGCTAATTGCTGGGGGATACGTGGGTCTTTTCAGCTATAGTATCTCTTTAGTTTGTCGGCATTCCATGTGCGTTTGACCTCCTTGCCTTCCAAAGTTTCTAAAACGTAGGCTCCTTGCCCCAAGTTTTGGGTGACCCGATATGGTCCTTCCCAATTGGGTGCTAATTTCCCATCTCGGGCATTTTTGTTGCCGATGTCCGCACGTCGTAGTACGAGATTGTCTTTCTCAAAGGATCTTGGTTTTACCCTTTTATTAAATTTTCGAGCCGAGATATTCTTCGTGTGTAGATCTCGGTGATGTGCTGCAATCCGGACTTCTTCTATCATATCTAGCTCGGCAGCTAATGCCTTATTGTTGTCTATGTGTGACATTTGCCTCCTCCAAGATGGTTGGCCGATCTCTACGGGTATCATGGCTTCGCAACCATAAGTCATCCTGAATGGAGTCTCTCGGGTGGATGTTTGAGCCGTGGTTCTGTATGCCCACAAGACATAATAAAGTTGCTCAACCCAGTTCGGGCCGGCCTCTTGCATTCATTTTTTCAATCCGTCCAGAACGACTTTTATTCGCTGCTTCCGCCTGGCCATTAGACTGTGGGTGCTCTACTGATGCAAAGTGGTGTTTTATGTGGAGTCCAGTCATCATTTCCTGGAATTTCTTATCCGTGAATTGCGTTCCATTGTCGGTGACTATTTCTGCCGGAATGCCGAATCTTGCTATTATATTGCGTTCAAAGAATTTTTGGACCCGGACCGAGGTGATATTAGCTAAAGGTTCGGCCTCGATCCATTTAGTAAAGTAATCCACAACTACTATTAACCACTTCATTTGTCCCTCCGTTGCTTTGAATGGTCCTAATAGATCCATTCCCCATTTGAAGAAAGGCCATGGTGTTGTAATTAATTTCAACTCAGATGGAGGAATCCATAATATCCGTGCATGTTTTTGACAAGTGTCACATTTCTTTACATGCTCTGCTGCATCCGCTTGCATCGTCGGCCAAAAGTATCCGGCACGAAGGGATTTTAAAGCCAAAGCCTTTGCTCCCATATGCTGACCATTAATACCCTCATGTATCTCGGTAAGTACATATTCGGTTTGGTCAAAACTTAGGCATGACAACAACGGGGTATGAAGACCTCGTCGATATAGCTCACCGTCAACGATTGTGTACATGAATGCATCTCGGGTTAATCTTCTTACTTCTATTCTGTCGTCCGGTATTATTCCTTGTTCCAAATAATTTATAATCGGCCTTCTCCAATCTTCGGATATTAAGACCACCATAACGCATGCAGGTTGGGCGAGCTCCTGTTGAATGACTGTTCTGTGATTACCTGTTCCTTTCGTACTTGCCAGTTTTGACAATATGTCGGCTCGAGTATTTTCTTCTCTTAGAATGTGGGCTATTGTGAACTCATCGAACTCGGATATTATTTCTTTGACTTTGGCAAGATATTTGGCTAACAGAGGGCCCTTGGTTTGATACCGCCCTTTGATCTGTGCTGAAACCAATTGTGAGTCAGTGAAGACATTCACTTTCA
>CM023941.1:7625125-7672060 GCA_013407115.1 Glycine latifolia
TAGGCCGAGTTAAACCAGTGTATCAATCCCTTGTGTTTGTGATGTCGACTACTGGGATGGGTAGGCCGAGTTAAACCAGTGTATCAATCCCTTGTGTTTGTGATGTCGGCTACCGGGATGGGTAGGCCGAGTTAAACCAGTGTATCAACCCCTTGTGTTTGTGATGTCGGCTACTGGGATAGGTAGGCCGAGTTAAACCAGTGTATCAATCCCTTGTATTTGTGATGTCGGCTACCGGGATAGGTAGGCCGAGTTAAGCGGGTTACGAAGCATGCATGTGTGCATGCCGGACGTGACTTAGTCCTTGTTGGCAGACGTTGATATACCGGGTTCCTTACCCGGGATGATACCTTAGAGCCGTTAAGCTCAAGTTTTTGCTTCAAGAGAGTGAGCTACCGGGTTCCCCAATTCGGATGAGCTCGTGCCTTCTCGGGAAAAGAGCCATCGGGTTCCCTAACTCAGATGAGCTCGTGCCTTCTCAGGAAGAGAGTCACCAGGTCCTCTACTCGGTTGGGTTGTTCTTTGTAGGATTGTTAAGTTCAAGCCTTTTCTTTTAACACTACCGGGTTTCCCTTACTCGGTTTTCCATACTCGGACACCTAATACTTCACACCAGCGCACTTGTTGTAGTGTTTGTGAATGACATGTAAGAGAGCTATGTGCCTATATTGATGATATTTGGAATCGGCCTATGTGATGGTTGAGATGTTGGATGCATTGATACCATGGGGGTGCATGGCAGTATCTTAGCCAGGATAAGTTGCTCCCAGGTCGGGCCATGCATTGATGGAGCCCATGGTGATCTGAATGCGAATGGATATACATAGATACCCACGGGGTGTATGGCAGTATCCTAGCCAGGACGAGTTGATCCTGGGCTGGACCATATATTGATGGAGTCGTGGTGGTATGCTATGTATAGACACGTGAGATGCCGGGACTGGTGGTTAATCTTGCGAGGACTACGGTCAGTGCATCTGTGAGCCCGTGTTGGGACGGCCCTCATTTGGGGCGGTATGTATGTACGTGGGAGGGTATGGAGATCCTCCCTAGGACGAGGTAGTTCCTAAGTCGGGCCATACGTTGATGGTGCCCATGAGAGACATATAACATTTGCATGACGGAAATAGGATTGATGATTGGCTGTAGGGTACCGAGGTACTGGGGGTCACGTCTGTTGGGAACTCTTTCTGACACCCATTTGGCTAATCACCATGGAGGGGTGCTTCCTGTGCACGACAGAGTGACCCTGACAAGCTACTGCATCATCTGACCACAGGGATGGCCTATTTCCGGGGTGGTACCACATTGCATGCTGAGAGTTGAGTCAAGAGCATGCATCATGCTAGGCATTATAAGTTGACTTGTGGAATGCTCCTGGATGCCTGCTCATGTTGGTTGCGTGTTGAAATGCCTGAATTTTGTGGTGATATTGTAACGCTTGGATTGTCTTCCTTAACTAATGTTATCTTCTGCTTGTTATTTTACATAATGAACTCACCTTTGCTTTGTTGTACCGGATGGTTTGGTACCTGTGATGATCACGAACCTTGTTCGTGTGAGCAGATGGACAATAATAGGTGACCGGGAAGATGACCACTTTTGGTTGGAGTCACCGAGTAGCTGGGATGTCAATGGACTAGATCCCGGGTAGGAGTTGTATTTTGCTAGATGCACCCCTTGTTTTGATAGTCACACCCGTGTTATGCTATTTACACGCTTGACGTTTTATTTCTTATCTCTTTTGTAAAACACTTGTACATTTTAGACATGGATAATTGTACTTACAACTAAAGCACGTTTTATATATATATATTTATGCAAATTGGGATATTTTACACGTGTCTTGTTTATGATTATGATCATTATGTGCTCGCGAAAAATTTAATACCATTTTCAGAATCAAATTAAAGAGATCTTCAGTTAAAACATGTTTAGGGAGTGATTAAGAGTTAGTGATACAGTTGCGACGAGGCGGGTCGTTACATTAGTGGTATCAGAGTTGGTTGGACCTTCCGGCCAGTGAGTTGTGAGCTTGCTATGTTTCTCTGTGCATGATTATGTTGATTGTTGAAGTGACTAGCTGAGCTATGATGGATTATGTTTGTTCGTGTTTGAGCTTGTGTAGGGTGTTATTTTTTTTTAGTGTAGTGATAGTATAGTTGTATTTCTCATGTCTGCTATACCATAAGTTTCTATGCCTTGTTGTAAGTTATCAGACTGGTCATCTGTATAATTCGGGACAATGCAAGGGGACATTATGGCAAGCAGTCCATAATACAAATAGTAGAGAGTCTGTATGGTGTGGTTTGGTGTTTGTTTGTGTGTATTCCTTCTGGGTTCTCACTTCTTGTTGTGCGCAGTAAGTGATGGCCGGTAGGAATGATCGCGCGATAATTGATGCTCTCTAAGCCTTAGCCCAAGCGTTGGGGAATCAGAATAAGGGAGAAGCCCCAGGAGCCATGGAATACCAGGGATTGGACCGCTTCTAGCGCAACAATCCTCCTTCATTCCATGGGGGTACAACCTGGATGGCGCTTAAACTTGGATTCGGGAGATTGAGAAGATCTTTCGGGTTATGGCATGCCGCGAGGAATAGAAGGTCGCCTTCAGCACTTATTCCCTGGCGGAGGAAGCTAAGTATTGGTGGGATAACACCCGCCAATGCATGGAGGTGGAAGGTCGGGTTGTGACGTGAGAGACCTTCAAGGAGGCATTCCTGGAGGACGTGAGGAACAAGAAAGAGGTGGAGTTCCTTGAGCTTAAACAAGGAAATCGGACTGTAGCCGATTATGCGGCTAAGATCGAGGAGTTGGTAAGGTACTTCCCTCACTACCACAGACAGGATGGTGAAAGCTCTAAGTGCATGAAGTTTTTGAACGGCTTGCGACCCAAGGTGAAGCAAGCATTGAACTACCAAGGAGTCCGTCAGTTTCCGGCCTTGGTCAACATGTGCAGGATATGGGACGAGGATTCTAGAGACAGGGCGGCCCACTACCGGAATACGGGCCCTGTAAAGAACAAGAAAACCAGACATCAAAACCGCGGGAAGCCTTACACCATCCCTCATAAGTCGCATGATCATCGCCCCAACCACCAAAGGGTTGCTACTACGGGATTCCCGAGTGGTAGTAGTAGTATACTCGCTACCTTTCCAACTCGGAATACGTTCTTCAAGTGTGGTATGCCCAGGCATATCAGTTCTAAGTGCGGACAAAGGGGCTCAACTTGTTATAACTGTAAGGAGAGGGGTCACCTCCAAAGGGACTGCCCACACCCAAAGAAAGAGTGGAATGATGGAGGCCAGCAGAGCCAACCTGGACAACCGAGGACCACGGGAAGAGTCTTCACTCTTAGTGGTGCCGAAGCCTCGAACTCCCGAGATCTAATCCAAGGTAAATGTTTCATAAACATGATTCCTTTACTCGTGCTTTTTGATTCCGATGCGACCCATTCTTTCATATCCCGGTTGTGTGTAGAACCGCTCAAACTTTCTGTGTCTTCTTTAAATAATGAGCTTGTGGTTGAGCCCCCGACTAGTGGTTTGTGTTGACTTCCGAGGTATGTTTGGACTGCCTTGTGGAAATTTTTCATAGAAAATTCCGGGTTGATCTGGTTTGTTTGCCTCTTAGCCAGATCGATGTTATTTTGGGTATGGATTGGTTATCTTCCAACCAGCTCTTGTTGAACTATTATGATAAAACAGTTGTGTTTGGCAACTCGGATGTGAGAGAAAAAGGGATGTTCATCTCAGCCAACCGGGTTAAGTCATTTTTAAAAGAAAATGCTCAAGTATACATGATCTTATCGAACCCGGAGGTAGAGACCGAGGTTTCTCTAACCGACCTCCCTATTGTGAGAGAGTTCCCGAAAGTGTTTCATGAGGATTTATTCGGGTTACCACCTGAGAGAGAGGTAGAGTTTTCCATAAATTTAGTGCCCGGAGCTGGACCTATATTCATAGCCCCTATAGGATGTCTCCCTTAGAGCTAGTCGAGCTTAAGAAACAGTTGGAAGAACTATTGGATAAGCAGTTTGTGCGACCTAGTGTATCTCCATGGGGAGCACCCATGTTGTTAGTAAAGAAGAAGGACGAGACTATGAGGTTATGTGTAGATTACCGCCAGCAGAATAAGGTGACAATTAAGAATAAGTATCCCTTGCCTAGGATAGATGATCTTATGGATCAGCTGGTAGGGGCTTGTGTGTTTAGAAAAATAGATCTTAGGTCGAGTTACCATCAGATCCGAGTGAAGGCCGAGGATATCCTCAAGACCGCTTTTAGAACCCGCTATGGTCATTACGAGTACTTGGTTATGCCCTTTGGTGTGACTAATGCTCCTGGTGTGTTCATGGACTACATGAATAGGGTTTTTCACCCATACCTCGACAGCTTTGTAGTAGTCTTCATAGATGATATCCTAGTACATTCTAAGACCAAAGAGGGGCACAAAGAGCACTTGAGGATTATACTGCAAACCCTTAGGGACCGACAACTCTATGCTAAGTTGTCTAAATGTGAGTTCTGGCTAGAAAAGGTAAGTTTCCTAGGGTACGTGATATCCCAAGGTGGTATAGTCGTGGATCCTTCTAAGGTGAAAGTCGTCCTTGATTGGGAAAGCCCCAAGTCTGTGTTCGAGATTAGGAGTTTTCTAGGCTTGGCCGGGTATTACATGAGATTTATAGAAGGTTTCTCCAAGTTAGCCTTACCTTTGACCAAGTTGACTCGTAAGGGTCAAGTATTTGTGTGGGATGACCAGTGTGAGCATAGCTTCTGAGCTCTTAAGGAAAAGCTGACAACTGCACCCATGTTAGTTTTGCCTAACCTAGGAGAGCCCTTTGAGGTGTATTGTGATGCAGCAATGACGAGCTTAGGAGGGGTGTTGATGTAGTGTGGCCGGGTTGTGGCCTATGCTTCCAGGCAGCTTAAGACGCATGAAAGGAACTACCCTACCCATAATTTGGAGTTAGCTACCGTGGTGTTTGCCCTTAAGATATGGAGACATTATCTTTTTGGCTCCAAGTTCTAGGTGTTTAGTGACCATAAGAGCCTTCAGTATCTGTTCAGCCAGAAAGAATTGAACATGCGTCAAAGGAGATGGTTGGAGTTCCTTAAGGATTATGATTTTGAGCTTAGTTATCACCTTGGCAAGGCCAACGTGGTGGCCGATGCTTTAAGTAGAAAATCTCTCCATGTGTCCGCATTGATGGTTAGGGAGTTAGAGCTTTTCGAGCAATTTAGAGACCTCAGTCTAGGATGTGAGCCCACCCCTAATAGCGTGAGACTAAGAGCCCTATGGATTTTGAGTGGGTTGCTAGAGGAGATCCGAGAAGGGCAGAAGTCCGACCCTTTTCTGAAAACCCAACTAGAAGCCATAGCATCAGGGAGTGCCAGTAGTTTCCATATGGGACCGGATGAAGTTTTGAGACTCCAAGGTAGGGTCTGTATTCCCAACATATTCGGGCTTAGGAAAGTGATCCTAGAGGAGGGGCATAGAAGTAACCTAAGTATCCACCCTGACACCACTAAGATGTACCAAGACCTGAAGACTATGTTTTGGTGGCCAAACATGAAGAAGGAGGTTAGTGAGTTTGTGTATGCGTGCTTGGTCTGCAGAAGCTAAGGTAGAACACCAGAGACCATCGAGTAAGTTACAACCCTTGGAGATACCCCAGTAGAAGTGAGATAGTATCTCTATGGATTTTGTTGTGGGTTTGCCCAGAACCACGGGATGAGTTAGATTCTATCTGGGTTATTATTGACAGATTGACTAAGTCTGCTCACTTTATCCCCATAAATATCTGGTTTTCCTTAGAGAAATTGACCTCTTTGTATATTAGCGAGATTATCCGATTGCACGGTGTGCCCTCTAGCACAGTATCTGACCGGAATCCGAGGTTCACTTCTAGATTTCGGGAGAGTTTGAACAACCGGCTTCAGCTAAGTTCGGCCTACCACCCTCAAATTGACGGGCTGACTGAATGGACCATTCAATCTCTAGAAGACCTTTTGAGGGCGTGTGTTCTAGAACAAGGGGGTAGCTGGGATGGTTTCCTACCCTTGATAGAGTTCACCTACAACAACAGCTTCCACTCTACCATTGGCATGGCTCCCTACGAAGCCCTGTATGGTAGACGGTGTAGGACACCCTTATGTTGGTTGGAACCCAGCGAGAGTCTTATGCTAGGGCCCGAGGTGGTGCAACAAATGACCGAGAAGGTCAAGTTGATCCAGGATAGGATGAGGACGACCCAGAGTAGGCAAAAGAGGTATCATGACAGGAGGAGGAAAGACCTAGAGTTCGAGGTCGGTGATCATGTATTCTTGAAGGTCACCCCATGGATCGGGGTCGGCTGAGCATTGAAATCCCGGAAACTCACACCCCAGTTTGTTGGTCCTTTCTAAATTCTAAAGAGAGTCGGCCCCGTCACCTACCAAATTGCCTTACGTCCATCCCTTTCCAATCTCTATAACGTATTCCATGTGTCCCAACTTCGTCAATACATTCATGATCATTCTCATGTGGTCGGATTGGACGATATTCAAGTAAAGGAAAACCTTACGTATGAAACACTACCCTCAAGGATTGAGGATCAACGGACGAAGCATCTAAAAGGAAAAGAAATTCCTCTGGTCAAGGTAATCTGGGGAGGTATATTTGGAGAAGATGCGACATAGGAGCTAGAGAACCAGGTGCAGGAAGCCTACCCAGCTTTGTTTGTATCAGGTAATTTTGAGGACGAAATTCCCAAAAGGGTGGGAGAGTTGTAACACCCCGGATTTCAAGTCATAAAGATGGACGTTTCTTTTATGTGATATGGTAATTAATTATGTGTTTTATTGTATGTTTTATTTGATAATTTCTGTTTTGAGTGCCTTTGCCTTGGTATGCGTGTTAGTGGTTGATAGCTGTCCTTGTTGACTTGCGGTTGCTGTGTTTGCACGAAAGGCAAACCTGCTCTGTCAGCTGGGTACTTATGCGCAGGAGTGTGCAGTGGAAACGTGTTCTCTTCTATTCTTCTCCTTTACGCTTTCTCTCCTTTTCTCCTTAAGCTTACCCATGCCCAAAAAACCTTTCTCCCTCAACCCTTCTATGTCACCTTCAACTCACCATCGCTGCCACAGAATCCCGACATCAAGAAGGACCTCGTGGCCCGAGCAGAAGTTAGGACAAACCATCATGAAGCTCGTGAATGAATTCCTGGTTAGGTAAGAGAAGTTTGTTATGTTTGATAACAACTTTAGGAAAAATGGTTGAGGACCAGGGAGTCCAACCATGGTGATGATTTGCATGTCCCTATGTGTGTGTTGTTTTCCAGAAAGCTATGACTTTGAGTGGATGGAATGGGTTACGTTTTATGTTCGTTGGTTGGTGTTTTGTGTTGATGTTAATGATGTTCTGATGTGGTGTTCTTGAGGGGGGGGAGTTGATGTTGTAAGAACTCCCGGTGCATGTGTGTGAAGTTGGCATTTTGATGCTGAAAAGCTCCCAAGACTCTTTGCAGAAGTGTTTGTGGAGATGTCAGATACTGGGATGGGTTGGTCTTGTTGTACATAGGTATTAATCCCTTGTGTTTGTGATGTCGGCTACCGGGATAGGTAGGCCGAGTTAAACCAGTGTATCAAACACTTGTGTTTGTCATGTCGGCTACCGGGATAGGTAGGCCGAGTTAAGCGGGTTACGAAGCATGCATGTGTGCATGCAGGACGTGACTTAGTCCTTTTTGGCAGACGTCGATATACCGGGTTCCTTACCCGGGATGATACTTTAGAGCCATTAAGCTCAAGTTTGCTTCGAGAGAGTGAGCTATCGGGTTCCCCAATTTGGATGAGCTCGTGCCTTCTCGGGAAAAGAACCATCAGATTCGCTAACTCAGATGAGCTTGTGCCTTCTCGGGAAGAGAGCCACCGAGTCCTCTACTTGATTGGGTTGTTCTCTGTAGGATTGTTAAGTTCAAGCCTTTTCTTTTAATGCTATCGGGTTTCCCTTACTCAGACACCTAATACTTCACACCGACGCACTTGTTGTAGTGTTTGTGAATGATGTGTAAGAGAGGTATGTGCCTATATTAATGATATTTGGAATCGACCTATGTGATGGCTTGAGATGTTGGATGCATTAATATCATGGGGGGTGTGTAGCAGTATCCTAGCCAGGACAAGTTGTTCCCAGGCCGGGCCATTCATTGATGAAGCCCATGGTGATCTGAATGCGAGTGGATATACATAGATACCCACGGGGGTATATGGCAGTATCCTAGCCAACACGAGTTGATCCCGGGCTGGACCATACATTGATGGAGCCATGGTGGTATGCTATGTATAGACATGTGAGATGCCAGGACCGGTGGTTAACCTTGCGAGGACTACGGTCAGTGCATCTGTGAGCCCGTGTCGGGACGACCCTCGTTTGGGGCGATATGTATGTACATGGGAGGGTATGGAGATCCTCGCTAGGACGAGGTAGTTCCTGAGTCGGGCCATACGTTGATGGTGCCCATGAGAGACATACAACATTTGCATGTCTGACACTCGTTTGACTGATCACCATGGGGGGGGTGCTTCATGTACACAACAGAGTGACCCTGACAAGCTACTGCATCATCTGACCACAGGGATGGTACCACATTGCATGCTGAGAGTTGAGTTAGGAGCATGCATCATGCTAGGCATTATAAGTTGACTTGTGGAATGCTCCTGGATGCCTGTTCATGTTGGTTGCGTGTTGAAATGCCTGAATTTTGTGGTGATATTGTAACACTTGGATTGTCTTCCGTAACTAATGTTATCTTCTGCTTGTTATTTTACATAATGAACTCACATTTGCTTTGTTGTACCGGATGGTTTGGTACCTGTGATGATCATGAACCTTGTTCGTGTGAGCAGATGAACAGTAGTAGGTGACCAGGAAGATGGTCATTTTTGGTTGGAGCCACCGAGTAGCCTGGATGTCGATGGACTAGATCTCGGGTAGGAGTTGTATTTTGCTAGATGCACCCCTTGGTTTGATAGTCACACCAGTATTATGCTATTTACACGCTTGACGTTTTATTTCTTATCTCTTTTGTAAAACACTTGTACATTTTAGACATGGATAATTGTAATTACAACTAAAGTACGTTATATATATATATATATATATATATATATATATATATATATTTATGCAAATTGGGACATTTTACACGTATCTTGTTTATGATTATGATCATTATGTGCTCGCGAAAAATTTAATACCATTTTCAGAATCAAATTAAAGACATCTTCAGTTAAAACATGTTTAGGGAGTGATTAAGAGTTAGTGATACAGTAGTGACGAGGTGGGTCGTTACAGAGGACGCTTATGATGATTTGAATAGAAGATTTGTGTAAAAAATTAATACACATGAAGTTAAGAAGGTTTTAAAGAGGATGAAGAATAATAAAGCTTTGGAACCTGATGACGTCCCTATTGAAGTGTGGAGAGGCCTGGGAGATGTGATAATAGTATGGTTTACAAATCTTTTCAATAAGATTCTTCAAACAAATAAGATGTCTGATACTTGGAGGAAAAATATGTTTTTGCCTATTTAGAAAAACAAGATATCCAAAATTGTTCTAACTATAGAGGCATTAAGCTCATGAGTCATACTATGAAGTTATGGGAAAGAGTTATTAAACATCGCTTGAGGAGGGAGACCAATGTTTCTATAAATCAATTTGGATTTATGCTAGGAAGATGTACCATGGAAGCTATTTTCATGATATGACAATTAATGGAAAAGTATAGAGAAAAGAAGAAAAACTTACATATAATGTTCATAGATCTTGAAAAAGCATATGATAGGGTCTCAAGAAAAGTTTTATGGTGGACTCTTGAGAAGAAAAAAGTACCATTAAAGTATATCAATGCAATCAAGGATATACATGATGGGGCTATCACATGTGTGAAAGCTTGTAATGGAACATCAAGGGATTTTCCTATCACGTTAGGTATATACCAAGGTTCAACTCTTAGTCTTTATCTTTTTGCCTTAGTGATGGATGAACTATCAAAAGATATTCAAGAGGAAGTGTTATGGTGTATGTTTTTTGCAGATGATATTGTGCTTATTGATGAGACCAAAGACGGTGTACGAAACTTGAATTGTAGAGAAACACTTTGAAGTCTAAAGGGTTCATGATAAGTTAGAAAAAGACTGAGTATATGAAGTGTGAGTTTTTACTGGTAAGAGATGGTGATCAAGACCTCGTGCATCTACCTGGTCAAGAGGTACCCAAGAAAAATGTTTTTAGATACTTGTGATCAATTTTGCAAAAAGGTAGAGAGATTGATGAGGATGTAAATCATAGAATCAAAGTAGAGTGGATGAAATGGCGGAATGCATATGGGTTTTTGTGTGACCACAAAATTCCCCTTAAGCTAAAAGGAAAATACTATAGAACAACTATCAGACTTGCAATGTTATATGCAGTTGAATGTTGGCCAACACATAGGCAACATGATCATAAAATAGGGATAGCAGAAATAAGGATGCTAAGGTAAATGTGTGGTTATACGAAGATGGATAAGATAAGAAATGAAGATATTCGACGAAAGATAGCAGTAGTACCGATGAGTGAAAAGATGAAAGAGCATATATTGAGGTGGTTTGTGCACGTAATGAGACGACCCCTGGATGCTCCCGTAAGAACAAGAGTTTGTTACCAAGAATTCGTCACAAAGAGAAATAGGGATAGACCAAAACTTACTTGGAAAAAAGTAATTAAACAAGACTTAATGGAGTAAGATATAGATTAGCAGAAGGTGTGTTTTAGGACGGAGTGGAGAAAAACTATAAGCTTGGTGGAGGGTTAGACCCGTTATTATCTCTATGTTCCTAACAGTCCATCTTTAGTTCTTCCCCTCTTCATTTTTCTCATCCTTCTTTCACCCTTATTTTCTTTTCTTTTGTTTTATTTACCCTTTTTTCTCTTTTTTTTTTTTCGATATATCATTTAGGTTCATCGACCATCGATCCCAATTAACTTGGATTAAATGTATTATTAATGTTGATGTTTAATGAATAATTGAATTGATATATGTCATTTAATTGTAATTTTGGAGGGAATCAATATGGGATTGTCCCGTGACATCATCCCATATATATAAGATAAGATAATACTCATGTGATGCAATGATGAATTTGGAATGAGAATTTTTTGAATTATATAATTTTTATTACTAATTTTATTATTTTTATAGTATTAAAAAATGAAAATTAATTAAAATATCCATAATATATAATTGTTTATTGATAATAAAATATATGAGAAAATTGAATGAGATTAATTTTCAATATAACCATAAAATTAATTTTGATAATATTACTCTTTAAAGTAATAAAAAAAAGGATAAACAATTGAAACTACATAAGAATTCAAATATAAATTCAATAACACATAATTAAATGATTAAAACTTAATACAATATTATATGTACTTTAATTTGTGTTTAATTTGATCATGTTACACTCATTTGAAGAAAAACATTTTTAGCAATTTTTAAACAATAAAATTTAGTAAATACTATCAATTTCAATTAAACATTGTAACATCTTTTAAAAGTCTATAACAATTTTAAATAATTAAAATGACTTACTTTAAAATTACTAATTTACGCATAACTATTCTCAGTTTTTTTTAAAACATATTTGTAATACTTTTAAAAGTCTAAATTTTAATAAAAAATTTATAAAGTTTCAAATAATTAAAGTTAATAAATTAAAATTACTAATTTGAACGTACTATTCTGAAAAATTATTTATTATATAAAAAAATATTTTAACAATTTTATTATTTTTGTACGTTATTGAAAAAATTAAAATCAATTCAAATGTTCATAATATAGAACTTATGTATCAATAAAAGAGTTTAAAAAATAATATAAAATAATTTAATGTGATTAATTTTCAATACAATAATAAAATTAATATTGACAATATTGTTACCCAAAAGTCAAAAAAGCTTGTATAGAGAAATGAAGTTACATAAAAAAATCCAAATAAAAATAATAATAAAATTAGTTTTTATCAAAAATAGCTCATACATTATTCCATTAAAATCATTTTTGTGGAGATCATTAATTTAACATCTTTAAAAACAATATTAAATCAAAATTAAGTGAATGAATAAAAAATATAAATTTAATAACACATACTTAAAAGATTAAAAGTCAATATAATATTATATTTACATTAATTTATGTTAAATTTATTAGATATTACGTTCATTTTCTGGAAAAATAATTTTGAAGCAGATCATTTTTAACAATGAAGGTTAGTCAATATGGATTTAATTATTTAATTTTAAATATTCTCAATTTCAATTAAACACTAAAAGTTCATAACAATTTTTAAATAATTAAAAGAACTTAATTTCAAATTACTAATTTAACACAACTATTTTCAATTTTAAAAAAATATCTATAATATTTTTAAAATTTTAAAATTTTAAGAAACTATAATAAATTTTATATGATTCAAATCATTATTTTGAATATAATTTTTAAGAGTTTCAAGAGAGCATTTCATGATGATTAGAAATAATTAAAATAAGTAAATTAAAAATTATTAATTTAGCACATAATATTTTTAATCTCATGAAAACATTTATAATTTTTTTAGTAAGGATCTATTTTTTTTTACAAAAGAGTAAATATCCTATTTTTAAAAATTTATTAAAAACGAAATTTAATAATATTTAAATTCTATATTAAAAATAAATAATAAATACTAATATTTAAAAATAAATGTTTTAAAAAATTATCTCTTAATATATAATTGGCTTTTATTTTTCTAACTACTTACAAAATAAAAATAACTATTATATTTAAAAATAATTGACGTACAAATAATTTAAATAAATTGAAATTGAAATTGAAACTGAAATTGTAGTTATATAGTGAAATTATGATAATAATAAATTAAAACAAATTAATTAGATGAGCACGGTATTTTTTTTTTATACTTATAAGTTTTATTTGAAAATTAAGTGATATCTATTTATACCACACACACCATAAGTCATGGATAAAAATTATAATAAAACATAAAATAATTTAGTTTATTGTCATGAAAATGCCTATGGCAAGATGCTTCATTTTACAACTTGTTTCTTGAAGGATATGACATAATATGTCAGATGATTAAACTTTGTTCTCAACCCATATAATAAGAATACAGCAAATTTCGCTTCACTTAATTTTCTACAGGTTTGAATAAGAACAAAAATAGCAACAATACATTCAAACATTAGGAAAGGTGGATAACATATCAAATAGTAAATAAAAAAGAAAAGAAGATACTCAGATTGCAAATTTTACCACAGAGTAAGAGAAGGAAAGACGACCAATTATTCCAATGGAGTGATCCTTCTAAGCATGTAATCCAATTAAAGAAAAGGAAAATATTTAGATTACAATTTTTTTAAAAAGGACACAATATGAAATCAAATCCATAAAAAGGAAAGAATAAAACTCACCCTTTCAATGTTTTTATTGTTTTCCTTGAATATTAGAAGCAAGCACATCTCCAGGGAGTGGTTTGACAGCACAAAAAAATCATAAACCTCAGTAGTCAAATGATAAAAAAGGTATAGCCAGTTGATCAGTAAAGAAAAAATAAAAGCAAATGAAAAACGCCAACCAATTAATTGTAATGAAAAACACAAACCATGTAGAAATTAGAGGGAAGATTGAATACAAAGAGAATGTTGATATATTCATATTGCAAAACAAACCATATTCGTTATCCACACTTTAATTAATATAAAAATTAATAATAATAAATATTAATTAAAAATATGATAGTCATTAAATTAATTTTTCATTTAGAGATCTTTCAAAACACATAATCATTTCAATTGTGAAAAAGTTTTAGAATAATTAAAAAATATTTTCAATGAAAGTCCGTGAAAGAATTTTGAATTATATATGATAAAATGTCATTGATTTTTCTTTTTTTCTTTTTAAATTTTATTACTTAATATCTAAATTAATATAATAGTGAAAATCACTTAATTTTCCTAAATTAATTAATATCTAAATTTATATATTTATTAATTAAAATTATTTGACTTAATTTTCCTAAAGTTTCTCATTTAAGTAACAAAAGATTAGACATTTGACTTTGATAATTTATATTTTATTAATTAAAATTATATAGAAATTTATAAAATAAAATCCACTTTTAAATAAAAAATATTTAAGTTAATACATATTATGGAGTACCATTTTGTGGGAAATGAATTTATGGAATACCATTTAAAGAACAACAACTTGACAATGACAAAAAATCATAATATTTAATCGAAGCAATAAACTTGTAAACATCATCGTCGTTTACTTGATATAATCTAATATATTTTTAAAAATAATTTAATAAATGTTTGTGGAATATTTTAAAACTTTTTCAAATCAAAATCCCCATAATCATCCATTTATTATTTTCATAAATAAATTGAAATTCCATATTTAATTTGATGTGGTATTTCAATATGATTCTTTATTTTAAATTAAATTATTTTTAAAAACTACTTCTCAAGTTTAATTATTTTTCTAATTAGATAAATGTCATATTAAATTATTTTAGTAAATTATTAATTTATTTAAAATTTAAAAAATAAATATTTATTTACTTTTGATAAAAAACCAAGTCATGAGAGTTAAATTTATTTTGGATAAAAAATGGTTTGTATGAAAGAACATGGTGTAATTTAAAAAAATATGAATATAAAAATTAATACATTAAAGAAATCAATATATATTAGACATCATAATGTATAACTATTTCCAACATTTTTTTTTACTTTCTATATGGATTGAGCTCCAATGCAGGACTAAGCAATATGAGGACTTTCTCTAGCAAACAAACTTGTTTCTTTTGAGTTCCTTCATTGATGATTTGCTAATAAAAAAACATAAAAATTAAAACAAAGAAACATAATTTAATTACTCAAAATAAATATAATTATGTTTGAATAGATATCAAGAGAATCCAAAAATAATATAAAAAAGTTACTCCTTTGATGGAAGTATGATGGTGCCTACCATGGTTAGATGTGTGCAATCAAGTCCTAGAACCATCTTATCAAGATTTTGTTTTTAAATTGAAAGTAAAACGGAAAATCACAATAAAACGAGATAATAAAAAGATAGAGAAAAAAGGGAATGGATTAGAAGAACAATCTATCATATTATGGTGATCGGCAATGACGATTTTAATCCTCAAGTTAGATTCAATCTATATGAAATATTTTTTTTTTTTTTTTTTCATATGAAATGTAGAGTAGAAGGTGAGAAACATTTTAATCAACTTATTTTCCAAAATAAGGTTTGAAGAGACTGGAAATTAAATCAATTCTGAAGTCCAATGGTGAGATAAATGTGAAAATAGAATGAAAAAGTAAGAGTTGATTGAGATGTGAAGTAAACTTATAGAAGAAGAAAAAAGGTAAAAGTGATGAAAGAATAAGAAAAGACTAAGAGTCAATTAAGGAATCAATTAAAAACACAGTTAATTGTATTATGAATTTTTGTTACTTTTAATTGTAATTTAAATATTAAATTTTAGTTACTATTTTTTATGTGATTAAAAATACCTATTGATCCTTTACAATTTTTTTTGGAGAATTTTTGTACATTTTTTGGATAATCTATATTTGTTTAATAATAATAATAATAATTTTGGTATATCAATTACATTATATAAAAATTATTTTTAACGTAATGGCCAAGCTGTCATTTATTTTTAAAATATATTATCTTTTTAAGAGAAAATAAATTACCTTGAGAATTTATGTTCATGTTAATCACGATTAAAAATAGTAATGTAGCTACTTTGGGCATTAAGTAAACTAATTGTAAATTTATTATAATTAAATAATAAATGAACATTTCAATCAAATCAATTTATTTTGAGAATCTTACATGTGATTTTTTTATTTCAAATAAATTATTTTATAAAATTTCTGAGAAAGCCACGTGTCAATTTTCCTTTAATTTTTGAAAGCATTTTCATATGCATATAGTATAGATAGACAGATAGTAGAATTTTGAATTTGTCAAAGAAATATATTTTTGAATAATAATAATTAAATATATCTGTATTCAATTTTAATAAGTTTTAGTTTAACTAAATTATTTTTTTAACTGAATTTACGTATAAAAAACGTTTCATAACGTTACAAATTCGAGTATAATTCATTGAGCTCAAAATGTCCAATTAAGATAAGACTCGACTGCAACGATCATTATACTTGAGCAAAAAAAAAATATTAGTAGACTTGAGTAACTTAGGTTTAATATGAGGTTAACTATTGACCATAAATAATATGAGTTTGATTGTTTATTGAATTGAACTTGAATAAGACTAAACTTAATTTTGACCTTAATTATGAATTTATACATTCAGAAGAGATTTAATCTTGGTCAACACAAAGGTAGATTTGAAGATAGTATGACTAGAACAAAAAAAAAATGATTTACAACAAATGGAGAAAAAATATATAATTTGTGTTAACATTTGCCAAATAATTGTTAATGAAAAAACTAAATTGTTATTAAAAGTTATTAATAAAAAACTAAATCATACCAGTTTAGACATATCCTATATATCTATCATTCAAGACAAGAAGAAAGTTGGTACAAAAATAAAATATTCACATCAAAAAGTCAAGACAAGTTGCTAAATACATTGAACACTTAATACAATCCTTATACAAATAATCCAAACCTACCAACATGATATACCTCAAATCGAACTTAAGTAGTCAAGTTCATGGTGAAGTGAATGAACTGTTCGATCATAAAGTAGATCGGGAATGCTATTGCATCCTATATATATGTTACTTATGCTGTGGAAACTTTGCTTCTTTTATAGATACATATTGTTTGTCACTTGCATGCACAAACCATTCATGTCAAGTAACCTTGCTTTGGGAATCTTATTATTCTTTTCACTTTCTAAGTATGGTTATTCTTTTAATTATGACCACGCCCTGCATGCCACGCATATATAAGCATTGTAATTTCTCCTGAGCAATTCTAGGGAAAAAGCATCCATACAAGTAGTGAAGTAGGTGATTTTCTCATTTAGAATATTTTCTATACAATGTTAATTTCATCTTGCAACAACAGAAATTAAGCAGAACACATTTAGAATATTTTCTATACAATCTAATTAGATTGATTCTCCTTTTATTGCTTGTCCATATTCACTCAACCAGCTAAGTAGGCCTACCCCTAAAATTCATATCCACATATTCTATATTTCTAGTGCAGAGGTTCCACCTGTTTCTATGACCTAGTTGACCATAGATTTGCAACCCACGTTTTACACCGAAAATGATTCCAATTAAGCAAGCAGCACCCATCTGCATTTGTTGGGAAGATATTGCATAAATTTTAATAATGATAGATGTACCTTTTCAATCATCGTGAACAGAAATTATACACACCCAACTGTATCAAATAAATAGAGAAATATGGTTTGTCAAAATAAATAAATAAAATATGATTCACATAACATAATAAAAAATAAAAAAAACATACGAAGTCATATCCATTAAATTCAAATATCAACTATAAATGAACATTTAGAAAAGAAATACAAAAAAGTGTTGCTGACCGACATGGAGCCAAAAATGAGCCCAATTTGACCTTAGAAACAGACCAAAACCCATAAATAGATACGTCCTTGTCCTTTGGTAGCTCCATATTAATGAAACTCATGGGGTCCTCATGACCTACACCTCCAACCATATTCTCTTCAAAGCTGCCCCATAAAGGACCATTTCCATGCTTGTTTTCAGATTCAGCACTTCTTTTCTACAACATTCTCTATCTTTTCTCAAACTCTAGTTCTTAATTACAAGACCAGAAAACCAAAAACAAGCATGGAAATAGCCAAATGGGAATTGCCCAATACTAAAGAAAAATGAAAAAAAAAAATTAAAAGAAAAAAAAAGCTACAAAGTAACACATGAATCTTGGTTTGTGAAGATTGAGCAGGTATCTCCTTCAAACAAGGTTTCAACTAACGGTCCGACTGTAATTTTTGCTACAACATCAAGGTTTTTGGAGTGTTAACGACCGTTACGATATGACCTTAATTGTGATCACACCGATTGTATTTATCCACAATTTCCTGCAATATCAGAGAACATATGTACACAACGAAACTGTGACCGTGACTGCAATTTAAAGCCTTGCCTCAAATGATTGTCTCTTTCTGCATACCATAGTAGCTCTCTAGCCATTGACAAATAAATACTCAATCTTCTTGCGGTTGTGGGAGTCCAAGAACTTGAATCACTTGATAAAGATTAAACTTGTGTTTAGAGCCATGAAGATTACCAAGAAAGGTGACAGTTATGAACAGTGAAGAAAGAAGCAAAAGGGTGCGAGACGATGCAAGTGCTAATAGCTCTATTTATCTTGCAAAGACATTAGCAGAGGGATCTAAGAAAGCTCTTCCGCATTGAACTTGGTGTAAGCTTCCTGTTTTTAAGGTGTGATGAAAGAAATTGGTTTATTGAAGTTGCTCCTGCTGGTTGTAGAATAAAGATGGATAGATATACCTAAGGGTGTTAATAGTGGTGAAATCGGTATAATCAGTTGTGAAGTGGGTTTGGCCCAGAGGGAACTAGTCTCTTCTCTGCACCAAATCTTGGGTCAATTCCATTCTCTTGGGAGGGTGGAACTGCTTCGAATAATCTTTGATGGATTCTTTGGAGTTCAGTGCACAAGGAACGTGGGTTTCTCTTGGTAAAAGAATCACAGTAACGAAGGTGGTGGTGATGATGGTGGAGGGTGTTGCCTGAGGAAGTTGAAGGTGATGGAACCTTGCAATTGGTTGAAGAGAAGAAAAGGAGAAAAAGGAGGAGAAAGAGGGTCATGAACCTGCCACATGTGGTTGAAGACAGAGAGCTCTTCATTTCTGAAACAGAGGAAAACAGGGGAGGGGAGGGAGAAAAAGGGATGCTTGTTGTGAAGGGTTATGGGAAAAAGATGATGAGGTGAGGTGACTTTATGGAAATGAGGATCGAAGAAAGTATTATTAATGCGAAGCAAGAGACACATGAGGGTGTGTAATGACCAAGAAAAGGGAGGGGGCCTCACTCAATTAATTTTTGGGGTTTCGATTTTGTATATTTAGTCACCAATCACATCCATCATCAAAGGAGTCACGAAGTTTATATGTGTAGGAGGAGGTGGGATGGGGCTTGTGTGGACGATGAATAATGGATTTAGCTGGCTGCATTAACGTGGAATGGAATTCAAAGGTTTGTGACTTCCACGGGTTAGCCACACACACACAAAGGAAAGTTGCAAGAAATAGATAGAAAAAGGGTATTTTAGGTTTTGATGCTTTTAATGAATGTTGTTATGTGTGGATGCTTGTGTTTGACTAGTTGGTGTGCATGACGTAATCATAAAATATTTTCTTACTATTAATTCCTATTGTTTGATTTACAAAACAAAAAAAAAAATGTTCTACTAGAATAAAAAGGTAACACTATTTCCATACACATTATTATCAAGATTATTATGGCCTAAAGTCTTGCAACAAAATCTGCATATTTTAGTAATTTTAAAAAAAAGGAAATATTATAGTATTTTATTATGAGGAGTTTTTATTTTATTAATGGGTCATCCAACAATCACATATATAAACTTGATACTACATTTATTGGGAAGATTTTTGAACAACTACATAAATAAACTTAACATCACACTTTAACCCAAAAATTTAGGACTTATGTTTATGAGTCTTATTCTCATTTATATGATACTTAACCTTTTAATTCTTACTCGATATGGGACTTCACCGTAAGGCTCTTTTACATGATAATCTCTCCCTCGAGCGAAAGTCATTTCAATTTATGAGTATTCAATGATGGCCCTTAAAGTTTAACCATGGCTGTCCTAATCCTGCCTAGCCTATGGGTGTTCAAAACCAAACCAAATCAAAGTGTTTGCAAATCACCAAATCCATCCCAAAAAAAAAATAATCAAAAATCACTTTTATTATGAAAAACTGAGCCAAACTGAGCCAAACTGCATATTATAATTATATTTATTTTTATTGTTATAATTAATAAGTATTAAATAACTTATTACTTTTTATTTGTTTTATAATCAAGATGTATATTTTACTTTCAAATATTAAAAATGATGTACTAATATTGTTAAAAAATAGTGTTAAATATCAAGCGATACACAAATTACTATTATGTTACAAAAAAAGTTGGTAATATTATTTTATCTTAATGCTAAATAAAAGTGAAGATATTTTTTTAACTAAAATATGTTAAACAAAAATTTAATAAAAATAAAATTCATTTTTAACATTATATAACATATATAATAATTATGTAAGTTTAGTTAATAAATTTAAATTATGATAATAAATTAAAAAATAAAAAATCGTGAAATCAAATCGAACTAAACTGAACCATATCTTTATTTTATGTTTAGTTCTAATGAATTTTTGTCTAAAAATTGAACCAAACCGCACCATGAATACTCCTAGTCTAACCATTATTGCTAACATGTTCTAGTACCTTGCAATGTAGCTAACATGTTCTAGTACCTTACAGTGCCACAAGGCCTGAGGAACTTACTGCCTGACCTCCATCCATGGACTCAATCATCTGGAAAACTTTCGAGGCAAGGGATTCTCATGTCCATTGATCCACTGTCAATCCATCTTATTCATTTGAATTTGTCACCAAGTCGAATCATCGTCTCTAATACCAATTGTTGTACAATCGAAGGGAGTAAAAGTTCGAAATTTTTTTTACCAATAACCATAAGCAACTACATAAATAAAATTGACATTGCACTTCAATCCAAAACCTTAAGTGTCAATTTTATAAATCTTTCTATCACTTATATGATATTCAATTTTTTTTTATTTCTATCCATATCTCACACTTGTCATCCAATAAATATACTTTGCTATTATGAAAACAAGAAGTGCCCGGTAACGTTAAACTAGGTGCTGTACGGTGAACAAGATTGGGTGAAAATTGGGAGTCGTAGGTGGGGAGCAAATTGCATGGGCTTGGAATTGGAATATGTGTGGAGCCATGCATGCACATAGTAAAGGTCCCTTTTTAAAATTTTGGTAGATTTAATTTTAAAGGCGACACGATCAGAGAGACGTGTGGATAAGATAATGTTAGATTTAATTTTAAAGGAGATGTGTTTGGACCAAAGTTGGCGAAATTGATTTGGTTTAAAATTAATTTTTTAAGTAATATGGTTTATATTCTAACGTTTTTATTATAAAAGTAAGTTAATAATAAGTCTTAGCATAATTTTTTGTTATCCAATGCAAAAGTTATTTAATGCAGAATCAGTTATGATTTTAAAAAAATTATCCAACATATTATTGGTTAAAGTGATACTAAATTTGAATCTCCTAAAACAAAATTTTGAATTTTAGAATTACAAATAGAATAAATGTGATTGGAGAGAAGATACTACCAAAGAAATTTATTTATGACAAAATAAATATAACACAATTATGACTACAATAATAATAAAGATGTATAACACTAATGGCATGTGGAGGTGGCAATGACAATATTAATAGTAATGGTAAGATAATAATGATAGTAGTGATAATAAAAGTGTGTTTTAAAATTAAAAATCAAATTAAAAAAAAAATTCTTGATGAAAAATCAAAAATAAAAAACTTACAACCCGCCAGTATTTCAACGTGATGCTTAGTTCCTTTTCTTTTAATTAGTGCTGCTGGACAATTTGCCATTGTGTGCTATTGGATAACTACTAACATTATACACTATTTAACAATAGCAACTTTTCCTAACATCTATTTTCAGTTGAACCATCAATAATCCACCCAAACTAGATTATATTATATTTTTTTCTAAACGCCAATTTGTTTTCTGCTGCTGTTCAAAAGAACAAAAACAATTCCAAATAGGAACAAAATCTCTATCATTTGCCAAATGTTTTCAGTAACACAGTGATGTGGAAAATCTTGAAACATACAAATGAATCACAAACAATAAATGAAAAAAATTCAATTGAACAACAGTTTAAGCCTATCATCTGTCACTCACTTCACCCTACTAATTTGCGTGCACGCTGGTTGGCACCTTTGACTCGAGAATTCAGCTCATCCACATCGTCACCAAGATGATCAAGAGCTTTGTTTTGCCTGCAGTTATCACAGTACATTGAACATTAGTGAATCAAATAGTTCTCTCACATAACACAACTATAGAAAAAAGATGTTTACAACATCCATATCTTTCATGACAATGACTGCTTCAGCATTTAACATATTTGGATTCGGATAATCTGTAGTCAAATTTTCAAGCATTCACACATTTAGCAATTCTAAACCGTCTTATGAAGATTAGACGGTTCATATTTTAAAATCTGAACCCTTTGATCTTCATCTGACGGCTATAAATCTAGTGACTACATGAATGCATGAAAATTTGACTACATTGAATCTGGTCCCGGTAAGATTTTGTTCATTTATTCTTCATTGTTAAGATATCAATTGCTCCACTCGATAACCAAAACATGGTAACTCCCAACAATTAACAGTGTAACACAAATCCATAATAGTAAGAATATTTATTGAAGTATAACAAACAACTTACTTGTCAAGTTCAGATCCCATGCCAATTGCCATACCCTTCAAATCACCCAAGATGTCACTTAGATCTTCGAGTGCATCGTCTTGTTTAGCTCTCTCATACTGTTTTAGTAACACCAATGAAACAATACAATGAAAATGTTGCTTGAGAAACCGATACTAAATGATAGGCATAACAGGAAAGCACTTACATCAACTTTCTGATAGGCATTGGATGATTCATTAGGAGGTGTGGTAGGGGCTGAGCGTCCCTTAGGCAAAGGAGCTAAGCCCAACTTCTCCCTGTCTTCCTTACTATGTACATTCTCTTTGGATGGCTTATCTGTTCACACACCACATTACATTATAGTATTGTTTGTTGCTTGGTCTACGGAAGAAAATGACCAAAATGTTGAGTTATCAAAATGAAGGGTGAGAAGAAAACCTGGTGTAATTATAGGGCCTTGGATTTCCCTGGTCTTCTTTGGCTTCCAGGGTTTGGAGAACATGCCCCCAAGATTGTTTAGGAGTTTTTCACCCTATTGATCAGAGTGTAAATTTTTGGAATTAACAAAACTGTTGGACAGAAACACAAATGAAATCATAACATTCATTTTCATCTGCATTTCAATTTTAATTTTTTTCTAGTCTTGTTCCTTCTTCAAAGGGGTCTTAACTCATTCAGAAAGCTTAGTATAGCATGAATCTCAATTCGCAACCATGATAGATTGTAATCACAAACTGTATTGGTCAATATCAAAACAACAACAGTAACCATAATTAAAAACCTTGGTGGCATCGTAGGTATATACTATTATGGAGCAAAGTAACGTATGCTCTACCTGGGAAACCAATATCTATTTAAGATGTTCATCATTATTAGCAAAAGTATAATCAAAATGCCACAGAAGGGACACAAGGCTGGATAGTTTTAATACATAGTATAAATAAATACAAAGGACAAAGCTTAGGTGCAGTTTTTTTAGGTGTTTTTGGTGTTATACTCCAATCATAATTTGTGTTTTACCTTAGTAATGCATGTAGTAAAAGTATGTATTATATTAGTATAGGCTATTCGAGGTGAAACTCGAATTTTGATTATCTGTATTTTAGTCCAAGTTGAAAATGGTAAAGGACATTGAAATGTTACCAAAATGCTTCTTACTAGAATATAAATAAACTTTTCATGATATAACTAAAAATACCCTAAACTTTGAACAAAAAGTTGAAGATAGAAATGAGACCAGATTCTCATACCCGGCTCAAATCCTTCTCAGTATCAACAATCATATTGTGAGTCCTGGTTATCTGCTCACCCTGCTGGTGCAACATGTCAAGGGTCCTTGTGGCATCCCCTCTGATGTCCTCAGCAATCCTCAAACAATTGTCGACACTCTTTGTTGTCTCCTCAGACTTGTACACTGCATAGTTTTCCAGCTCCTGAACACTTTGGTTCTCTAGCCCCCCAGAGTTGCTGAAACCATTCTTGTACCTGTCTTTGTCCTTTGGTGCTGTGGATGAGGAAGGCTTCCTCCCCCAATCGTCGTCATCGTCATCGAAATAGTTCCTTTAGATTTTGGAACTGGCAGGACAGGTTCAGAAGCAGTTCTTTTTTCTGCAGTAAGGGTTGTCTTCTTATCTGATTCAGTTGGTGCTGGTGCTTTTCTAAACCCAAACATTTTCACCTTCTAGTACAAATCCAACAACTTAAAAAAGAAGGAATTTATGTTATTAAAACAAGTTTAATTTTGATACACAAGTCTAAAGATTTTTACGCAGTCAATTAATTAAAAGTCACCCTACATATAATAATCCACAAATAAATTACAGTGCAATTTTTTTTTACTCTATTCTAATTAAATTCATTAGCATGTGACATTACATTACAATATTACATGACATGCACTTACCAAACCACAAAGATTGGTTTACTAAATCTGAAGGATTTAGGAAATATGAACCACAAATGCACACTTACTAAAGATAAAAATAAATAAAACCAATCTTAGTCAAATACATGAGGCAATTTTATCAATAGCGGTTACTTTGAAGGGAAAAAAATTAGAGCCAAAATGGAATATTATATCACAGAAGCACACTAGAACAAAGAGGGTAAGAAAACAAAGACCCACTCAAATTCAGGAAAAAAAAAAAGAACCAAGTTAACAAAGAGGGTAAGAAAAGAAAGACACATTCAAATTCAGGAAAAAAAAATGAACCAAGTTAAGATTTTGGTGCATACCGGAGCACCCACGATAACAATTGGAGAGTAAAATTTATTAGAAATAAAAATAAAAAATCAACAATGAACTGCGTCTAACTTCCTAAAATCACTCGTTTACTTGCAGAAGAAGATAACAATAAAATCCCGTGCTTTCATGAACAAAAAATGCTCATGCTTTTTAAAAGTAAGACAAATGCAGTAAAAGAAAATCAAAATCATGGCAGTGAACAACAACAATCAAAACCAAGATTTTAAAAGGTCTACAATTTCGGCCGGAATGTCAAGATTTTAAGAGTATCTGAAACCGCAATGCGACCACAGTTGTAGCGGTATCAACTGCATTTTCGTACAATATCAAGAAATGGGACGAAACCGATACTTCCACACCACAATTTTAAAAAAGCATTGATTGAAACCATCAAGGAGAATGCAACCAACCTTGTATAAAACACCAAGTTGTATTTGAAATGATTAAACTAAGTAAGACAATGCAATCAAAAAATCAAAACCATGAAGAATGCAAGTGAAAAATGAAAAAAAAAAATTGTGAGATGGGCACCTGAAATATGAGGACAAGAAGGTTATGTTATGGTATGTGGTACACAAACCCAAACGTGGTGATGGGTTTGCGTACAAGAGAGGAACAAGCAACAGAAAAGGAACAGGGGATGGTCGAAACAGAACCCAAGAGACTGAGAATTGTGTTGGGTTCGTTGAAAAATAAGAAACAGATTGAAAGGCACCGCGAAAAAACAGAGACCTATGTGCCGTTTCATCCATGAACCTCCACTTGACAATTCTAGACCGTTGCATTGGGAAACTAACTAATAATCTTTTAATTCATTTTTCCTTTCTTAATTCTTACTAAAAAAGTTGATTGGTTGTTGTATACTTTATTTATTTATTTTGAGTAATAGTTGCTTATTTGTTAGAGTTCAATAGTTATCGGCTCTATCGTCAATGTAAAAACTTTTTTTTACTCTTATTTAAGATAATTATTAAAAAAATTAATAAATTTATGATTGTATAATAAGTTATTATTAGATAATAATATAAAATTAATATATATATATATATAACATTTTGTAGTGAAGGAATTTAAATTTACAATCTTTATTCTTTAATTTCTTTTTTATCGTTATATCAATCTTATATCTCTTATTAATAAATAAAATATTTTATCAAGGTTTTGAGTTCGAGTGTATATATTTACAATAAATACTTAGAGAAAAATTTTATTATTTATAATAATATTATCTGATTCAAATATAATCGTCTTCAATGGAATGAAATATATTTGTGACAAAACAAAAAATACATAACATAACATATTGCTCATTATTATCCTGCTTATATACACTTTCATCGAATTTATTCAACGTCATGCATGCATGATAATATTTTTTAATAATCATTTAAAGGTTTTTAAAATAGTTCTTCATTTGTTTACCATGCAAAAATCTTTTCTTTGAGAATCTATTAAAATTAAACCCCACATTCATTTAAAGGTTAAGATGAAGTCATTTGAATTATTAAAAAATATATACATATAGTTACATTAATTTATGTTTAAACAATTTGAACAATGATATGGAAAAAAAAATTGTAAAGAAACATATAAATGTACGATGAAAATATATTTAAGATTGATGGATAAAATTATTTTCAATAGTTAAATATGGGTAACAAAATAAAATAAAATATAGTTGATTATAAAGTTTAGAGGATATAGAAACTAAAAAGAAAAGAAATGAATGACTTCAATAGCTTTGTAACAAAATTAAACACTATTATTTTGTATATTTGTTTGAATTATTTAAATAAAATTATGTTAAAAATCAAATTATTAGAAGATTAATTTATTTGTATTTTTTATAGAATAAAAAGATAAACAACTAAAACCCCAAGCTTATATATGTGAATATTACTTATGAATGATTTTGACAAAGAGAGTGCAAAGATAAGAAAATAGTACAAAGTGGCCAACAATTTTAAACCAGCCAAAATACATACAAACAGTCTTCTGTTTACACTTTTTATTCTACCGACACCTCTTGTCGACACTCTTCATTGGTTATTGTTGCTTGACATTATCTTTCTTCTTTATCAAGTTTTTCCTTGGTAAAATAATTGAGCATACCCCTGTTCTTCTGAAAATGATTAGTACTCGAGTTACTACTTTCATCTTTTATCAATCACGACCAAAAATTGATAAAAAGATAAAGCTAGTAGCTCGAGTACTAATCCTTTTTAGAAAAATAGGGATATGCTTGATTATTTTATCAAGGAAGAACTTTCAGGATAAAGAAGAAAGATGATGTCAAGCAACAATAACCAATGAAGAGTGTTGGCAAGAGGGGTCGACAGAATAAAAAGTGTAAATAGAAGATTGTTTGTGTCTGTAACTTGGCCAATTGTAAATTGTTGGCCACTTTGTACTATTTTCTTATGGTTGCACTCTCTTTGCCAAAAAAATCACAAAGAGTTTTGTTTGAATTATATAAAAAGAGTATTTTCTGATTAAATAATATATGTGTTGTAAATATAAAGAAATTTTTTCCTGTGGAAAACATTAACTTATAGGACTTTTTTTCTAATAATCAAATTATTAATATAAAGTATTCATTATCTTAACCTATAAGATTAACACTGGTATAAAACATTGTTACATTCACATATGAGAAAATAGTTTATTTAATGGAACAATTTATGTTCAATTTTCTTCATGTGTAAAATTTCCTTGGACTAGTAACAATAATGCATCAAGAACATAATTATTCTTTGATCCAGAAAGATGCCCATAATTTCTAACCAAAAATAAAAAGAAATATCCATTAACTTTATCGATAACTATTTTTTCTAGAAAACCTAGTTATCTACTTTTCGTTCGAGCTATCCCCCCTTCTATTTAATAGAGAATATTTCCAATCTATTAAAATAATCTAAAATCGTAAAATAAAAAATATTTATTCAAATTCTCTCATAATCCGATATAAGAAAATAATTATAAAAATATTATTGTGTGTAGGTTCAATATATTAAACTTATTTTATATTTTTCGCATAAAATGCAACTGAAATTTTTTTTAAAAATCAATTAAGCAAATTCTTTTATTTGCATTGTCTAAAAAATTTAATGTCACTTTTATACAAGGTCTTAGCTAAATTAACATCGGCCGAATATAAATGGGCTTCACTAGCTTTCAACTGGCCGCGTGTCATACTCGGACTTTCTCCATTTACACTCCCAATTTACTAAGTACACCCATTTTCCTTAAGATCTTTGAATTATTTAAAAGTTGAGAGAAATTATTTATAATGGAGATAATGTTTTCAATGAAATGATAAAGCTATCATTTTCTCATTACTACTTGATTTAGAATATTTGAATTTAGGATTAAAGATTTAACATCAACTGCTTTTACAGCTGGCAATAGTAACACATAATCATTTAATGTATGATTCCCCCTCCTTCACTTGTTGGGCTTGAAAATGGAATAATATATGGATGCGTTAAAATTATAAAATGGAAAAAGAAAAAGCCGAAAATTAGACTAGGGTCACATAGATGCTAAATTAAAAAAATTAACAAGAATGAGTATTTTTAACCCGTGCATTAAAAAATATTGATTTTATACAACTAAAACTTATAATTTATAATAAATCAATATTTTCAAATATATAAATCATATTATAATTAAAATTTATAATAAATAGATTTTTAAATTATAAGATATATTTTAGATTTATAATAAATAATTTATGTATTGTTATTTTTAATTTTTTATAATTTCTTTAAAAAAAATATTCCAATTCAAGTTAGAACTAAAAATGTTGAATATAATAGCTTTTAGTGTTATTTGAAATATTACCTGAAATAACATTTTTTGAAATGTTAGCTTTTAGTTTTTAATATTTTACTCTTAAAATATTAATTAAATTTTATTATTATTCTTTTTAAATAAAATATGATTTTTTTATTTTAACCATTGCTTTTTATATTATACTATTTATACTATTTAATTTATTATTTCAAAATTATACTTCATAAAATTGACAATGATGAGTGTTAAATTTATTTTATATTTCTATTTTTTTTGAAAATTTAATTATATTTTGAGGATTTATTTTAACTACTATGCTAATTGACATATAAAAGGATACTGTCTAGTTAAGTATCTTAAATATGTTTTTATTCCCTTGACTTTATTTTGGACCAGTAAATTTTTTTTAATCCCTGAAATTTACTATAGGAGACTAAAAACAGTTTTCTATAAATTTGAAGGACTGAAAAAAAGAAAATTTTAATTGGGGGATCAAAACAAAAAATGTCTTAAATTTGAGAAACTGAAAATATATATAAATCTATAATATATGATACTTTGTATCTCATACAGCTTTTTAGGTGTATTTTCTATTAATTACATATTAATGATTTGCTTGCAAAATTATTTTTCTTTTTCCCCAAATTTAGGCTATATTTGATTGCATCTCAAAGAAAACCAAGACTAATGTTGAATTATTTTAGTTTAATAAAAAAATAGTTAAATTTTAGGTATATAACTGTATATGAGAATATCGGTTAAAATATACAAAACAAAACATGATACACCAAAAATCATTTCCGAAGATCTGGAAGGAAAAGTCAACAAAATGTGTGCTTTAAACGGGGACAAGATGATAAATTGCACCTTATATATTGCTAGAGACACCCTACGAGAATGACATTGTCTCACATCCTCCCCCGCAAAATCTTTTAAAATTTTCTTGATCTGTTTCACCATCGCATCTATTCTTTTCATCTTTATCTAATAATTTTAATTTTAATTTGGTGACTTGACACAAGCGGATTAATCAGAGATATAACATAAATTTATTAATCCATTTTCACTTAATAATTTAGCTTTTCAAATGGATTGTGAAACGTTTCTTTTCTTTATTAGAAAATATTTTTTTGTTGAACTCAACTGCTAGCTGCAAACTCATCAACAGCCCCAGGTTAGTGATTGATGTATCGAAAAATATTCTTAACAGACTGATTTCTCAATATAAATGGTCTTTTATATATATACACACTTAAGGATCGAATTCTAAGTGACGCGCTTAAAAAATATGATTATTTGTTAATTGTATCACACATTAATTAAAAAAGGAAGGGTGCACGTGACTTGGCTAGTTTATCATTTGTAAGCATATGACTTTCAAGATGTCGTAAGCTTCCAGATTGTGTTATTTTAGATTTCATGTCTAGTTCTCTTATGTGCATCTCTTTATTCTTTATACATGACAAATAAATCCGTATTCTTGATAATATCCTAACCAACATTCATTTACAAGACTATGTAAACAAAAAATCATCTAAAAAATATATACACACAAATTTTTATACAAAATCTTTATAATATAATATTTCAAAATATTAATTACATGAAATGTCTTTCTTGTATGACATGAAAATCATCTATAATTAAATTTACACTAAACTTTCAATAATTTGTTTTTCAATGTATATACTAAGATAGGGATGGGTAGGGGACTATGACATCCAATCCGAATAGGAACAGAACAGGGATGAGAAAAAAAAAATATCCGATGGAAATGATTTTGGGAAATGGATACTCGATTGGGAAATCACATATCAGTTCCGGTCCTGACCCGTTGCGGTGTCTACATCTTCTTACTCAGGTCAAATTTGGGTAATGATGAGGTCCTCAAAGCAATTGATCGAGTGGAATTTTCTGAATTCCAAGTACATCACTTCCTTGGTTATCGTTAGATTTTCCAATAGCTACCGATCTATTGTGAACGCTTTCACATTGAGATGCTATTGGTAATATTGCTGGTTTCTTGTCAGACAATGATGAAAATTGTGGCCCAATTGAGTGGACAATTCACTGTGTGGTCATTAATGCTTGTGTAGCCATATAGCATGCTTCACTTCAGTATTGACTACCTAACTTAATAAACGTATGCTTTAAAATTGATAAAATGTCTGTATCATACTCAAAACTTGTATATGTATATGCATGACATAGATTGGATAATTTGTCTCCTAAGCATTAATGTTCATGTACCTTTAATTTAGAAAAAAAAAAAAAAAGACAAGTTAAATGTAATTCTTTAATTAAAATTGGTTTCTGTAATACACATAACAAAAGTTTGTATTAAAAATCTAACATAAGTTATTGAAATGAAACTTCAATTTTAATAGAAAAATAGTACTAAAACGTTTTAAGAACTTCATTTAAATTTTGCTTCAAAGGAAAATTTGACCTAGTTATAGGCTATAGGCAACTTTATACCTAAACATCATTATCTTTGGAGGTTCTAAAGATTCTCTAGCTGTGATTGTGAAGTGTTTTTTTTTTTTTTGCTTACGTGAATGGCTCTCTCCCTATCCATAGCGGGACCTCCCGACTTGAAACAGTGATCATACTATGGGGTGTTTACGTTCGTGACAAGGAATACTTGTCAACTCCTAAAACTTCATATTTTAATTCACTCTACGTACTCGTGAAGTCCTCCATCTCCATTCACCCCACCCTACTTTCAATCAACCCCACTAAATTAGTTAGTTACAAATTAATCACACATTCTTTTAACATTTGTATTAAGTAATTAAGTTTACAAACACTATGTTAATCCAAGTGAAATTGAGCAAGAATCTCTTGAGATTTTGGATTCGAACCTAAAATGTAAGGAAAGATTTCGGTAAACAAGATAAATCAGGTTCTTCTATAGATATTTATTTATCAGCAAAACCTATAATATGATAAAGAAAAATAATAATTAAGTTCAGCAAATTAAACCTATATTCAAAGGCAATTCACGTTTGCTTTTACTCCTAAATGGTAAATCAATGAAGCATACATATATTGAAGAAATTTGATCTTAACATCTTTGAGGCTTTATAACCTTTATTATTTAGTTGTCATCCGATATCTAGTTACAACTATGTGTGTCTTTGTTTTAATTAAGCTAATCTCGCGTGTCAAAACATGTTCAATGTATGGTTCAACACGAAATCAAACACACCCTATATATATATATATATATACACACACACACCACATTAACAAATGCACCTTAAAATTTGCCTCATAAAAAATTATATATTATCTCCATTGGATTTTTTTTAACCCAAAACCTAAACAAATATAAAACATTCAATACAAAAATTATATGCTCAAACTCAAATCATTTACCCCAATTCTCTTTATTGTTACAGTAATTCAAAAAAAAAAACACACGCATAGAGTATATTGTTTCATATAACATAAAAAATAATCTAATAATTATTTAGATAAAAATTATCTAAATATATATTTTAGTAAAGAAAAATATAGATTAATTGTTTTAATATATTATATCATTATATTTTTTCAAAAATATTAGTATAATAATATATTAGATTGGATAAAGACAATAAAAATAAAATAAAGAAAGATTGGTTAAACAAATCTTAAAATATACAATTTCAAATTACACAATGCTTATATAAGAATAAACATTTCATTTTCTTATAATCACACAAATAAACCGTCTCTTTTGACATTAGTGGATTGCTCAAAGATTGAGAAGAAGGAAGAAAATAGATAAATTTTGTTGAGACAAAGATAAAGAAGAACTTGAATTACTTGCTTCAAGAGGTGAGTAAAACACGTATATTTTCAAAACTTCCATGGTATAATTCTTTTAGAAGTGATTTTCTTTTACTATGTTCTTGATATAAAGAAATCAGAATTAATGATGTTTTAGTGTTGGTTATTTTAATGAAGAGTATTACATTTCACACACTAAATTAGTATTGACAGTGAAACAATTATAAAATATTTTTTAAAGTATGAAAAGGCATGGAGGACAATTATAATTTGTAGAAAACTACTTTAGATTTCTTTGATCATGATATTATATATTTTGTAGTATATTATGATGTTTTACTTTTGTGAAAACATTAGAAATTATTTCTTATCCCCACTAAATTTTTTTTGAATCTGTCACTACATACATATATATCATAAGTAACTTTTAGTGTGGATCATGTAGTAGCAAATCCAAAAAAAATATTTAGTGGGAGCAAGAAATAATTTCTAATATTTTCACAAAAGTAAAATATCACAAATTAATGCAAAATATAAAATATTATGATAAAAGAAATCTAAAGTACTTAAGTGTCTATAAATTATAATTGCCCTCTATGCATTTTCATACTTTGAAAATGTTCTATGATTTTTTATTATCAATACTAATTTAATATGTGAAATATAACGTCATTCATTTAAATAACCAATACTAAAACATTATTAATCATGATTTCTTTATATCAAGAACACAATAAAAGAAAAATGCTCCTAAAATAATTACACCATGGATGTTTTGAAAATGTATGTGTTTTACTCACATCTTGAAATCAATAATTCAAATTCTTTCGTTATCTTTTCCTCAATAGAATTTCTTTGATTTCTTCGTTTTTCTCAATCCTTGAGCAATCCATTAATGCCAAGAGAGACGATTTATTTGTGTGATTCTAGGAAAAAGAACATTTTATCCCTATATAAGTATTGTGCCTAATTTGAAATTATATATTTTGAGATTTGTTTAACTAATCTTTTTGTATCTCTTATTTTTATTATCTTTATCCAATCTAATATATTATTATACTAATATCTTTTAAAATCATATAACAATCTAATATATTAAAATAATTTAATTTATCTTTTCTTTTACTAAAAGATATATTTAGATAATCTTTATTTAAATAATTATTGGATTACTTTTGGGATATTACATGAAATGGTGTGCTATACACAGTGTATGGTGTTTTTTTTTATTTGGTGTTATGATAACAATAATAAGAATTAGGTTAAACGATTTGAGCTTGAACATGTAATATTTTTATATTGAATGTTTCATGTTTGTTTGAATTTTGGATTAAAAAAATTCAACGGAAATAATATATAATTTTTTATGGGAATTTTTTTTTTCATACATTAAAAAACAATTAATGGAAGCAATTACTTACCCACGACAACTAATGTGCATTCGCCATTACATGTATGTAACTTGCTTATTTATAAGGTTGAACTGTGCTCACAAATCCCATAACATGTATGTCGTTGGATATTCTTTTTGCCTACCATTTCTTAGAAAATAAAGTATAAAAGAGAGATTACTGCTTTGGAGCACCATTCCTCTTTCAAAAAGTTGTTTTTCTAATAAAGCTTTATTATCCATCACAGATTGTCATTTTGAGATGTACATCTCACCTATCGCCTAGCTAGAGTACTCAACATAGACACCCCACTTTCCAAGCAGAAAATAATTAAATATTAGATTATGTAGCTCACTTTATGGGCATATTTTTCTGGCATCTAGAGATCATATGCTTGCAAGATGTTCGAATTGTATTCGTTTCTCTGTCTCTTTTTATAGATATCTTCGGCTTCTAGTTGCTTAAAGGTGGTCCAGAGTTTGGTCTATTCGCAGTACACCAGCCACTAGTCAATATCTAAAAAGAAAATGAAACTGAAAAGAATATGGCAGTGATATGGTGAAACCGAGGCTGATATTAGACCTATAAAGCCATGTCGATCATGATCATTGTATGTATGGTGCCGAAGAAACTAATGCAAAATATGTCTATGATCATCCATGCATTCAGACCAAATGTGCCAATCAAAGCTTTTCCTTTATGAAAAAAAAATTAAAATACAAACTTCACAAGAAGCTATATATTTATTGCAGGTTTGTTGCTTGGAAGTAGTTTATATGCTGGTTTTTTGTCAATAATTTCGAACAGTGTGAGATTACAATAACATGACAACAAAAGCCTTATAGTTATCCCACTATTTGAGGTGGGCTACATGTATGATCACACAACGCCATTAAATACGGTTGGAAACCAGATCTTTAGGAATGGGTGATCACCCACTCTCTATAGAGCATAAATATATCACTAATGGTAAGAAATTGTCATATTAATTAAACTCTTAAGAGCTGATTGAGTGGAGTAAGTGTAAGTGTCTTACATACGATAGAATGTAAGTTCAAGCTTTTACTCGTTATTTGAGTGCATGTTTGGATAAGAAGAAAAATCAATTCTAACCCAAAAATCATGATGAATAATTAAAAATGGAGAAGCAATAAAGAGTTGCTTTGATGTGACCTTGAAAAGATAGACAAACAATGATCACAGTCTATTCAAACACAGATCAGATAAATGTAAATATATTTATAAATATTTTTTGAATCCTAATATTTTTCCTACCTATAGCTAGCTTGGTTTAGGACACCATTCCCTCCTAATAAATTTATTTATTTATCAAAGAAGAAAATAGAAATTGCCACATTAAAGCAATAAGCAATTTTTTTTTCTTTTTTATAAACAAAAAATCAACAATTTCGGTAACATCCATTTGCTGAGTTTTTATGAGTAATTTCTTTGTTGCTGTACAAATTAAATTTACCGTATTATTAACAATTTCAAAACATTAACAATGTTTCAAATAATATATATTCATTCTTGAAAATTGGTAGAAATGACAATGACAATATTAATATGAGAATAATGTTTAAAAACTCAGTCCATGATTAAGTAAATATATTAATTCATTAGTTTAATTCCGATTGATTCATGGTCTATTTTTTTAATATTATACAGTATGTTATATAATAAATTAATTAAAAAAATAATAGGAAATTAGGTACATATTTAAACAGGAAGAAGAAGACCATATTAAATATCTTATGAAATAAAAATTAATCATAATAATATATGTTGACTTTTATACTTATCAAATTAAATAGATTTTTGAATAAATAAAAAATTTAAAAAACTGAGTTAAACCATTTTTAAAATTTTTCCATGATTTTCCAAAAAAAAAATTCATCGATAATTTCTCACGAAAAATCCATCAATAATTTCTCTGAGAATAACTTTGTCACATTTGTGATGTTTGAATTAAAGCCCTTCAGTAGGGATAAAATTGAATCAACTTTGAAATTCTTTAAGCTTTCTTATTAATATGCCAACATTCTTAATTTTTAGGGAACTTGCTTTATGAGCAATTAATTCAACTTACTAAGAAAGTAAACCAACTTTCTAATCACTTATTAACATTCAAAGCATCAACTTAGTCTTGATCATTTCTGATTGTAACTTTCTTGTATAGATATATTTGATCCTTGGTCACTCACAGGAAATTTGTTCTTATCACAATCTCAAAAAGATTCATTGATAACACTCATTTAGGATTCGGTTCAAAAAGATTTCTAAAATTAAAACTATAGGGTTCTGAACCTAATAGAAATTTCCAATCATCTTATCTCTTTACTTCGATAGTTAGAGAGCTAAGGGAAGGATTCAAGGGGGCAACCCTCCCTTAGGATATTTTGTGTATATATGAGAAAAAAATTAAAATTAAAAAATATATAAAAAATAGGTTTTTGAGTTGATATTTACTTAAAATTTTATAATAGTAGATTATATTTTTAGTTTCATCAATAAAATAAATAATAAATAATTTTTTAAATGTATTATTTATTAGAAATTAAATATTTAAATAATTATGTAAAAAAATTGATCCCTTGGATGCACTTTAATTTGGATCCGTCTCTGAGAGAGCTACTTAAATATTATAGAGTTTTTGTAAATTAATACACCTATTTCATTTATCACCACAGAGAAGGAACTCTTATTCATGAGATATGTTATATTGAAAAACTTTATATCAAAAAGTGTTTAGTAAAGTACTAATACTTTTAGGGCATGCATGGAAGTAAAGTTTTGGAAGGAAGAATGAGTGGTGAAATTTTTATTTCTAACAAATATTCTCTAATTTAATATCTTTTAAAAATAAATTATAAACACAAATTTGTATTTATTTATATAAACATTGCATAAATATCTCAATTTAAAAATAAAAAAAAGGAAGTATGTCTCCGTTTTTTCTTCTGCTCTTCCAAATTAGAAATCTTAATTAAAGTAGTTATAGCTGCTGAAAAGTTTCATTAAGAACAAGTATTTTGCTTTGTTGAAGGCTATGAGTGATAATAGATGGAACCCACACCATTACCAATCAATAGACAATACAAAACCCAGTCTACCCCTTAAGGCTTTTGTTTTTGTAGGTTGCCCGTGACGTTCCTTTCACAGGTTATATCAACTATAATAATTATGATTACGACAAGGTTTTGGTTTAAATTGATCTGCATTTATTATGAATAAATACCCAAATACTACAAAACTATATTTAATATAATTTAACTAATCAAGGACAAATAATGGAGGGAAAGACGTGAAATGGGGTCCACAGTGAATTAAACCGCATTCAGCAACCCCGGCCCTTTGAATCATAGTATCCATTCGATTTGAAGAAGGTTATACCACTGCTTTCTCAAAAAAAAAAATAAAGTTACGATGACATCATTGAATGTTTATATCTGTTAGCAATACGATATGAATCCTATTTTTCTTTTAGATGTCCATTAATTTGCGAACAAAATTATTTGTTTTTTTAAATAAGGTGGGGATGAGAAATGCTAAAAATACACTCTTATGAATTTTTTTTTATTAATTAAAAATTATAAATTTTTGGGTCACACATCTTATTTAATGATTCTCTTTCTTATTTTGTAATTTTCAATGAATTTTAATTAATAAAAATAATATATTTATAGAAGTGTGTTAAAGACTGACGCTGGCACACCTCAAGATAGGAAACCTTGACCCTATACAACAAATGTGAATTGAGATCCAACTTAATTTTGGAAGGGAAGAATATATTTAGTAGTTAGGTTTGGGATAAAAAAAGGTTTAAATATGTTGTTGGTCTTTGTAAGTTAGAGTTTTTTCATTTTTGGTTTATGTTAATCCATGTAAGTTTGTACGTATTTTTTCAATTTTTGTCATTGGAAGATTTTTTTTTAAATTTTGTCCTTATAAGATTTTGTTTTTGGCCCTTGTAAAATTATAATTTTTTTTCATTTATAATTCTCATAAGTTCGCTATTACAAGAACTAAAATTGAAAAATTATAGGAATTAAAAATGTGAAAAATATCTTCCAGGGACCAATATTAGAAAATGTAAACTTACAAGAATTAATATTAAAAAAATGAAATTACAAGAACTAAAAATGAAAAAATGCTAACGGAACCGAAAACATATTTAAGAAAAAAAACAAAAAACAAATTTTGTATCATCAATTTTCATATATATTTTTAAAATAAAAGAAATACAATAGCTTACTTATATAAATTTAATATCTTATTTATTTAAGGGTTAATACCACTATGCCCCTAAAATATTTGAGATTTTTTATTGGTCTTTAAACTCAATTGGATCTTTATTTTTTACAATTTTTGCAACTGAGTCTCAAGTTTCTAGAGTTAGTAAAACTGTTACAAATTATTATATTTATAATGGTTTCAAGCCATCATAAACTAACTCTAAGAACAGAGTTTAAAAATTTGTGTAGAAGATCAATAATTCAATTACATTATTTTTAATTTAGAGACTTGATTAAAAAATCGAAAAGTTTAAGGACCTACTGATGTATTACACTTTTATTTGAATATTATATAACTTTTTTGCTTTGAAAACAAAAAATTATCCTCCTTTCCTATTTTTTAAATTTCAAAACTCTGCTCTTGAACCTTAAGAGAAAATATGCATAACTAGACTTTATAAAGGAAACAAATTAAAACTTGTAGATTTGTTTGGGTATACCAATTACAAGTATCACTTTAGTCAATAATTATAGATTAACTTTTTCAAGATGAAAGAATCAATCATGTGAATTTTAACTCTTTTAACAATATTTTTTTATTCACACAGTCATGAATTGAATCCATGTTTAAGGGATTCAACTGTGATATAACAATGTGAAGTTTTTGTTGTAAATTTATTCGTATAAGTTGATTCAACTAATAAGATCTAACATAATCATAACTATGTTGTAAAAAAAAATACATAATCATAATTGTTGAAAACATTCTTACTCATATTATTACCTTATTATGTATGTGTCCGAACTTAAAATGGGAAAGACCCTACATTTCCTTTAACAGAGAAAAGGGAAATTTTAATGGGTTTTGGATATTGTATTTAGCCAACTTTACTTTGACCTTCAAAAAATAGTGAATTGTTGCATCCAAAGATTTTTAATCATTAAAAATATCATATCATAAGTGTAGTATACTAGATCCATAGGTATAAGCACTAGCCAACTGACTACTACGACTTACATATTGTCCTTAGTGGACGTCATGGATAATTACCAATTTAGTTATTGTTCTCACTTATAAGACCAGAAGAACAATGGGAAAAGATAAGTCACATTTCATTCACTGTATACATCTTCGACAAATATTTACTTCAGCATCATCGGAGTTTCATTTTAGGTGTCCCACCCCTCATCAGAGAAGGAGCTTCGTAGAAGGAAAAGGAAGTGATTTCACATATCAATACAGGAAGATTCTGGTAAGAATATTTGGCACCATCATAGTATATGGTAACGACCAAGAGTTTGACGTTAAGGTCAATTGCCATGGAAGAGAGTTTGGTGATGCAAGGATTCGGAGAGCAGTTAGAGGATCTATAGAAGAAAAATGTAAAAAAAGATGATGACATTACAACAAAAGCAGGAAACAGACCTGCAAGCACTGTGCCAAGAAAATGAAGTTATTCGAGCTTAGTTATAACAATCATAGGAAAACATGCAACATATGGGTCTAACCCACCATGTAGCATTAGAGGGAGAACACTCTTCACATGCCACCAACCGACAAACAAACATAGTCGGATGATCCCATCAAAGATCTCAAACAACATCCCTTTGTTGATGATATTCTTAATGCTCCCCTTCCATTGGGATGGAAGCCTTTGAATATAGATCGATATGGCGAAACTGTAGACCTAGATGAACACCTCGAACCGTACATTATGCAGGTGCACTAATACTCCAATGATGATTTTATTTTATGCAAGGTCTTTCCAAGTTCTTTGAAAGGACCTATACTAACATGGTGGCATCAACTCCCTCCTCAAATGATCGAATTTTTTAACACTTGTTGAACATTTTGGTGCTCAATATGCCAAATGTTGACCTCACCCTACAATTTTAGTAGCACCAATCAACCTGCGGCAAGCTGATAACAAGTCATTATGTGATTTCATGGACCAATTTTCACAAATTGCGATCAGAATCCGAGATCTCAAACCTGGAGTAGCCCTTCATGCCATGATAGCAACACTCAAGCCAGGAGCGTTCATAGATAGTCTGTGTAAGAAGATGTCAACCATCATGGATGAGTTTAGATGCCATACAATCGATTTTATTAAGATGAAGGAGTTGTCAGAGTTCCATAACAAAGTTAGAAGAGAGCGGAAGAAGCCCGATTCTCATTAAGAAAAACTATAGCCTATCAAAGAGAAAGCTTTCAAAAGGCAACCACAACAGCTGAAGTATATAACATATACTCCTTTTACTGAAAGCTGAGCATGTATCTTAGAGGAGGCATTCAACACAGAAATACTTGTGTTACCCTCGCCAATAGGTTCCCATAGCAAAGATGATTGCATCAAGCAATGTAGATATCATTGGAACTATGGTAATTCTATAGAGGAATGCATAGTCCTAAAGATAAGTTGAAGATTAGTCCAGAATGGATGTTTGAATGATTTTGTTAGAGGAAACAATTATAACTATGATAGTTACAAAGGAGGAGGAAGAGGTGGTCGTAGGGGCGAAAGGGAGGATATGCTGGCGGATGAAGCAACAACAATCAACAACTAATCGAAGAAGACGAGTAGAGACAACAAGAAAATCCTCAAGGCATTGTCTGAGGTGTAATCAACACCGTTGTTGGTGGTTTAACTAGAGGAGGTTGCACAAACTTCACTAGGAAACGAAATCTCCAAGCTCTAAAAAGTTTTAATGTAGTATGAACAAAAGAAACTCCATCATGTCGATCTCTAACAACAATTATATTCACAGATGTTGACTTCCTGGAAATGATTCAACACATGATAACCCTATGGTGGTTACAATTGTAATAGCCGGTATCAATTCTGCTAACATTTTATACTGGTCTATCTTTGAAAAATTAGATGTTTCTCATGACCTTATACTAGTCATCACCAACCACAAAAACACTGAAGCCGCGATCAATAGCATGGAGACTCAAATAGGGCAATTGGCCAAACAATTGCAAACCTCTTCAATTGACTTTTCCATAACCATCAAGGAGAACCCAAAGGGCCATTGCAAGGCTATTGTCTCCACCATAGAGTGTGACATGGGAGGTGAAGAAGAAGAAAGCACAATGCCAAAGGAAGAGATGAAAGCACAAGCCAACCTTTCAACCCAAGTATGAAATCCTCACTTAATCCTCCATTGTTTGATCTTAGCAAGCTAAGCATCCGTAAGCAAGGAGATGATGAGAGGATGACCAAATTTAAGAAATACATGGAGATTCTACAAGGGAAGGAGGATGAATCACCTATTGAAAAACTCACATGAGACATGCTACATCAAGTAAGACCCACAAGGCATTTGGAGGATAAGGGATGTTTACCATCTCTATCACATTGGGAAATCTTTATGTTGATCATGCACTAATTGACTTAAGCACGAGATGCAACATCATACCTTATTCCTTCTTAGAGAAGTTTGATCATCTTAACCTAAAGCCCACCAACATGACTCTATAATTTGCTGATGGTTCTAAAAAAAAGCACTATGGAAAACGGTAAACACAACAATAAAGGTAAATCATTTAATATTTATAACTGATTTTTTATCATGGATATAAAGGAGGACTAGCAAGTTCTAATCATTCTAGGAAGATCCTTCATGAGAACTGCTTATGTAATCATTGATGTTTGTAAAGGAGTCTACACACTTAGAGAGGGCAAGAAAAAATGTTCTACTACATTCAAGGCATTGAAGATTTCCCTAATAAATTGGCTCACCATCATACAATACCTTTACAATCCACATTTCATACGTCGAGCTATTGACGTTAAAAAAGTGCTTACCAAGAGGCAACCTAACATTCTAACTTTAATTTTTTTTACATTTTAAATTCTTAGGATAGTTTAAATTTAAATTTATTGCATTTTAATTCTTAGTATAGGTTTTAATTTTAAGTTTTGAGTAAAAAATAAAATTAAAAATTGTCTTTAAAATTTATCACTAAGTAGCATAGAACTAACTTGCATTTTTTAGTTTTGTTCATCATGTGCAGCCTTATTAACGACTAGCTTGTTTAGAGGACCACATAGTCATTGTCCAGGGAGGTGGCGAGGCTGCAATGGGTAATAAGAGATGTTGAGGGCTCTTCAGCCTTAAGTGAAGCCTTCTCTACCCTTCTCTTTTATTTTTTATTACTTTTGCTTTATTAGTTTAGTTGTTTAGTCTATGTGTGGTAGTTTAGGAATATGTTTATTATTAGGAATATAAGGAAACACAAGTGATTAAGAAGCATCACCATTTTCTTTCAAACCCATCGTAAAATAAAACAAATTTTTGTGTTTAAATCATTCTTTGTGTGGCTAAACTCAAATGCTAAAAGTGAAAATCATTGATTTTGTTTGATTGAGATGTGTAATGAGTTTGGCATGAAAAATTGAAAGCAAATAAAACAACTTGTAGACCTAGCCGAGAGACACTCTTATTTCACTCACATTAGACTTTGATTGAATCTCTTGTAGATAATTGCAATTGTATGCATTGAAATGATCAAGGTCATGTTTGCAAGTTTAGCCAAGAGCCAAAAATCCTACCTTACATTGTTTATCCCTTGCACCTTACTTTGAGCTTAATTGATGTATTCTTTTCTAATTACATAATGTTGAAACTTATATGTTTATATATTCACTACTAACCTTAACATAAAGGATAAGAGAGCATAGGTCTAGGAATTGGGAAAAATTTTAAGTTTGGAGAGGCAATGCACCACTCAAAGAGAACAAAATAAAGGGTACCAACAAGATATCACGTGAACAAAGGTTGAAAGTATTTTCCTCATTCTCTCTTTAAAGTATTGAAAAAGAAAAAATCTGAAAAACAAAAAAATAAAGAAAAACAAGAGAGAAACAAAGTAAAGAAAAATAAAAAATTGAGGACAAAACAAAGTAAGTATGAAATTGAAAATATGGGATACCAAGGATTGGTAGTAAGTGAATGAAAATCTAATGAATAGACTAAATGGTTTCCTTCCTTTGAGTTACTTTTGAATATCTAGAAAAACCAATTTTCCTGGTTAGCCAAGCCCCATACAAGCCAATAAAGTCCTTAGTGATCTCTGCATGCCTTTGATGTATTGCTTAACTTGAGATGAAATTCAAAGTTGAATTGTGGTGTCTTAAGTTGTGAATTGAGTAAAACACATACCCAAAGCTAAGTCAAAAGCTTAAGAGTGAAACACTTATTGTGAGGACAAGTTGTCATGTCATTAAATTTGATTGTCATTCTTGTTGCATCTTTCTAACCTTGCATTTTATTTGATTGAGTTAAAAAGTTGAATGTGGGCATCATACTCAGTTGATTGAAGCACATGAACAAACAAATTGTTGAATAAAGGGGAATGCAAGAAGAGTGTGTACGTAACTTGTCATTGTGTATCTGTAGTCTTTAGTTTTTTATTTTTTAGTCTTAGTTTAATGTTGTTTTTGAGTCCTTACTTTTTTTTTAATGTAGTTTTTATTGTTTTAGTAGTTTTAGTTAGTCTTGCTTGAGGACAAAAGGCAATGTAAAAAAATATCTTGTTTTTGATTCTCTAGCTTTTATCTTGTTCAAATAAACATCACAAAAGCTAGTGTCCTAAAGATGATTACCTTTTTCCAATCATTGACAGACTACTCAATGAGGCATGTGTGTTCATATTGTTCAGCTTCTTGGAAGCTTACTCAGGCTATAAATATATCAAGATGTATCCACCTTACCAAGAAAATACAACCTCCATCACTGATGGAGCCAATTTTTGCTACAAAGTCATGCTTTTTAGTGTAAAAAAATGCAGGTGTCACATATCAAAGGCTCTTGGACAAAGTTTTCAAGGAGCAGATTGAAAGAACATAAAAATGTACGTAGATGACATGGTGGTGAAGTCACTCTCTTTTGATCAGCACGCTCGAGATGTGGTTGAAATCTTTGCACAATAAAGAAGAGACTAAACCTCGAAAAGTGAACTTTTGGGGTTGGTGGAGGTAAATTTTTAGGTATTATGTTAACCTACAGAGGAGTAGAAGTAAATCTAGACGAGTGTGAAACTTTCATAACAATGAGGTGTCTAGAAAATGTGAACGAAATCCAAAAACTAACAGGAAAGCTAATGTCTCTACCTCTCTCGATTCTTACCCAATATAATAGAAAAGGCAAGACCATTCTTCAAGTTGTTGAAGAAATCACATAATGACTTTGTTTTGGATGAAGAATGTGAGAAAATGTTTTTAGAATTAAAAAAATTATTGGCAATTCCTTTGATTCTAACTCGACCTGCATCAGGTGTTAAACTCCTACTTTAATTATCTATTTCTAATACAACTATTAGTTCAATATTGATGTAGAAAGATGACAAAAGATAAATGCAATCTATTTCACAAGTAGAGTTATACAAGGAGTTGAGCAGAAATACTAGATGATCGAAAAACTAACGTTATCACCGGTAAACTCAACAAGGAGATTACGCCCGTATTTCTAAAGCCATCATATCAAAGTCAAGACCAATCATCCCATTAGAAAAGTCCTCTAAAAGCCAAAACTCGTTGGAAGGATAGTTGTGTGATTTGTAGAATTATCTGAGTTCAAGTTGAAATTTGAGCCCCGAGGACCCATCAAAGCCTAATGCTTGCCTGAATTCATTGTAGAACTTCCCGAAGGCTAAATAGCAGTAATGGCGAAGATTGGTGGATGCTCTATATTGATGGAGCATGTAACCCTAAGGGTAGTGGAACAAGAATGACCCTTGAAGGACTAAGAGACATCTCACTTAAGTAGTTGTTAATGTTTGATTTCAAAACCTCTAACAATCAAGCTGAATGTGAGGCTTAGATTGCATGGCGTAAACTACCAAAAGAAGTCAAAGTGAAGAATGTCAGATGCAAAAGTGACTCCAAACTTGTCACCAACCAAGTGAACAAAGATTTCCAAACCAAAGACACACAAATGCAAAGATATTAGCATTTAACAATGTGCCTACTCAGTTGCTTGTATGAGCTTATTCACATCTCGAGGGAAGACAATGATAGAGTAGATGTCTTGTCAAAACTGGCAAGTTCCAAGAAACCAGGACAACATAGAACATTCATACAAAAGACCCTCATTATGCCGAGCATAGATAGGTCATACACCTTTGCCAATCATATCAGCAAAGATTCTTGGATGAGTTCAAAATGGAACTATTTAGTTAATGATTAGCTACCAAATGATGAAAATGAAGAGAAAAAGTGAAGTTGAAATCGGCCCATTACGTGATAATCAATGGAAAGGTCTTCAGACAAGGAATTTCTCCTACTTTATTGAAGTGGTTGGAACATGATGAGACCCAATATGTCATGAATGAAATACACAAAGGCATTTGTAGTATGTTTTTTGGAGGAAAAAGTATGGCATCTTGAATTCTCCGAGTTGGTTATTATTGTCAATAATGTGTGCTAACTGTGCATAATATTCAAAAAGATGTAAAGAATGCCAAGAATTTGGCAACATTCACCATGCACCACCAGAGAAGTTACACAGTATTCACTCACCTTGGCCATTTGCATTTTGAGCTATGGATATTCTTGGTCATTTTCTTATTTCAAAAGGCCAAATGAAGTTCTTACTAGTGGTCATCGACTACTTCAGCAAATGGACTGAGGCAGAACCACTTGCCAAAATCACTTCTCAAAAGGTTAAAAAATTCACTTGGAGATCATTGATCTGTAGACATGGCCTCCCTTTTTCCATAGTTATAGATAATGACACACAATTCATACAGAAAGAATGTGAACAATTCTTACAATAGCTCGACATCAAACACCTTGTGTCTTCTGAAGAACATCCCCAAATCATTGGGCAAGTAGAAGCAACAAACAAGGTCATCCTAAAAAAGATGAAGAAAAGGATGGACAAAGGGAAAGGTCTTTAAGCTGAGGAGTTTCCTAGTATACTATGGGCATATAATTGGGCTCCAATATCCACAACAAAGGAAACTCCTTTCAAATTAACTTATAGCTAGTTGAGGCACCCTTAATAAGAAAAGCTCACTTTGAGGAAGCACTTAATGATGAAAGCCTAGCTTTTGAGCTAGATACGATTGATGAGGTGAAAGATCACACTCAAATTCAAAAAGAAATTTGTAAGAGAAAAGCAACTCGGAAGCATGAGACAAGATTGAAAAGAAGAGAAGTCTGAGTTGGTGATCTTGTATGAAAATGAAATGAGAAGCAAGGAAGGATTATGTTAAAGGAAAACTTGCTCTGAATTAAGAAGGATCATTCAAAATCATTGCAACACTACAAAATGGTGCATACCGACTTGAAGAGCTTGTTGGAAAGGTCAATCCAACAACCTAGAATGCAACACATTTGAAGCCATACTTTAGCTAGAAAACCAAGTGTCATGCTCTTTTTGCAACTTCTGATTTTTTCCCAAATAAAAAAAATAATGGGTTTTGGCTAAAAAGGTTTTGATGAGGCGCACTTAGGTCACACTATAAAAGGAATGTACTGTCATTACAATCACTTAATGAAATCCTTTTACATGGATCATCTCATTCCTTTCATCTTTGATTGCTTATCTTTTCTAGTGGATGTTTCTTCTTTACTTGAATAGTGGGAAATGTCTTACACAAAATAACCTGTTCGTTCCTTACATAAAACTGTGTATTGATTTATTTACGTCTTACACAAAACTTTGTACTGACCAATTTGTCTTGTACAAATAGTACATTGACCTTATGTCTTAGCACAAACACATAATGACCTTCAAAATCGAGAACGATCAATACATTGGCACAAAAGTAGAAATGTGGAGAATTGAGGAAATTAAAATAATTGAAGAAGTTATCCTTTCCTTTACAACTTT
>CM023941.1:7672832-7698121 GCA_013407115.1 Glycine latifolia
CCAGAATTGCTCCAAGTCAAGCACGCTTAACTATGGAGTTCTTAAGTTATGGGCTACCGAAAAGTAAATGCACCTTGTTGGTATAGGTAGTACCTATTAAATCCTTTAAGTTATCCTCAACTGTACAGTCTCATACCTGCACAGCCTCTGGATCCCTCTCGTTTGGGTGTGTATTCGATTCATTCATGTACCCCTTCCGCAAGAAGCCTGCCAGGAGCCGCTCCTTGTCCGTGCCTCATTGCACCGGCGATCACTCCCCGCCCTCGTCAGCGCCCGGGATGTTACAATTTAAAATCAGAGCAAAGTTTGACGTCGCCTCAATATCACCTGCCTTGCAGATTGTTTCATTATTAGAAGCCTCTTTAGAACTCTCCATTTGAGATTTTCTTACCAGCTCCCCATTCTTTACATCTTTCTGCACATTGAATTTCTTCAAATCGATTTCATGGTCAAATGAAGTGAGTTGAGGAAGAGCTTTCTTAAAACCATTTTCATGACCCATCATGAAGGCATATTGCAATTGGAGCACATGCTCAACACTTGTTTTTATGTTGCTTTCTTCCAATTTGCAAGTTGCTCTTGTAACTTGGAAGCTTCCTATTCAGCCATGTTTTTCTCTTTTAACTGATTATCTTTTTCTAACTCAAGAGTTTTCTTCTACTCTTCTTCATTATCAGTTAATTGTTAAATGCATTGATAGTATTCATGGTCTCTGCCAAGTCCTTGATTGCAATGTTGAATTTCTTGTTAAGACTTTCAATGGCCTTAACAAGCTTTTCATTTTCAATAACTTTTATGGAAACCATCTTCTCGTTATCAGTAATTTTCTGCTGAAGACCATCAATGACCTCAATTTTCTTGATCATTAACGATTTTTTCTCATTGAGAAATTTGACAAATTTTTTTCTTCTTTCTTCTAAACTAGCCTTTAACCTTATCTTAAACTTAGTATACCTTGTTCTCCAATGCGAATAGTAGTAGCAGACCTATAGAGGAAAACCTCATTAGAATTCAAATTGTTGTCAGCCATAAAATAGTCCATCATCTCCTAGTCAAACTTTGTAATCAAGTTATCGGTGGTAATAAACTTGGACCCTTTGATATCAACATTCGATATCGAGGAAGATCATGAGTAACAGTCACATGATCAACCCAACATATACGACTTGGATGGTGTCGAATCACCATACATCCATTTTTCTTTTCAGACAAAGTATTTTGAGGAACATTCTCTACCCCTAAAACATAATTCTATGTTTAAAAAACATAGACTCATTTTTCTTTTCAGAAAAAGTATTTTGAGGAACATTCTCTACCCCTAAAACATAATTCTTTGTTTAAAAAACATGCAATTCATAAAATCATATATCTATTCAAAGTAACATTATTAAAAACTTAAGTACCTTGGTCTTGGATTGGAGGAGTTAGAGAAATTGAGGAAGTGGTCGGCTTCTCCATATTCTTATTAGCAGCAGCAGAGTTAGTAGTCGACTCATTGATATTAAGTGGTTGTATCACATCAACATTTCTACTCTCATTAGTATGCTTGTGCACATTAATAATCAATGGAGTCTCCTTCTCAGGAACCTTTTTTCATTTTCTTTCTCTTTTTCAAAAGAAATCTGATTATTCGTTCCAACTTACCAGTTTTGGATTAAGGTTGATAAGTTTCTCAGCCAAATTGACTGGTCTCCTTAGCAACTCTCTTACTCTTCTTTGGTTTCACCAAGTCGATAAAGGTTGGGGGTATACTTTTTCTGTCAGCCTCCAACATTTGAGCCCATAACTTTCTTAAGTTAAAAGCTTGCATGATGCCTACATATACAAATACAAAAGTTAGCAATAAAAATATTTTATTAGATATAATTTTCAGGTTTTAAGAGAAAACATTACTCACTCTCTAAAGAATTATAATTGTCGCTAGAATAAGGAAATTGGAGAACTTCCTTAATATTAATTCTTCTAGGAAACTCAATAATTATATCAATATCTTGCATATCCTCAGAGATAACAATTGGTTCGCTTGAGATTTCAATCTTTGGGGAAACTCTTGCCAATAAAAAGGAAATCTCCTAGTCTTTCCATCAAAATTGTAGAAAAGATTTGTATGGTTAGGATAAACTGGGTTTGATCTAATCTTAAAAAAGTAAGTGTTGAATTTTTTTCAAGACAAATTGAAAAGGGTAAATAAAGACCCTTGTGCACTAGTCATAGATACCCAACCGACCTTACCATCCTCACCCACTTCAACCTAACAAAAGCATAAAAATTAGGAGTGATATTTAAATAGTAACAAAGGGTTGAGAATGTCATCATAAAGGTCCAGTTATTTGGATGAATTTGTGTAGGAGAAACATTCATCTTGATCAAAACCTCACATTCGAAGTCAGAAAAAGTTAAAATTATGCCCAAATCCTTAAACTTATCTTCACATACATACAGAAGGTTCACCTTGTCTTTCAGGTATTTAATGGACTTTGTGTTTTGAAAAATGGAAAAATAAATTTCGACCTCACCAGTGACCCAAGTATACCCAGGAAGAGTAATAGGAAGATATTCTTTTTTCTTTGTGATCTCTTAGGACTAGAATCCTTAGTCTTTTTGGTCTTTTTGTTTTCTTACTTTTTTTGTTTATGGGAAGATCCTACAATATATATACCCCCCTTATTACCACCACCAACAACCTCATTCATTTTTTTGAATTGATAAAAAACATTAACTTTAGAACCTTCGCTAATGGAATCAACCAAAAGGGTGTTAATGTCATCACCGATGATGACATTAACAATAGAGAAAATTTGTGGTACTTTCATCAAGGTTTAGAAATTTTCCTCATCAGAAAGAGGAAGAGCATTAGTAGAGTCAAAGAACAATTCTAACTCCTTCCCTATCTCTAAAATCTCTTGCTCTAACATGGATTTTCGGTGAAAAATCGGAGACTCGTCCTCACCAGAACTAGAATAAGTCATTTTAAGAGTAGAAGATAATGAATGAGAAAATACTCGAAGCAAGGGACAAGAGCACAAGAGTGTACCTAATGAAGATGAAGACACAAAAACATAATAGGAGGATGAAGAAGATTATGCAAAGATGACAAAACACTTTGGAATTCTAAAAACCCATAAATGCCTTCAAACTCTGAAATCTTGTGCAAATATGAAATGGAAATAGAATGAAGAAGTGTTGGTGGAAGTGGAAAAGTCAAGTATTTATAAAACCTTGAAACCCCTCCAGAATCCTTTTGACTTCTCACCACCAATGACAACCTCGAGAGTTACAAACTCATAATTGAGGTGCAAAAATTGAAGCATCACCTTCATTAAGGGTTTTAACTCTCCACAACATCGTTGTTTAGGGTTTTATGCCTTATACGAAGTGACATGTATGTTTTAAGAGCACAAATGAAGTGTCACGTGTTGCAATCAAAAGGTGTCTAGATTTTCGCGTCTTTAAATGAAAGACCATGATTTTTCTAGTCTGAAAAGTCATTACCTTGTCTAAACACACGCATCACATCGAACAATCGACTACACATCACATTGTTTAACTGAGGTCTCAATGGTTGACTATTTTAAGATTTGTGCATCTCAAAATAGGTTGACAATAATAATTTCTATAACAACACATCGACAAAATAATACAAATCGGTCATTCTTGAATCTATACCCTTAACACATACTTCATCATTGTCAAACTCTTTCGTCAACGTTATACTCAGAGCTTGGAGGGACTTGTGTACTATACGCGATCCACTGGTAGTCACCACTAGCTAACTGATTATCATGACTTACATGTCATCCTTAGTGGACATCATGGATGGTTACCAACTCAGTTACTTTTCTCGCTTAAAAGACCAGAAGAACAACAGGAAAATGTAAGTCACATTCTATTCACCATATACTCGTCAGACAAATACTTTAGCATCAAACCCATTCCTCATTAGAGAAAGAGCTCGTCAGAAGAAGAAGGAAGCGGTTTCACATATCAATACAGTAAGAATCTATTAAGAACAATAACTAAATTCAAAATTATGCGTAAAAAAAAAGTTTACAAATGGATATCCACATAAGGTTATCTTTAAGAATAATTTTTTTTACATAAAATCATATTTTAATATGATACATGGATCCCACCTAATTGAGTAAACCTTCATTTTCTTCCCTATAAGATACTCACATAACAATTTAGTTCTTAAAAGATAATCCTTGAAAGTTTTCCCATTGCCACATTAATTTTTGTCAGTCTCATTCAATTATCTCGACAAATTAGTCCTAGACAATAATATATATAAACAATTTAGTTCCTAAAATAATTATGTACTTAACTGAATTAATCTTTCAAAATTATGTATCATTGACAACTTATCCAACGGAATAAACTTTCAATAATTATTTTATCTCAAAACAATCTAGGAACGAAATTATAAGCACTTTTAGTTTTAAGAATCAAGATAGAAATTTATTAAAAAAATTAACAAATTAATATTTGTGGATTAAAAAAAAGTTGAGGTTTGCTCCCACCTAATTAAGTTGTTGAAAATCCAAAAAATCTAGTGATATGTTGTAGTGGAGCCTCTCCATTGAGACGACACGTGCGGTTTAAAAGAAAATTTGTTTGTGTGCGCGCGACGTAGGAGATCATGTTCTTTTTTAAGGTGTAATAATGCTTATTAGTGTTTGAAAACGACGTGGTTTAATATATAACTATTTTTCACCTGTTGCTAAGATGAAAATGACGCGGTTGCTTAAGAATCAAGTTAGCTAGTTCACACTAGAGAATGGAATCACACCACGCGCTCGCACATCGCTATATAATCTTCTCCATTACCTTTGTTTTCATATAGTTGCCGACTACTTCACAATATTCTCCGGGTCTTCTTTGTTTTATTGGTGAAAGAAAAGTGACAACTACAAGTCTATCATATATTTTTTTATTACATTACAGGCAAAAATTCTTATTTTTTATTCATGATTTCGTCTCCATTCATGATTTTGCATTAAATTAAATGACTTGTACCCATTAAAAAATATTTGAATTTATCACAACTCTTTGTATATTTATATATATCTTTTAAAAAATTAGAGTCTGAATGATATCAAATTTTCCTTCTGATTATAAGACTTTTTTAAAAATTTGTTTATTCTTTTTTTTATAAAAAAATCTTTTCTAATTTTTAGATGTATTAATTTTTTTTATATATCCTTACTTATTTATTCTCTTTTCAAACATTATTGAGGAATAATTAAGTAAATAAGAAATAAAAATAATAATTATGAAATAATAATACAAATAATTAACATATTTAATACGATTAACTAAGTTAACTATTTTTCTTAAATAATATAAATTAGTTAAAAGAATCTTATAATTAAATACGAAATAAGTAATCATTTTCAATTACCTAAAAAAACACTAATCATTTTCAAAGAATTATACAAATAGTACATCAATACTATAATACAGAAACCTACTTTGTATTAATAGTGAACCAAGTTTTCAGCTGCTTGTATGACCCCCTAATAATGTAGGGGAAATAATAATAATAATATAGTTCTTCTTTTTTTTTTTGTATGATACACATGCATGGGCCTAGAGAATACGGTGGCAATGACAATTATGATGATAATGGCGACAATAATAACACAAAGACAATAACAATCATGATAGTGACAACGTTAGTGGTTATGATGATGGTGGTGACGATAATAATGATGGTGGGATGACAATGATCATGGTAGTGGGGTGACAACAATCATGTTGATGGTGATAATGACAACCAAGGTGGTAATATTGATAATGGGTTAACCAATGGCATGACAAATAAGATATTTTACGATGTGAAAATTTAGATCTTTAATAGATTTTATTTTTGTTAGGTGAATTCTTTAGTGATTTAGGTTGTTTGTTCGGTAAGACATTTTAGTTAACTTCTATCTTCTTTTACTAATTGAAAAACTTGTTTGACTGTTCGATAAACAAACTTTTCTTAGTAGCTTCTAGTGTTTTTGAAAAATTACTTGAAGTAATCTTTTTTAAAACGCTAACTTCTAGCTTTTGACTTTTTATATTTTCTTTCACTTTTATCCTCAATAAATTTACCCAATTTTATAGTTATCCTTTTAAAATAAATCATATTTTTTTGTCATTTTACATATTTCAACTATTTCATTAATTAGTTTACCGAACACTTATAATGTAAAAAGATAATTTTTCAGCTTCTAGTTACCAGCTACTAGCTAGCTTTGTTGAACATATTAAGCTAGTTGAAAGCTGAAAAATTAGCTAGTAGCTAAAAGCTGAAAAGTTAAAATTTTAAATTATAAGTGTTTGGTAAAACTAATTAATAAAGTAGCTGAAAATTATAAAGTGACAGAAAAATAATAAAATCATGATTTATTTAAAAAAGGATAATCAAGAAATTGGATAAATATTTTGAGGATAAAAATGAAAGAAAATATAAAACTCTAGAAGCTAGTGTTTTAAAAGATGTTACTTGAAAAATGTTATTTCAAGTAATGTTTCAAAAAATACTACTCTTTTTGTCCCTAATTATAAGACCATTTCGACTAATTCAGACTCTTTAAGAAAAATAGTTAATTTGGTTAATCACATTAAATCTATCAATAATTATACTATCATTCCAAAATTACCATTTTCTTATTTATCTGTCCACTTAATTGTTTCTCATTAATATTTAGAGAGAGAATAATTAAGAGTATATAGGAAAAAACAATTAATGAATCTAGAAATTAGAAAATGATCTTATAAAAAGGAACAAACAAATTTTTGAAAAGGGTCTTATATATAGGGAGGAGAGAGTAGAAGTTACTAAAAAATATTATTTATTGAAAAGTCAAATAACTTTTCAGTTAGTAAAAAAACTAAAAATTTGCTAAAATATCTTGTCAAACATAACCTTAATAGTTTCATGAAATTTTAATTTGAATTCTTAAATATTTATATCTAATCCTTCAATATTACTACCTCTAATGGTTCTATATATAAGCAACAAATAGTATTTTTCTTTGGTTCTCTTATTATAATCAATAATGATAAGTTTTCAAATTTATTTACAGTTAAATGTCTTTTATATCCTTATTTTATTGTTAACTCTATTTATTAGACACTTATTAGTATTAATATTAAATAATATCATCATTTACAATATTTAAATTTAAAGATACTTTTATAATAAAATTTAAATTTATAATAATAATAAATGTGATTATCACTTTTTTAATTTTGATGTTTTATATTATATTACTTATATATAAAATCAGAAATAATAATTAATTTATAGGTTAAGGTTAATTATTCTAATTCTTACATAAAATATATATTCTTATCATAATCGTTATCAATATGTCTATCAATTAAATATTACTTTTATTAATCAAATATTTGATGCTATATCTATCCATCATGCCACTCACGGGGGAAACTAGTAACAAGTAACAACCATAAGTCCATAATTGAAGCTAAAATTTTATGAAGATCGATATTAAAATTTAAAATATTAATAGAGCCCGTCCAACGACGAGCCGTTAGAGTTTCAAACCAGATCAGAGGAACAGACACCTTTTTTTCCTGCACCAGAAAACCTGCTCAGCGTACGTTTGGACCAAATTCAATGAGCTTATAGTTCTTAACGTCTCTTAACTACCGTGGATGTGTAATGCATGTATGTGTTTTACATGAGGAATTAATTGTCAGCACTATAGTAATTGTCACCCATATATATATATATATATATAAAAGAAAATATTAAATTATATCGGTGTAAATTTGATAATTATTATATTATTTTTGTAATTTGATATAAAATGTAATTTTTATTTATCTGATTCTTGAATTGATTTTTATTTATCCGATCCTTGAATTATGCTTACATACCATGAAGATTTGTGTCAAATTTTGTCAAAATTTAACAACAACAAAAAGATAATCAAATGATTCATATTTTAAAATATTTATATTACGTCAATTTTAGTTTATATGAACAAAATAACAAATGATTTTGAATTAATGTAAAATTTTTGTTTATGTGATGATCTATGTGAAAGAAATTTTTAATCCAATGGTAAGTTTAAAAAGATATATTATTTAGTTGAAAGTTATTGAATCGTGTAATAGTTATCAAAGTTATACATGTGTAATTTGATCTCTCCTCCCTCTCTTTATATATATATATACACACACACATACATATATATATATATATATATATATATATATATATATATCAAATTATACCGATGTAACGTAAACAACTATTACACTATTTAATAATTTGATATGAAATGTGATTTTTATCGATCCAATCGTTGAATTATATTTACATATGACCAAAATTGTATCTATCAATTTTTGTCAAAATTGAACAACGATTAAAAGGTAATCAAATGATTCATATTTAGTATATTTTAAAAAATGTATACTACGTTGATTTTAATATGTATAAATGAGGTAGCAAATAATTTTGGATTTATATAAAATTTTGTATATATGATTTATACTTTGATGAATTTTAAGAAAATATTATTCAATTAAAAATTATTAAAAAAAATATAGCACTTAATCAAAATTACACTAGTATAATTGAATCTCTCTTGTACTTTCAAATTAAAAAACTGATTTACAAAAGCTGAAACTAATTATTGTCACAATCCTAATTTCGTAGAATTTTTTAAGTTATATTATTGAAGATATTATATATAAATATGTAGATTAATTTTTGAAGTTAATATCTTAATTTGTGACAAAGTACAAATTTCTATATATCTTATTTTCGTCCATTAATTTTAAATTTACAAAAATTGAAACTAGAACTTGGTCGTACATTAGAAGCATAGTTGTGAAATTTGGTTCGTCTTAACTGATTGGATCGGTTCAACTAAGATTAGATGGTCTAATCTGGATGGTTCCACTATTGGATCGATTGCACAATTGATCTAAGATGATCTGACTAAACCCGACTAGTTAGGTCACTGGATCTCGATTGGACTAGTTGGACTTGACCAATTTTACAAAAAAAAAAAAAAAAGTGAACCACCTCTTCGACGCCATTTTGATGTCTCATTATTATTAATTATTATTTTGGATTTTGGAGTATGGATAAACTTTTCTTACTCAAATAATGTTAGTTATATAATTATATATAATAAATATATATATAATTTTGGATTTTAATATATAACAGACCAATTACTAACCCACTGATTAGACCACTAATCCAGTTATCCACTACCTCGACTGAATTAATAACTAGACCGAATTTCCCAACAATAATAAGAAGATTTAATAAATATAATTTAGTTGATAAAAATAATATTAAATTATCCCCATATAATATATTTTTAAAAAAGATGAAAAATTTTAAATATAATTAAATTTTATCTACATCAAGAATTAATTTTAAAATCAACCTAAATATTTGAAACTTGTGAGATTAATATTTCGACGACTGATGGAGAAACCTAATTATGATAGATAAAAAAAACGTACGTCGGAAAACCTACCACAAACCAATTGTCACAATCGTGGTAAAACCCTTTCGTGTGGAAAGAGACACCTAGATCCTACATTTAATGTTTGTGACTTGCAAGCACACGGACGAATAATTACAGATGAAAAAAAAATATAGTATCATATATAAATATGTAGTATATAAATTTAAATTATTTTTTTTAGAATATATTTGTCTTTTAATTCTTATATAGATCAACAAAATTTTTTAACTTTTTTTTTACCAGAGATTAAAAGTATAGTTTTTTTATAAAAAAAAAAAACAAATGAATATGGTTTAAATAAAATAAAATATTATATTATTTAGAATTCTAAATATGTTTATGTAACTATGTTAATAAAATTAACATAATATTGAAATAAAAAATAAGTTATGCATTAAAATCCAAATATTAACATGAATATCATAAATATTATATTTAAATTTAATTATCACCTCAGGTTTCGCTTATACATATAGTGGTAGCATCAGATTGATTTGATGCAGGGTTGTCCAACAGAAAAACTCAAAAAATCCGAAAAATAATTAAATTTAATATTAAATTTCTTTTAAAAAACATTACATATAAAATACAGAATACTTCAAATAAACTGGGGGTCATGACCCCCTCAATTTAAACTAGCCAGCTCTCCGGCTTAGTTATATTAATATTAAAAAAATGTTGACAGAACTATCTAAAATAATTAGGAAATGAAATAGTAAATTATTTACTCTTAATTTTATTTTGTTTAATTTAAAAAAAATTATATTTAATTTATGTTTTAATATAATATTAATTTTTATCCTTTAATTTAACTATATATTTATCACTAATTAATTATTTAGTATTTATATATAAAATTTGCTGGCATAAACTATCTTTTTTTTTTTGAAAGTGTATATTAACATACGAGCTACACTTTGAATGTATTTTAAGAAAATTGTCATTACATCTACTAACATACTTAGGATATGTTTATCTCACCGTTGCAAACAGACGTTTGTAGTAAAATGAGATTAGAAAAAATATCTATATCCTTCCTTTTATATTCAGTTTCCGTTGATTCATTGGATTTTTTTTCAAAATTCATGCACAACAATTTGGATAATAAATCAAAACATGCCTGCACTTATTCTAAAAAAAGAAGTGAGTATATCTTTGCAAGCTCCACAACTATTTAAAGACATATATAAACTCATTTTTAAACAGGAATACATGCATTAACAAGCTATATCTTATGTGTATTTTAAAATAATCTTAGTTATAACTTGTTAATATATTATTTCTAAAAATTTAGTAAGTTAACAATTTTTTAATATATTTATCATAAATAAAAGAAAAATAATAAAGTAGAAAAAGGTCAAACTTTCAAATTTTAACAAAAATATTAATTATATTTTTTTGTATATTAATTTTCAAGATAAATAAAATAAAAGGGTTAAAAAAAACAAAAATGTACGAATTTACTGTTTACATGCATAGTGCAGTACCAGTTGATATACTAGTAATTATTTAAGCAATGCTTTAATTGAAGTCTTGTCTATGCACCCAACGACATTGCATTAAAGCAATTATATTGGTGCATTGCACCAGAGGCGTATTTTTGTGTACTTGTGAATTTTCGGGCGTTCAAATAGCCAAATCCAAAACACTGTTTGTGTTATAATCAAAATTAGTAGCTGTAATGGTGGGCCAAACACTGAAAATCAATTTCGTTGTTGAAAAGTTCCACTCATCAAATGATGTTATGGATATTGACTCAAACAAAGCATGCATTATTCCAACGACTTACTTTTTTTTAAGTAGGTGCTATAAAGGGTTCCATTATTCCTTTCCCTTCTTGTTTATGATCAAGCAAGGTGCCTTTGCTAAAACAGCAAAAAAAATTAAGAAATCACGATATATATTTACACTTTCTTTTTTATCTTTTAAGTCTGTATTATTTTGGTTTTACTTGATTGTTTGTTTAATTGGTAGGAATGATCACCACCAAGTGCATGGATAAACAATACAAAATTATCCTAATTTAATCAATAATCTTGAATTTACATCCTAAATATATCGTTGTACTAAATATTTAAAAAGAGATATTTGTCACCGATAATAGTCTTACGTGACTTAAGCAAAATTAATTGCCTCTCATGGTAAATATAATTTCTTCAAAAAATAATAATAGTAGGAATGGGTATATCTTTCCGTTTTTGAGGGAACATGTTTACTTCATTTAATACTTTTTTCTTGTAAATTTTAGACGTACAATCCATGCTCAATAAATAATATAAAATCCATAAACAAAATATATAAAATTGTATACAAATTATTTCTCAATAAAAAAAATAATGAAGACAGATTTTCCTTTGTAGTGTATTCTTTAATTTGGATTAGCGCATGCCCTAGTCAACTAATGAATGAGTTTGTATGCTATACAACTCTTCAGATTATTATGTAAATCAGTTTGAATTAGCATGCACACATACCCACCACAAAAATAAAAAAAACACACTTTTCGGTTTGAAAAGGGTGTATACCTACTAAGTATAGCTAGTAATACCCGGGAATGAAATACAATGTATACAATCCCTATCTCCACGGGATATGTTATTTTCACAAATCGTATCAATAATAAGTTGTTTAATAAATATGAAGTCTTATATTGTTGATGGTGATTTAAATTAAGTTCCAAATCCGATCGATATAAATGCATTTTTTTTTTGTTGATGAATATTCATATTCATCGACATGATTTTACTATGTGAGTTTGGAGATAGTATTCTTTGGACACTATCCGAACACGTTATTTTTAGATACAACAAATTATAATACGACATGTGTAATAAAATATATAATTAAAAATACAAATTTTATTTTCTCATTTGGTATGTATGCACGTTTCTCTCTCCACCACAAAAAAACTATGGGAAATCAAGGGAGCCCAAACGGTGGCCTGCATCATTGACAGAAGAGGGGTGTGACGGAGGTTCCACTGTATTCACCACCTGCTGCGGCGGATGGACGTGGACAACGGTGACTTCCCGGAGCAAGACAGTGCGGTTTCAATGGTGGATTTGGGCGCTTCTTCTTGTTCCTTCAAACAGATCACACCATTTCCCCGATCTGTAGCATGAACCAAAAATCAGTGATGCATGTTTTGAGGGATTGCTCCCCTACTAGACAAATCTGGCAGCATTTTATTCACCTCGATAAGTGGAACCGGTTTTGTAACATTGACATAAAGGTCTGAATTCTAGGTAACATTGACGAGTTCTCCATTTGTAGTGGTACATGGAATATCTTCTTCAGAGTTCTCAGCGAATTGATCAGGCATAGAAGGAATGAGATGGTCTTCTCTAAGAAGTGGTCTCTAAATTCTACTCTTTCTTTATGAGTTATAATTCAGTGGCTGATATTGTCAAAGCCAATAAGGACACTGGGGATTTGATTGTTCCTCAATCGAGTTGGACTTCCTCTCCTATCTGGAACCTCCCCCTAATGGGTGGATTAAGATTAATTGCAATGGTGCAATTTATTCTGTGGACTCCAAGGCAGCCTGTGGTGGGTTTATCAAATATTCCTCTAGGGTTTTTGTAATGGGTTTTTCCAAAAGTTTGCAGTTGTGCACTATGTTGCAAGCTGAACTTTGGGTTACTCTAAGATAATTGTGGAATCTAATTTGGCATCAAAAATTCATGAAATCTCGCATGGAGCAGCTGATAAGCTTGAAAATAAGATAAGAAATGAAGATATTCAACAAAAGGTAGCAGTAGTACTGATAAGTGAAAAGATAAAGGAGCATAAATTGATGTATTTTGGACACGTAATGAGACGACCCCTGGATGCTCCTGTAAGAATAAGAGTTTGCTACCAAGAGTTCATCACAAAGAGAGATAGAGGTAAACCGAAACTTACCTGAGAAAAAGTAATTAAACAAAGACTTAATGGCATGAGATACAGATTGACGGAAGGTGTGTTTTAAGACGGAATGAAGAAAATGTATAAGTTTGGTAGAAGATTAGACCAGTTATTATCTCTATGTTCTATATGGTCTCTTTTTAGTTCTTTTCTTCTTCATTTTTTCCCTCCTTTTTTACACCCTTTGTTTCTTTTATCCTATTTTTCTTCTCTTTTGTGTTATTTCTTTTTTTTTTCTTTTCTTCCAACTTCTTTGTATCTATCATTGGATTTATCTACCACTGATTTCAATTAACTTAGGTTAAAAGTACTGTTGATGTGTTGATGTTGATGTTGAGGGTGTAGATGGATTTTGGGGAATGGTTGTAGCATTCTTTTGGAAGGACGTGTGGCTTCCACCAGGTATTATCATCAAAGACGATGTTGAACAGTTACAAGAGGAAGTAGTTAATCAATTTGCTCATGATATGGCATCTAAGGAAGGAGGTTGGAGTGAATAGTTGTTCAAACATTTCGTGTCAGACACATTGTTGAAATTATGTATGGAATCATACTTTATATGAAAAATTTTCTACCAGAACTGCGTATATTTTGGTGTGTAATTATTATGGTAGAAGAAATCATATTTGGTAGTTATTGTGGCCAACAATCCATCTGTGAGAACAATGTTTTCTTTGGAAAATGGTGCATGGTGGTCTCATTACTAACTCTTTTCAAGTTGTTAGAGGTATGGTTGATTGTAATTTTTTTCCTTTGTGTCATTTGTATGAAGAAATGATTGACCATTTGTGTTGTGATTTTGTTGTGACTAGGCAAGTATGGTTGAAGGTGCGACCTCAACTTCCCCCTGAAATTTATAGAGGGGATCTCATTACACATGGTTGAAATACAATTCACAATGCATGGATAAAGTGACAAATATTCAATGGAGGTGTTTTATTTCCTCTCGATGAGCTAAGGAAGCCTTAGTAGTGTAATGTATTTTATGTATATTATAGAAATTGAAAATAATCTTTCAATCAAATAAAGATTTCAATTATATTTATATTTGTATTTTGAGAAAATCAAGAGAATAAAATAGAATAGGAAATTGCTTTCTATTCTTCTTATCCTTCTGATGCTACAATGGACAAGACCAATCAGTTAACAACTAACCGCTTTAACACTCTTCGAGCTAGTTCAATTCCGATAGGAGTGTTCACGGGTACAGGTCATCCGTGAACCCGAACTGATCCGAACTGTTTGGTTGGGTCATTTATCTATTTGGGTCAAAACTTGAACCAATCTGATCAAAACCGACCATGTACGGGTTGGGTCACGGGTTTAGATTTATAGATCCGTTGACTCGTTGACCCGATCCGTGAGTCCGTAATAATAATATAAATTTTATTATATATATATATATATATATATATATATATATTGAAATTTAAAATTTAAAAATTCTTTCTCTCTATAATGATGACATAGTGATACAAAAGATGACAACAAATATACAGTTAAAGTTTAACAAATATTGAAAAAGTGGTGGAATTAACTACCTTTTGCTTGTTACTATTTTCCTTGATCCTCATTATAAATGTGAGTACATTCAATTTTTTTAATTGTATGGATGGTGTTGAGAAGAACATGGACATGATGAAAAAATTGACAGACCTTATTCAGAAATTGATTCAGCAATATGTACTAGAACATCTCATTTCTCATTCTAGTAGCAATTTAGCTAATTCTAGTACATTGGCTTCAAACATGGCCTCACAACATAATGATGACAAAGGTGATAAGGATGATGATTGAGATGATGAATTTAGAATGAAAATCAAGAAAAAAATAGGGTGAAGTGCAAAAAAATAAGTAGGTATTTGGAGGATGATGTTGAAGATGACCACCCTGAGTTTGACATTTTGAATTGGTGGAAATTGAAGGCAACCAAATATTATATTCTTCCCTATATGGCTAGAAATATATTGGTCATTCATGTATCTACTATATTATCTGAGTCTGCATTTAATACAGGGGGTAGAATTCTGGATTCATTTCGTAGTTCTTTGAGTCCTACTACTGTTGAAGCTCTCATTTGTGCCCAAAATTGGTTTAGATCTACTACGCAAAATGTTAATGACTTGCAAGTTGAAATAAATGAAGCGAAAAAGATTGAATCAGGTGTGTAATCACTTATTTCATTTTTTATATTTGTATAAAATATCAATTAATTTTTGTGCTGACGGGGTTGTGTTTAAATTTTTAGAGTTGTTTGGTTTAGCTTTAAATACTGCTAATATTAGGTCTCCAAGTGTTGGAACTGCAAGTGTTAGAATTTCTTAATGTATTACTTTCAGGTATATTGTTATTTGTTTCACCTTTTTTTTTTCATATTTTGTTTACCATGTTTATAATATTAATGAATCATATTTTGTTCATTTGTTTGTTTCAGCAAATCTGGTTACAACAAATTTGGTTATAGCAAAACTTTGTTTGTAAGAAATAATTGTGATTCAGACTATTATAGTAAATCTTAATCAAGAATCTTTTATTTTAATTTATATTATAAGTCTATTTTAGAATATTATGTTGATGGTATTAAATGAATCAATTTTATTACTTTCATACATTTGATAATATTGTATTAATTATATTGGATATTTGAAAGAATTATGATATAAAATAGTGGTTATAAGAAAAAAAATTAAATGCGTAACCCGTTGAACTGAACCGATCATGAACGGGTTGGGTTGGGTTTCATTTTTTCTTCTTCTGAAAACCGAACCAAATCGGTCAAATTTGATTGAGTTAGATCCTAAATTTGACCAAAACCGATCCGAACTAACCCGCGAACACCCCTAAATTCCGATTTGGACGGTTTAACAAAACATGTACTAATTATAAAAACTTTTTTTAGTGGGTAAGCTTTTTCTTTGAAGTATTCCACCTTCTAAAAACTTATAAAAAATTATTGAAATCTATAAATAAATATGAAAATATAAATTTAATATAAAAATAAAAAAATAAAGCAAACTCCCTATTATGTGAAATTCACGTCAAAAAAGGAACTAGACGTTTTCCAATATATAATCATGTTAATTTGCTTCCCAAAAGACATGCACCACTCGTACATGGTTCCAGGTTGCTTTAGGTAGTGGTATTGTTCCTATTTAGTAGGTCTGGGCTTTCAATCATCCTTTAAACCAAAAAATAATATGTTAATTGATAAATAATAAATAATAATAATAGATTTTTTCTTCCTTAAAAAAATGATAATATTGACTTTTTCTTTAATATAATATAAGGACAAATATGTGGAGTAAAAACTACGGAAAGTAAAACCTAAATAAACAAATCATATTAGCACCAATATATTAATAGTAACCACCTAAACTAAAATTAAATAAAAAATAAAAGTAACTTACATTAAAATAGGTAAACAATTACGAGTACTTTCATGTAATTTTATTTTTTTAATGATAAAAATAAAAGAGAAGCAACATAATCTATTATATAAAGGGGAGGATATATCAGCGAAATAAAATAGTTTCTAATTTAGTTGTTCGCATGAAATTCATCCTCTAATTTAGTTGTTTGCATGAAATTCATCCTCTTAAAGATGCATGAAGGAAATGTAATTTGGCAGGGTAAATGGTCAATTCGTCCTTGTAGTTTCTATTCGGTGACAATTTCATTCATACGCATTGGAAATGAGCAATTTAGTTTTACAAATGTAGAAATGTACTGACAATTTAGTCCAATCGTTAACTTATCTCAGTTTCCATTAAAGTTGAGTGCAAACGTGACACGTAAGGTTGACATGACAAATCCATGTGTGTAAGGGAACATTCCACATCAGTTAACAATATTTTGGACTAAATGTCAGTGAAAGATTCTACTTCCTAATTTCTTGCTAATATCTTATTATGTAATGACACTTTGATCTCCAATAGATATAGTTTTATGACAAAATGGTTCACGACACTTTCATGAATTAAAAACGTACATTCATAATTAAACTTAAGATTTTGCTCATAATGTAGCCAAATAGTAGCAAAATTTCTAATATGACAGCACTAAAAAAGGCACCAAGTTATGGATTAACATCCATAATTCTATCCATAAGCCTAACATAGTACTGTCACAATTGAAATTCAAAAAGAACAAGTTAAGAAAGTAATTAGTTCTTCAAGAAAACATAACAGAAGAAATGACAACTTATTCATCACAACCTAATCATCTAAAATATCAAGTTGCTTCCATGAACAACTTTGAAGGAGGTTGAGGATGCTGTAAACATGGTGTAGGAATGTAATTCATGAAATTTGGTTGGTTCATTCTTGAAGATGGTCCACTTAGAAAAGGAACTCTAATCATAGAAGTTGTAGGGTAGATTGGAGGTGGTCTAAATGCATGTGCTGCTTGTACAAATGTTGGGACATTTACTGTGTCAACATGAAGGGCAATTGGTGGTGAAACTTCAACTGCAGTTGGTTTAATGATTGATGCACTTTGAGAGCAGATAATTTTCTCTTGTAGTTTTATTTTATAATCGGCTAAGAAAATATATTGATGAAATGGTACCAAAAGTTACAAAAAAATATCACCCATGGTTAATTAGTATTGATATCCTATGTGAATAAGGAATACATAGTAACTAAGGAGCCAACATCCAACTAATGGTAAAGCCACAATTTAATACATATGTTGCCTACATTAAATTTTATGTGTCATTCCTCCACATCCATATATATCCACCATTGACCCCTGCACATCATTAAATAGGTTGTCTCTGCCCACTTGACCACCCACTCCTATGTCCTATCTTACTTCATTGTTGCTCATTGAGAGAACCATTTTCCACCATCTACAATCATAGCATGAATTTTCATATCTACTCATGTTTCTTCACCATTGGACCCTGACACCCTACATGAAATTTTGCACCACCCTCTTTGTCTCTGTGAACTGCCACCAATAAATATCCCTTTAGGCGGTCTCCCGGACTCACACACCATTGGACATAAGAGAAACCAAATGATGTATCAAAAGATTTAAGCCAAGATCACGTGTTAAACATTATATCTTATATAACACTTTGTCTGTGAAATGGGTTATTTCTAAATATGAGATTGTTCCTAGTTTTCTGCAATGTCCAGTCTATTCCACACCACATAGTCTTCCACCTTTTGTTTAATTTTTTCTCTCATGTACAAGAACATGTTGAGATATATGATTCATTTTACATGCTAGCAACACCATATGCATCCCACACCACTTGTGATAGAATTGCCAAATTTCCTACACATGTTCATAGCTTAAGATTGAATGCTCCAAAGTTTCATCCTCTCATCTGCAAAATGGACATTCGAATAAATAACCACTAATATCTATGTTTCTCCTCCTCAAGTTGTCACCACTAGGTGGACAATTTCTAAAAAATCTCCACAAAAAACACTTGAATTTTGGAGGAATTTTAAAGAACCAAATCCCATGAAGGAACTCATATGGTACATTGCTATTATCATAGCTACAAATTGCCATGTATGCAGATTTTCCAATAAACAAACCAAATAGATGGTGTAGCCATTCCAAGAGTATAAACCATCCATATGAACATTCACTCCCATCAAGTCTATGTGAAAGCTTTCTATACTTTCCTTTTTCCATTAGAACCATTCCCTACGCCATTCAAACTTCCACTCCCACACATCCCCGCACCAGGTCCCTAAATTTTCTAATATTTCCTCTTTTTTAGAAGAACAAAATCTTGGATATTTGTGTGCCAAGTTTTCTTCCCCCAACCAAGTATCACTCCAAAACAAAAATTTGTCTCCTCTCCTAATTTTTCACTCCACTGAAAAATCAAACCACTTCCTTGAATTTGACCCCCTACAAACACTGCATAAATTCCTCCAACAACTAGAAGACTTATTTGCATCCCACTCACCAAGCAACCTTCCCCACCCTCTGTATTTTGACACCAATACCTCATTCCACAAACCCCCCCTCCTTTGTAAGAGTTCCCACCTCCATTTAGCCAATAGGACTTCATTGAAATGGAAAATGTTTTTTTATCCCCAAATCCCCCAACTTTTTTGGAAGACAAATACTATCCCAAATATCCCAACACATCTTTCTTTTACCCTTCGCACAACCCCACAAAAAATTGCTTTGAATATTAACAATCTCCCTTCCCACCCGCTTTGGCACTTTAAAAAAGGAAAAAAAGAACAAAGACAAAGAGGTCAACACCAAATTAATAAGACTCACTCTCCCCCACAAAAGATAAGGTTTTATGCTTTCACCCCGACAATTTTTTGACAAACTTTTGAATAATAGGTTGCCAAGTGTCAACTACCCTAGGATTTGCACCTATAGGAATGCCTAAATAAACAAAGGAAAAAACGTAAAATCTTACAATTCAACAAATGAGCAAATCTTTCCAACTCGAAATTATCCACTCTTAATGTGTCAAACATGCTTTTAATTTTTTTAGCTTAAGCTCGAAAATTAATTCAAAGTACCTTAAGATACTGTTAATAGTTACCACATTGTCTAGAGATGCCTCCCCTAAAAAGATGGTGTTGTCTGCATATTGGAGAAGATTGACTTCAACCCTTTTTTTCCCTCCATATAGAAGTTTTTATATAATCCTTTTCTCAAAGCTACTATCATCATTCTAGTCAATCCTTCGACCATAATTAAGAAAAAAAAGGATCCAAAGGATCTCCTTGCCTCAATCCTTTTGTCACCACAAGTCTCTCCAACAAACTTTCATTCACCAAAACCGAAAGCTTACTACTCATCAAACACCCTTTAACTCACTTTATCCATTGATCATCAAAACCCAATATTTGTAGCATGTATAACGAAAATTCCCAACTAACCGAGTCATATGCCATCTCATAATCCACCTCAAAAATCAAACATTTATTCTTCAATCTCTTTGCCTCCTCCATCACCTCATTTGCCATCATCACACCATGTAGTAAATGTCCCACCCAAAGAAGCACTTTATCTAGAGTCAATTACCTTGTCCAACACCCTCTTAATCCCATTTGAGAGAATTTTTGACACATTTTTGTACATATAACCCACCGATGAAATTAGTCTAAATTCTCCCAAAATTTGTGGATCAATAACTTTAGGAATAAGAGAAATGAATAATGAGTTGCTTATTCTAGGAAAGATACCATGTTCATGATATTCCTTTAGAATGTCATTCTTTAGAAGATTCCAAAAAGCCTTAATAAATTTGAAATTACATTCATCCGGTTCTAGGCTCTTTGAATCACCACAATATCAAATCACCTCCTTCACCTCTACCTTATCAAACTCGATTATAAACAATACATTATCATCGCAATATATCTTTTTGAAGTCAAATCCATCCAATTTTGGCCTATCCTCCTCCACCTCCTTAAATCTTTCTTCAATTTTTTTTACACACACCTTCACCCTATTAGGATCTTCCATCCATTCTCTCTCAATGGACAAACCCCTTAAAGTATTCTTCCTTCTCTTCCAATTAATATATGAGTGAAAATATTTTGAATTTCTATTTCCCTCCAACAACCACTTCACCTTAGGCTTTTGTAAAGTTAGTGATTCGTTACATGTGGCTGCCCTGTAGTGAATGAATGAAATTAATATAAATTAAAAAATAACAATATTCTAAATAAACATAAGATACATTGAGTAATAGTAAACTGTTGTCTCAGTTGTTGCTTGCACATTTTTAATTCACAAAAGAGTTATTGACTATTTTGTCATTAAGTTATATCTATTGGGGACCAAAGTTTCATTATGTAACAACGAATTAGGATGAAATCAGGAAGAAGAAATTTCTTCTCAAAATAGCCATTAGGTTTGAAAATAGAAAAATTAACATTTGAAAAAAAAATTCTTTGATATTTTAGGCCAAAATATTATTGACTCATGTGGAACATCCCCCTTACATATGTTGGTTTGCCACGTCGACCTTTATATGTCACTTATGCACTCAATGTTAACAAAAACAAAAATAAGTTAATAGTTGAATTAAGTTGTCGGTACATTTACACATTTGTGAACTAAATTATTTATTTCTATAATATAGAAATAAAATTAAAATTCTCACTGAGTGAGAATTACAAAAATAAAATTGATCATTTTCCTTAATTTGGCAAGACCTCGGTGTCTTTATCATTAGGTCCATTTATTAATTAAATTTTTTGGTAAATGAGCGCTTCTACTTCTGCCTTGTAAGCTGAATTATCCTAGGAAGTGTAGCCTAGGGCTTACCCTATGAAAGGAACTTTCCACAACTTTGGCAAGACAAAAAAAAAACAGTCCATAATTTTACGTATGGTGCATCCAAATCAAATCAATTAGAAAACAAACCAAAGGCTAAAAACAAAATAAAAATAAAAATAAATAATTGATCTGAAATCAGAAGTTCGCAGTTGCGAATATAAGTTGAAAATTTTGTGGTTAAAAAAAAGTAAAGAAATCACAGTGCAAGCCCCAGTAAGAAAAAAGGTATAATAACCTACGATTACCAAAATATAAAGCGCGAATAAGTTAATTAAAAAGGGAAGTTAGATTAAACTAATGCAATTGGTTTATAACTATACGTTGTTGTCTTTGACCATAATAGTTATATTAATTTTAAAGACATTCGTTCGGAACATCTTTTAGAAAAAAAATCCATTTATTTCTGTTACACCATAAAAAGTCAAGTGTAATGATCATACTATTTTTTTTAACTCTATTTTATAATAAAATATATTATTAATGAAATTATTGAAAGATCGATTTGGATCTCAATGATAAAGTTACTGTTATCTCTAAAAAATGATTAAGTTACTCTAAAGGATGTATTCCCATTACATAATTTATTTATCTTACACTTATCTCACTTTTCTTTATATCTTTCTCTTATTTATCTTAGATATCTCTCTTGTTTTTATATCTTTATCTTCTAATTGTAAAAGTAGTTGCAGGAATATCAAAATTTGTCTTTATACAAAAACATAATTATGACATTAAGAATTTTTCTTAATAACTGTTTTTCTAATATTTTATTTTGTTTTAAATATGTAGCTCGCGTAGATCTTAAATGTATATATTAATGCGCTTAACCACCTACGTAATTTCTTTGTTCTTTGCCCATAAGAGGTTAACCTTTTTATCATGACAATGACATGATAAGAAACTTGAAAGAAGTCATTAGTAGTTTGAAACATTGAAACCAAAATAAATCACTTTTTATTTTTTACTTTTGTTAAGAAAATTTTAAACACAAAATTAAGGAGTCTATTTGTTCTTACCAAAATCTGAAAATTCCACGTGTGAGGTTGGCGTGACCAATGTGGACTCCAAATTTTGCACGTCGGACAAGGTGTAGACTTTGTTTAGAGGAGGAACTTGCAAAACAAAGGAAAAACACTTCGACGCTCAAGTAAGTACATCAATTTATGTGAGAATAACTGATGGTTATGTAAAGAGAGAATGAGTATAAGTATAGAATGATTATGTGTTCATTCAGGAGTGAGTTAGAGAGAACCTATAAGGTTATATTTATAATGTGAAGTGTGGGCTTTGGGCCTTTATTCATTGATAATTTGTTGATAATATAATGACAAATAATAACATACAATTATATAATTTAAATATAAGATAATGTGTACCTTATTGATATGCTGTTATTTGTAGATAAATAACAGCTTGTAGATAACTTTGTTGAGATTTGATATGATAAGGTATTTGAACCTATTTGAATATCCAGTCATATTTGATATGCTGTTATTATAACTGCACAACAAATATTATTGTTACTGTAGCAGTCCGTGTCCGCGCTCATGTAGCAGGGTTGACAAGGTTCCTCCTCTAAAGTGACTCCATGATAAAGGCCACGTGTCATTTTAGATTTTGCTATTTTGGACTGTACACTATCTATTTCAAAAACAACGACACATGTTTAACATAGATTATGGAAGAAAAATAATAAATAAATACTAATATGATAACTTTTTGATTAATAACATTAATATATTATTGGTGTAATATATTCATCAATGTAACAAAAAAATGCATAAAATCCTTTAACTGCATTAATGACTAATTTCTGATTCAAAACCTTAGACATGATAGGCAGAACTATGCATATACCAAAAAAAGTTTCACTTAATATTTACATGTAGAATAATAGAATAATAACCGTCGCCCACCCCTCTCTTAGTATGTGTTGTGGTGGGACACGAGACACACGAAAGTAAATGTTATCTATTTTTATTTGTTTTTCTATATGAAATAAAACTTTACCTTTTTACTTTGGATAAAAAGATTTTACTTATTTTATTTATCTTTGAAAAAAATAGTTTTTTTTTATCTTATTAATAGCAAATTTTAGTCATTTTTTTTATTTTGATTACAATATACCCCCTCCGTCTAAAATAAGTACTACATTTGGAAAAAGAAAAAATTGTCCCAAAATAAGTATGATCATATTTGGAAAAAATAGTTGAAAAACTATCTAAAAGCTAGAAAGCTAGTTGGTAGTTGGAAGCTGAAAAACCAGTTTATTAAGTTATAAGTGTTTGAAGCATATGAAATGTGTAAAATAACATAAAAATAAATTTATTTTAAATGGATAACTAGGAAATTAGATAAATTTATTGAGGATAAAAATTGAAGAAAATATAAAAAACTAAAAACTAGTGTAAAAAAGCTACTTCAAGCAACATTTAAAAAATGTTAGAAGGTATTAAAAAAACTTGTTTACCGAACAATCAAACAAGTTTTTCAGTTGGTAAAAAAAGTTAGAAACTAACTAAAATGTATTGTCGAACATAGTTTATAGCATTTGGCTTTTCAATGTAATATTAATTACTTTTTCACTCATACCCCTAATAAGTGTCACATTAATTTTTAATGTAATATTAATAATAAGGTTAAGTGTCACATTAATTTTTAATGTAATATTAATACTAAGGTTAGTTTTGTACAATCACTATTTTCTCCATATATTTATTAGCTTTTTTTTGTTTGCTTAAAATAACACAACACTTATTTTGAGACGGAGGGAATGATAAATTTTCACCCCTTTAATATTTTATCCTGGTTTTGTCCCAGTTAACACTTAAAGAGGAATATGAAATATTATATATATATATATATATATATATATATATATATATATAATAAGTGATATGATATATAAAGAAAAATAAGTAACAATGTATAGATGCTAACAAAACATATGTGATGTTAAGATGTTAACATATAATGACCGTTTAGACAAAACTTATATTTGATTCATGGGTATTTTAATGTTGTTTTACAATCAAAAGTAGAGTTTTACCTCAATAATTTATGTTAGTTGTTAATACATTAGCCATAGGGAAAGGTAACCTTTGACCATGTTGAAAGTCAACAATCATAGGTATAACTGAATACCCCTTGATTATGAGTGCTACCCATGATTCATGATTGAATGACCCCTCAACCAATGTTAAATATCCCTTTAACATAACTAAACACCTTGAAGTAATTGATATTCTCAAGACAAGCCAGACATCTATCGAACATGGTTGTCCCTACCATGGCCAAATATATTTGTTTCTAGTAAGCACCCTTCGACTAGAGCCAAAAACCTCTCACCCTTGTCAAACATTTCTACTCATAGCAATATGTTTGTCGACTATGGCCGAACATCCCTCGACTACGACCATGTGAATATATAAGACAACTTAAAAAGCAATATATTCATCATCAAGACCACATTAGCAAGTACCAATAGATTAGCATTATTGCTAGCACAATGGCATAGGTCTCATTGCATTCATGTGTGTGGGGATGGCTGATGAAATCCTGTTTCTAGTCTCAAATATATTCACATGGTCGTAG
>CM023941.1:7698221-7709270 GCA_013407115.1 Glycine latifolia
ATTTATCTAATGGAAAAATCCGTATTTAATTTTTACTATGTGCAAAATTCTCTTGGATTAGCAATAGATATACACTACAAGCCAGATTAATATTTGACCTAGTGGGTTATGGACACATGTGATTTCTAATCCAAGATAAAAGAAAAACTCAAAGGTAAGACCCACAACAACTTATGAACTTTTATTAATAAAACAAATCAAATTGTAAGAGAGTGTATTGGATTATGATTTTAAAATATTTTTTTTCATAATTTTTTATGGATTTTAAAAAGACTTCGTGAGAATAATGTAACAACTTTTAAAAATTTTTAAAAGACTTTTATGATTTAGATTTTGTAGTTTAGATTTAAATAAATCTATAACGATGAATTCATAAGGTTTTGAAGAACTTTATAGATTTACAAGACTCATAAATTTTTAGAAAACATTCCAAATTATAAAAATCGATAAAAAAAAGTTTTAATATGCAAAAAAAAAATTTACTCATAAAAATCCAACAAACCTTTAATACTCTTAACTTTTTCATAAAAAATAAATAAGTAAATCACATGATTTTTTTTTATCCTATTTGATTCCAATAAAATTTATTTAATCAACAATTGAAACTAATAAATTAGATGCTTGTTAGTTTTAAAGCCAATTGAAAAAGTCAATATAAAATCTATTCACTATTGAAGCCGGTTAAAGTTTTTGTTCTTGCAAGTTTCCAAATCGATTGTCAACATGTATCTCAATACCCAGAAATTCTTCTGCTGGACAGAATCGTGGCACCAAACGCAAAATTGATTTACTGCAATTCTCATCTCACATGATTCAATTCCAATTAGCTATGGACCAGCGTGACTCAACTAATTGAAATACGTGAGTAAAAATTAAAACCATCCAGAAAATACAATTGGCTTCTTGAACAGCACAGAGAATTAAGTAATTGAATCAATCAGATTCAATACGGATTATGTGGAACTGGAAGAACAATTATTCAAAACAACAAAAAGTCTTTTCAAAGCAGAAAATTGCTACCAAGAAGCAAAAGAAAGAGAAAGGAGAGGCATGATATTTATAAATTAACATGTGATTATTGAAAGTTAACATAGGATATTAAAGGTTCATGTTGTACATAAATATTTATATTACCTTCAAAAAACATAGAAGAAATTACCGGTATGAAAGAAAAAAAAAATTAGAAAAGTTTTACAGTTTTTTTAAGGAATGATTGATGTATATTTTCTATTGAAATATGACATGAAATTCATCAAAGTCCATACTAAAAATATCCATCAAAATCTTTATATTTTTTAATATTAATGAACTTTTATTTTAGTTATAAAAAATCTTAATTAAATATTTCTTTATGTATATGAAGACTTTTTTTAATAAAAAAAGGTATTTTAAAATATTAGCATTATCGCTAGCACATTAACATAAAGTTCTATTATGTGCATATGAGGTAAATAATTTATCTAATCAAAAAATTTAATTTCTATAACATGTAAAATTTTATTGAGTTAACGATGAATATACATTGTGAATAACATTAATCTTTAACCTAATCGATTAAATTTGAGAATCTTCATATCTACACTTATTTTCAACTTCCCAAAGCATTAGATCGCTGCTATGTCCGATATTCGTGATGTTGAGGAAGAAATACTCAAAGATATGACCATGGGTCTTAGACCATAACTTATAACTTTTATAATAAAACATAAACTTGTAATTAATGTACACGTGGTTAATTTGAACAATCAAAACTTACAAAGAAAAAAAGTTAAGATACCAAAATTTTTGGCTTAACGAAAAAGTTAGCAACAAAATAATCCTACTTGCTCGAAGGATGGTATATCAGCAAGGAGGGTCTAATCATTCATCCGCGTGTGACCACTTTCTTTCTTCTACCTTCTTACAATTAATTAACACTCACTTTTCTAACTCATCTCTTTTTTTTTTTTTTCTTTTTTTTCCTTTTATTTATTTCGTAATTCAATTTTTTGATAAACTAATATTACAAATGAAAAATAAAAAAACCTTCCCTTTCTCTTTCTCTTTCAACTGTGTATTGAGTCTATTGACGAGACAACGCTTGCAAAACGCTTCATAAACTTCAAAAACTAGGCGTCCCTTCTTCTCAACCAAACCCAAACAAAAACCCTAACTTTCTCTCTCCTCTCTCACTCTCTCACCTCAATCTCTCCGCGTTTTCTCTTCAAATTCTTCAGAATTCGATTCAAATCTCCTTCAACACAATTAACGCAGATCGCGTTCTTGTTCGCACTTCAAAAATCGCGCGCGCATTCCATGAATGGAAGACAAAGACAGAGCAGCCTCCTCCGATCCCACCGCAGATGCTGAGTTCGCCTGCGACACGAGTTGGACACACGCCGCCGATGACTCCGACTGTGCGAACCTGTTCTCCGGCGACAGAGAGCGGAGCATACTCAGGGAATTCGGGTGGAACCTCGAACCAGACCAGCTGAACCGGATCGGCACCGACGACGGATTGTGGAAGCCGGTTCAGTCCTCTCTGACCAGTTCGATTGAACCGGTCGCCGCCACGTCGTCGCGGTCAAACAACCAATCGATCTCTTCCAGCTCCAGCGAGGATCCACCGGAGAAATCCATCGTCTCCGACGATAAACCGCCTGAGATACCGTGAGTTCGCGAAAACGCAAAAAAATCAAATAAAGAAAAAAAAAAGTCACTGCACTTCACTGCTTTCAACTTTGCTTAACACTTTCCCTGCGTGCGTGGTGAATCCGTAATTAACGTAAAATTGAGGGGGAAAAGTTTATTAAAAATAACTGAAAATCTCCACATCAACAAAAATCACAATCGAATCAAATTGTGCTAGTTTGTTTGTTTGTATGTATCCTATTTTATTTTATTCCATTTTTTATTTTATTCGAGTCAGTGCAATTCCCTGCCCGTACAATCAGGAATCTTCTTCCATAAAGAACATTCATAACTAACTCGTTTTTTTTATTCGGTGTGGTTTCGCAATTTTCGAAAAGTCATGCTTGTAAAATCTAAAAAAGCAAAAAATTAGGGTATAAAAAGGAGAGAAAATTGTTTCCCTTTGGGATGTGTGAGGTTTTTTTTTTCAACCCACGAGCACCGCCGCTATTGCGGCGGCAATGGCCTGCTTCTGAGCCATTCAAGGCTTAGCAGAGTGATAATAATTTAGTGGTGTTCATTATTTTCGTATTATTATTGTCATTATTACACTTTGTTTTGATGAGAGTTTGAATAGTCAATGAAAGAAAAAGAATACCATAAAATAAAAATTGGAAAGAAAGGGTGGGTAATTGGGCTCCACTTTTTTCCTTTTTTCTTTATTGGTTTCTTAAATGATTTATGCTTGCACACAATGCTCTTGAATTTTGTTTGGGCATTAATAAGATTCTAACCACTTGCAGCTTTTTGGTTCGAATTAGTATATGCTCATTTTTTACATTCGAAAGTGAATAACAGGGTTTTTGCTTTCTATGTATGATGCTTATTCAATTCAGTGTTATGAGATACTACGGAGTAGCACTTGCATTAATTAGCATTTTGTGCTCGTAATTATCATGCATTCAATACAAGTTACATATGACATAATGCTTATTCCCCTAAATATTGATTGCGTGTTTTCATTTTAAGGCTTGTGGTCCATATTTTATGTCCATTATATTCTAATTAAAAGAAAATTAATGTTCATTTAGGACTCAGTTTTGCGTACCAGAGTCTTTAGTTATGGGATGGTATATATACAATGGAGAACTATTTTTGTGTGTTTTGGCCTCAATGCAACGTGGATCTCATTGTTTTGGCCTTTGCACATAAAATGATTTTAATGTTGATTTGAAAAACCTAAATTAGAATTAATAAAACGAGGCTTTTAGTGGAATTGCCATCAATCTCCAGCCTCAGCTCATTTTTTGTTTAGAGACCATTAATGTTGAAACTTGAATTAATGTGTATGTTGAAATTATCTTAACTTAGTTCCTCATGTGATTCGCATTAATCCGTCTGTCTTTGTGAATCCTAACAGAAGATAAAGGGATATAATCTTATATCTAGTTTTACTTTTTAAAACATATGCTCCAAAACATTTACATATAAAATGTGTATATATTGTTGCTATTTCTCTATACAAATAATATTGTGTATGATTGATAATGGGATGGGTAGCAATATAAAATCTGCTTCTGGTTTAGGTTAATTATGACATCTTTTTTCTTGTTCTTTTGATGATTTCTGTATGCTTCTTTTTTCTGATAAATTGTAGGTGAAATATTTTGTAGGAGTAAAGGTAAAAAGAAGGGGCAAAAGCGAATACGGCAGCCACGGTTTGCATTTATGACCAAGAGTGAAGTTGATCATCTTGAGGATGGCTACAGATGGCGGAAGTATGGTCAGAAGGCAGTTAAAAATAGTCCTTTCCCTAGGTTTACAGCTACCTTCACATCAAATTAAACTTTAATTATATTACCTAAATTCTTGCCAATTATTATAAATATCCAAAAATATGATATACAATTGATTATTTTGTGGCCCCCTTTGGCTTTTGTTAAATTTTCGTTTGTGTCAACATGAAAACATGCTAACTTGAATAGTTTTAAAATATTCTTGAATCCTAAAAAACGTGCTTAAGAAATAAAATGAGAAAAAAGGACATGAAAGAAATGAAATATGTGACAACTAACATAGTATGCAAGTCATGTACTACCAAATTCATTCACATCTCTTTTTGTTTGTGAATATGAAAGTAGCAAACTATGGAAAAAAATGAAATCAATAATGATTCCAGACATGATACATTTGCTAATTAAACACAATCTATCTATATTTTCTGTTTTAAGGTCCGATGAATATTATTGGCGGCTATCAATATATATATGAGTCTCTTTTCAATTTTGGTGTATAATGGCCATACTAATATTAGAACTTATGACTTCATACATATTATTCAAACTCTCACCATTAAATTGACTTCAGAACATTGATAATTAATTATTCTGATGCAATTATGTCTTTTTGCAGGAGCTACTACCGGTGCACAAACAGCAAATGCACGGTGAAGAAGAGGGTTGAACGCTCTTCCGAGGACCCAACTATTGTGATTACTACATATGAAGGGCACCACTGTCATCACACCGTTGGATTTCCTCGAGGGGGAATCATTAGTCATGAAGCTGCCTTTGCTGGCCAGTTGGCTCCTACAATGTCACAGTTCTATTATCCAATTCAATTACCCGGAGATAATAATAATAATAATAATAATCATAGTTTCAGCTCTATTTCTCAGCCATGCCAAGCACATGATGATGCTGAAGGAGGATCAAGTGCTATGATGCCAGTGCCAGCTGATGTATCGTCACAGTCACAGCCTCCCACGGATGAAGGGTTGCTTGGAGATATTGTACCCCCCGGGAATGCGCATCAGATGAGAGAATTATTTGATGGTATATATATCCAACCTTCGCATGATCTCTCTATCTTGTTTTTTGTTCTTTCTAATATTATTATAACTGTATTATTTATTAGATTGCCTTTTTATAGGTTTAAAGGAGATTTTACAAAACTAAAATCTCGGACAATATATAAGACGTGTATCAAGGGAGACTAATTTTCATTTTAAAAATGTGAGAACTAACAATAAATCTTGGTCATACAACTTGAAAAATCATGCATTTTTAAAATTTGACCATTTAAATAAAACTTCACAATTTACATTTGTTATTCTCATTTTTTTTAATGAGAAGTGTTCTCATTTAAAATACTCTATATGTATGTAATTAAAAGTGAAATGGTTTAATAAAAAATATTTATTATAATTTTATATTTCTCTAAATAAATATTATATGCACCAACAATGTTTTTTTGATCGGCTGAAATATAATAAGCACCGATAATGTATATAAATATTTTATAATGCATCAAATAACAAACTGTTATATATAATATGTTTTTTTAATAATAATTTCTTTTAACATACTGTTATTTCTATTATAATAAATGTATTTTCTTTTCAGTTAAACTTTACAATTTTAGTTGTAGTCTTAAAGCCTATATTAACAAACTGGTTTAAAATATAGCCTATATGTCATTTGTTAAGACTAGCTGCAGAGAGGAAAACAGTACTTTCAGATATATATATATATATATATATATATATATATATATATATATATATTCTATAATAATTAATAATAGAGATACTCATCATGGCAAGGGGTTAGAGTTCAATGATATATATTGGTTTTAGAACAAAAATGCAGTTTGTGAATCAAATATTATTGGAGAAAAAGAGTATATATTCACATATTTAAATAATTATTTAATCATAATTTATTATATATAGCAAAATTGTTAATTTTTAAAATAATTATTTTAAACTAATTTTTATAATTAAATGATAATATAAAATTATTTTAAATTTAATGCATAAAAATTAAACTCCTAATATTTTATGCACTCCTATATGAAATCTAGAATTAGAGCTGTTAGAAGTACTATATATGTTGGCAATAAAGGGGAATTGATAAAATCTAGATGCCTTAGTAACTATACTCAGATCGATGTTCAGGTAGGGTAATAGATTATTTAAGATGTTCAGGTGATTACGCCATAATTAATTTCTGCGTCAAAAGTAGTTTAATAGGTTGTTATATATATATAGTGTACCTTGTTAATGATTAGTTACCGAGCTCTATTACATATTTTAGAGATCGGGAAACAGAAGGATTGTTTAGTTTGAGAAAATGTTTAGTATTTTTATTTTTTATTATAACTCTTAATTACAAAAATAATACTTAATTAATGCTATCTTGATCTTGTTTTCAAAATGCTTGTTGTGTGCCTAGGAAATAGTAAAAGATATTTTTACTATCGTCTATTTTCACTATTTCTTATACAAACTTTTGAAAACAGAAAGTGAAAGTGTTATTTTTATAATTTTTTTGGTAGTTGTCATTTCTATAAGTAGAAGTAAAAATAGATAACAAAAACTAAAAACATTTTCTTAAATCAAATTATCCTTCAATTTTGCTTTCATTGGAACAAAAAGTTTGTTATTGACAATAACATTCTCGTATTACCTGACTTATTCTACCGTTAACGAAAGTTAAACCTTTTATTATTCCCAAACAATAATAGCATAGTCTCTACGTCGGGCGATATCATTTCTGCTTAGGTCTGCTTGCATGTGGTTGTCACTCGGCATCATTACCATTATTCTGTCCTTAGAGACAGGAATGTCTAGTTAGATAACTAGCAAATTAATCTTAGATCAAATACTCTTTTTAAAGTATCTATGAAAGAGATATTTTTGGATTAAGCATATCATTGCACACTTTGATGTTGATAAGACGTTTAGTCAATGAGAATGGTGTGTGTACATTAAGTAACAGCATATAATAGGTTTGAAAGAGAATACCTTTTATTTATAAGGATGTTTCCTCTAAATTAGTTGTTGTCACATTTTAATTAAATAAATTAAAATATCTGTTTATTGGAATCTCCTCCGATGACTTTATGCATATTGTTGGGATCTCTCCAGTTTTGAAGATTATGAGCTAATGGACTTGCCTGTAATGGGATACCTTATTATTAGGCCCATATGTTGAGTGTCAGTAACAACCATCACAATGCATATTAATTTATTAGTGACTACGTACTTCTCTGGCATTACTTTATCTTGACTAATGATGGTGTCTTCATCAGCACTTAGACATATTAGGTTTAAAGTATAACTGGAGACAACTTAAGCAACCCAAAGATATTGCTCCTCAGATGTCTGGTTTTTAGATCCGTGGCTTTTATAACTTTACGAACAACGAACCTTTTCTTTTTTTGAGAAAAAAAAATAGAGTGCTTTGGAACTATTTATGGACTCCATGAGAGACATAACTCAGAACAAAAATTCTATAATTGATTATATTCATTTTAGAGAAGATATATAGGTTATGTATAAATATATGATAAGATTGTTAAGTTTTACAATAATTATCTTAAAAATTATATTAACAATAATCTTTCACTCATTCACATCCTAAAAGTTTTCACATTGGTTGTGTCTAGTCATTAAACTCTGTATGTTATGTGAATTTACACGCTCATAGGGAGTGAGAGAAGGAGTGATGTATATATAGATAGAGACTTTATTTTGTTTATCTTGTCCTCCTACGGTCCTTTAATTGATTACTCTTCTTTAACTACTCGACTTTTTTTTATTGAAAAGTCAGTTCCGCATGACATATCTGTTTCTCTTTATTCGGCAGTTCAAGAAACTTTGCTAGGTCTTCTGCTGTCTTTAAAAAGCCAATTTGATTAAATATATTTACAGCCTAATAAAAAAAAATTGTCGTCTAGATCTGTCACATTCAAAGAGAACATCGCATGTTTCTCGATAGAATTTCACCGTCAAAGTGAGGATTTAGGTTCATATATATAGTCATATCTACGAGGGTTTCTTGCTAGTAAATTGACATTTAAAAAACCCATTGTTATTTAGCACCTCCACAATTATTATTACCACATCTATTTTATTTAGCTTAATTAGTCATTATATTGGTACACCGTACTCGTATACCGGTTGGTGTTATATAGTTATAGTCTTATAGATATATAGGTCCGGTGGCTTCAAGTGAAGCATAAAGAGAAAAGTGAAAGGGAAAGAGAAACACCCCTTTTAGAGGTCAGGTTGACAGGTTACACGACTGTCGCATGAGATCAAGTTACTGTCAGATGTTATCCATGACGAGTCGTGTGTGTGAGTTAAATGTGAAAGTGTTACCTTACTCAATATGATTGTAAGATAGAGCCTCGTGTAGTGTTGATGTCTTTGATGCCTAGCTACTTGGTTTGGAAGTAAAACCCAATCCATAAATGCCTTTGCCTTTACTTGCATTTCGTATATTGACTACACAAACAACAAATACACGAGGTTGCACGTACACATGATCAAAGGAGTGCCAGATGATGTTGTTCTTTTGCATATGTCTGTATTTTTATCATATTGATCAAGTTTTTCATGATGTTGACTCAGGAATTCTTGTAAAAAAGAAATATTAAAAATACACTTTCTAATACTTTTTTTTTAACATATTTTTTCATTGATTAAAATTTATTAGAAATTATAAAGTTTAATAGGTCTCATATTTTATTTAACAAAATTCTCTCCTGATTTAATAGTTTTTATAAAGTTTATCTAATAAAAAGTGTTACATAATATGTTCTTGACACTCTTGTCCTTGCAATAATGCATGCTTGCACTTGATCAATCCAAATATCTGGTTATCCATGTCCTTCTACTACACCTGCATTTGATGGGCCAATAATCCTTGTCCTGATTTGTGATTCAGCTGATGATCAGGTGGAAGTGGAGCAGAGAAAATGCATGGACATGCATGCATCTTTATTTTCTGCATACTCTGAGCAAATAGGCCACAAGTGGCAGTAATTTTTTTCTTTTAGCAGCAAGTCCCTTTTAGCCATCTATTGTCTCGAGAAGCGAATCTAGTATTCATGCATGGGTACCATATAATACCTCAGTAGCAGGTAGTTATCCACCTTGGGTCATATTTTGACCTTGAGCAGTTGAGCTAAGTTATATATATCATTCATTTTGTGATAGTTTATATATATTATTATGTATGTATTTATACAGTCTAAATTATCATATAAGGAATAGCCACCGTGCATAATGTATATTAACCAATTTAGATTGCTAAATTCTCCTTCAGATTGTACAATTTATTTGAAACCTAAATTCCTAGTACATTTTCATGTCCATTATTTATAATCTATGTAGAAGTATACATTTTGTCCACTTAAACACAACTTTTGTTTTATCATCATGGTCAGATTTGACATCATTTTCTTATCAAATTTTAATTTTCGAGAGGGTTTGTTGAGCGATTTATTATAAGTTTGTGGTGTGTATTTTGCTTGCTTAAACATTCATGGTTCTTATGTTACGTGGCTTTGAAAAAGATAGGGCAACGGTAAATAGGGGATGCTGGAGCGCAATCAGTTGCGTGGAATTCGATATTGCTTGGGAGTCGGCAGCCCACGTTACTTTATGCCACTCACTCCCACTTTTCACTTTCTTCCACTTTCCACTCCTTTCCTTTTCAGATTTCACCCTTCTTTTTTATTTTTTCATTTCCATGCTTTTCCCTCTTTTTTTATTCTCTTTTACCGCTTGTCCCCTCACCATTACATATAGTATATTAGGATTATATAATTTGAATTATTGGTTAATTCAACCGCAAAGTATCTTTAAACAATTCAATTATTATTTAATTTGTTTTGATGTGCATGTTATAAGTTATCATTTTCAAGAACATAATACTACTTTGGGTATATATAAGAATCACTTACACAATTTATTAACATCAATAATAATGTTTAGATTAGTTAATTTATCATAAATTTTAATTTTATTTAAATAATACTTAAAATATTAAATGGTTTAAAAGGTAATTATTTTTTAAATTTAACTAATGTGTATATCTTGTTTTATTGATAGCTTAAGAAATGAATTTATATCATTAATGAATCTCACAATTAATTAGGAATAGAAATAAAGTTTAGTAATAAACTAGTCTTTCATATTTTAGAAAATTCATAATGTTGAACCCCTATTTGAAATAGAGATACTTGGTCTTCCTATTTTAAAAAATTTATAATTTTAGTCCAATCAATAATTTTGCATATGTTTTAATTATTATAATTTAATTAATTAAATCATTATTGCTGGCGCCTTAAATAAGTTAGGTCTTGGGTGCAACTAAGCAAAACTAAAAGAAATAAAACATTGACAGAATATAGAATTAGACTATAATTACAAAAAATTTAAAATAGAAAAATTAAATGTGTCTATTTTCAAATAAAAAAATTCATAAATATCTCATTTTAGGCCACCATTTTCACAATCCCCTCATCGGGCCGGGCCAATTTTGACTAATCTTTGAATAAGTTAGAGACAACTTTTTATCTGCCACAAATATTCAAAAAAATTAACAAAAGGCCACGAAGGCCAAACTAATTAACAAAATGCCACGC
>CM023941.1:7719270-7787222 GCA_013407115.1 Glycine latifolia
ACGCCAGCTCGGCTTGCGTAGTTCGGTCCTTTGACCAGCGAACTAGGAGCGTGGCATTTTGTTAATTAGTTTGGCCTTCGTGGCCTTTTGTTAATTTTTTTGAAAGTTTGTGGCAGATAAAAAGTTGTCTCAATAAGTTAAGTCTAATATTAAAACTCAAAAGCCTTTCTATTTACAGCTACTAATTTACTAAAAACTCACTCTTTTCTCTTTTTGATATTTAAATTACCTAATTACCCTTCCTTTTTGTTTTTATTTTAAAACAACCCTCATTTCGTCAAACCCCCAAGTTCTTCCCTAAATCTTATTCCTATTCCCTCTATTCCTTTTAATTTGAATTCCTTTATTCACTGAATCTATTTTGTTGTTTTAGAAATGTTGATAATTCCTCTGCACTCTCTTTTGGAAACTTTTTTTTTTCATTTCAATTTTTTATACATCGAACCCACTTTGATCTTCTCGAAATATTTTTTAATTTGAAATTCTTTCTTTTAATGTTATGTGTTGATACTCTCCAAAATTCGCCAAAAAAATTGATACATTGACACTAATTAATTCATAGTTATATACATATAAGATTTTTTAATTAAATAATTATATATCTCTTAAAAATTTAGGACTCAGTTTTGCGTACCAGAGTCTTTAGTTATGGGATGGTATACAATGGAGAACTATTTTTGTGTGTTTTGGCCTCAATGCAAAGTATAAGATTTTTTAATTAAATAATTATATATCTCTTAAAAATTTAAATATTATATATTTTTTATATTCTTTTTTATTGAACGAATATTTACCCTATAATTTTGTGCAAATACTGATAAAGTCTGAGTATGAATCACAATCCCTTGTCTCTTCTCAAGATCTTATTTTTTCTTCATTGTGAATGAAAGACAGTCAAAATTGGAAGTAGGGGACTTGTCATATCAAAGAGATGCTTCCCGATGAATAGGGTGGTACCGCTCTTCTACTTGGCTTCCAAATTCATCCATCTCCTTTACTCGTCTTCAACAATTGCACCATTTTGTGAGCCCACCTTTGAATGGATCTCTTAAAGGCCCACATGCTTGCCGTTGTATACGGTTAGGTCAAAAGAAAACTCCATTGGGTGCCTCCCTATCTAGCCGAAAATACATTGATGGCCATTGTCACAATCACATTAGCTTGGAAATGTAAATGCTAACAATTACATATTTTTTTATATTATTGTTAGTTAAAAGTGATTATAATTTATGAAATTACAAGTAAAATTCATTAAATAAAAAGTAAAATCCATTTCATTTCATAAATATAAATATAATAATGAATTTAAATTTCTAATTAAAAAATTATTCAAAAAATGTACTAATTAGTAATTAATATTCATCCTTAAGTAAATTGTTTGCAGGCAAGAATGAAGAAAATGGAGCTGGCAGAGTAGTCCCCCCCCCCCCCCCCAAAAAAAAAGTGATAATAAATAAATATAATTATTAATTATATGGGTCAAAATATTATACCGTATCAACTTTTAATTGTTTTATTCAAAATATATTTTTTTATTTCTCTAGAAACTGTTTACAACTCTTTTATGTATCATTTATTTTTACGATACTCTTTTATGTATCATATACTTACCTTCATATATTAAAAAATTAATTTAACTTTAAAATTTTTCTTGTTTCCTTTTTTTAATTAATTTTCCTCAACTCTTCCTTTGTAGCACTGTGCATGAAGTGCATTTCGTGTCTATTCATATTCCTATTTTTTAATTCATTTCAATGCCTTTGACTTGTGTCATGTCTGTTTCTTTCCTCTCTCTTTTTTTCAATTTCTCTAACCCCTTCCCCGGATTTAATATTCTTGTGATTCTAGGATATTACGTGCATAGTTGTAGCTTATCAATCCTGTCAAAAAACAGTTGCAGCTTATTAATAAAGGCACTAGTGCTGTGATGCAAGATTACCACGAATATAAATTGAGCAAGATACAACAAATTTATAAGTTTTAAGAGACAAGCAATTTAAGGATGCATACATTTAAATAGGGTGAGTATGGGTTGGTTTAAATCAAGTTTAGTAATGTATAAAAAAAATCAAGTCTAGGAAAATATAATAAAATTAAAATAAATTAATTTTGAATGTTTTGGGTTTGTAATTTTTTTTCTTCAAATCCGAATCAAACCCATCTCATTATAAATGGGTATGAGTTGGTTCAATTTAAATCATCTTGATGTATATATAATACGGTTTTTTTTTAAAAAAGAACTCCTTAATTAAAATATAAGAATACAATACCCATCATAAAAAAATGCACAATTTTGTAATAAGAAATACTCTAAAAATCTACAAAGTATATCAAACAAATGAAGTAAAACTTCCAATTTATTTATGAAATGAACTATAATATCCTAAACATACGAACGAAACCTAATATACAATGACTACCAAAAAATGGTTATCAAGATTTAAGCATAATAAAACTGTTTTTTTTAAGCAATAAGGGAAAATATCATTGGATTCAGTGATTTGGTTCATAAAGTGATACGTTGAGATAGAACTAATTTGAAAAATATTTCATTGGTTTTTTTATATGCAAGAATTAAAATAAATGCTAAAGAATTTACAATAATTCATAAATTATATTCAATCAACTGAATTATATTTCTTTAAATATATATATATATATAACACATGTGTGTGTATGGTTTAGTTTAAGTTAGAACCAATGATGAAAAAAAATGGATCAAATTAACTAGTTTGTTTATTTATTTTCTCGAATTAACTTGTTATCATTAAAAAAAAAGGAGAATATAAATAAACACGGTCTTATTAATAAAATTTTGATGAAGACCAACTACTCAAACCAGTTCTTTCGGAACTAACTAATATCTCCTATCCTGATCAACTTTAGCTCAAATTATTTTTGACTCATGGTTATATTTCTTCTAAAGAAAAACAATTCTCACAGTGTGTGTAGTAATCCCCGATCAAAGTATATACTTGCAGCATCAATAAATCGAGCTTTCCTACAATGCAAATTGTCAAGAATTGCTTCACAGTTAATAAAAATATGTTTTTCTTACAAATGTTTTAGTTGTAAACATTGAGAGAGAAATTATTTAACAATTCAATGTTGATCCAGTAAGAAATAAATTCCGTATTGAAAAAGAAAAATGACTTTTATTTTAATTTTTTTTCTTATTTAAAATATGTCTAACAATTTTTATTACAAGCTTATAATATTTTGTTTTGACCTCAATAGAAAAAATCTAAGTTTCATCACTTTTTATAAGAAATAAAGTGATTTTGGACCACCACTTTATTTATGTTTCTGACCAATTTTTATATGACATGTATTTAAACTTTTAAATTGGTCAGATCATAAATAGATGATAGACTAAGATCATAAAGTAACATAAAAGATTAAAAGTTAAACAAAATGATACTTGTTCTTTTATTAAATAATTTCTTTAAACCTTTTTTCTGCTATCTCCATGATGTATATATACACACCTAATTCCGAAACTGTTAAAGGTGCATTATTCAGAAACCAGTAAGCACGCTGTTTCATATCACAAAGGACAATATTCTCCCTTCCACATTTAACATAGAGACCGCAGATTGTTGGAAAAAGTTTACAGTGAAAATGAAAGACAAATAATAAAAATGGAAACACACACACATATTCCTTGTAAACTTACACCTTATCTGCATCCTGAAAAGCAAGAATATCCCGTGTGACTTTTTTCTTCCACGAGACACTAACATTGAGAATTTGAGATAATGCCTTTTTTCTACAAATGGGGTACTCACACATGCTCCACTCAGCACTGAAAAATGTTCCAATAAGAGGGAGAATCAGTTGTTGTGATCCCCAAATACATGGTGCACTGTTGATAACTTGAGTCAATTAATTGACAAAAAGCAAAATGGCTTTGTGAATTGTGTGATTTGTGAAGGGGCCGGCCAGAGCAATCTCAACCTTTACTGTGCACATTTTTGTCTTAACAAGAACTAAGTCAGAAAAGTTGCCTGTTTAGCATTTACTTTTGTGAGTAATAGAGACAACACTTGTCCTTGTTCACTAAGCATGATGACTCTGAGTCACTGATGACCTACATTGTTGAATTAAGCAGTGGTGATTTTTCAGTTCCAATTTCACAAAGCAACATGTGATGGCATCTATGACCCCTTTTATTTTTATTTTTGTTTTTCTTGCTTTACATCTCAAATTACACTATACTATTATTAATGGTACTGAATTATTTTAACTTAATCAGTAGTCTCAATTTAAATCTTGAGAATACAACTTAATAAATTTACGAAAGAAAAAACTTTATTTTTCATAATAGTCTTATCTAATTCGAGCATAATTATTTTTCATAACAAGTACACGTGATCTTAAAAACAATACCCTATTAATTATATGTAAAAAGTAGACAAATATTTATACGACCCCAAAAATGTAACCCGATGAAAACTTAATGCAAATTTATTCATTGATTCATCATTTGGTTGTATCTCTCAATTGAGGGGAAAGAGGATAAAAATTTATAGCTGACTCTTAAATCACTCATCAATCTATTTGCACAAATTAAGGCAGCCCTTGTGTGTGGTTCATTCCCCCGCAATGATTCCACATCCCATACGAGCATATAATTCTGTTGATATACAGACGGGCTTGATTCTTCTTGAGTGCCTATGGATTCTACCTGATTGAGCCCACATGTGACCATTACCAAGAGCTAGCAAAATACAAGTGGTCCTCTCTTATTACGCCCCAAGGACTAAAGCAAATTGAAAAACATAGGCAACAAAATATAAAGGAACCGGCATGACGAAAAAGGTGTACATATTCTCATTCTATTAAGGTAGTATGTGTTAGAAAGGTGTACATGGATCAATTATAAGCTTTACTACCTTAACTAGTAGGCGACCTTACAACCACCTCAACCCACATTTTTTTTTATCTTGAACAATAAAGAAGTTTGTTTTACTTCCTCATAGGTCTACAAAGTAATTATCCCTTGGTCAAATCTTCAACCTAAAGAATGATCCAACAACCCCTTGATCTTTTTCAATGGCTAAGGAATAGGACTAGTTTAACAAAAAAAAAATAATGGTGAGGGAACTAGGGAGCCTCCTCTTACGACTTACACCTTTCAAAATGATGCACATATCACGGGCATAACGGGTTGACCATAGTGCTAAGTTCTATGTTAAAGGAACCACTTTGGCACGAGACATTCCTGTGCTATAGCCAAGTTTAAAAATAAAATTGTTTATTTAACTTTAAGAAAATTAGAAAACCATTACCATTTTCAACCTTGGTAATGGTTCTCCCACGTCCAAGTACAATTTTTAGTTTTCAACCACTTTCATAGCATTAAAGGTGTTGGTCCCCTGATCTTTCTTAAGAACAACACAACTAAAAAGCAAGTTTTAGTCACAGTTGGAGAGAGAAACTAGGATCTTTGCTACACAATCATGCCTCCGAAAAGACAAGTCACAGATTGCAATTTGCAAATAGGAACCAAGAACTAGACCCTGGCTTTAAAAAAAATGAGTTACTATTACTTTAGTTTTAGTACATGCTTATTAGTAGACCCATGCTACCTACATTTCCATAGGAAGATGAAAAATTGGAAGACTCCCACATTAAAAGACAAAAAACTCATTGAACCAGAGAAGGGTTGAAGTTAACATTTGCATGAAACGAACATAATTCCAGGAGTATATAGTTGTACTTGATAAAGGAAGTAAAGAAAAAATTCAATGGAGAAACTAGTAAGTTCTCATATTCCATAAACATGAAAAAGAAAGACTACCCCTACCAAATAATGGATCTAATAGGCCTTAGGAACAAAAACCAATTACCCACTTGTCTATACATTGTCATTGCTTTCATCATATGGGGATAAAGACAAGACATTTTCAGAACTCCAGAGACATTCAGCTATCTCAACAGAAGATGCTTCAAAATAATGCAAAAGCAAAAAAAAAAAAAAAAAAAAAAAAAAGGATTTTGGCACCAACAAATCTTTCTTCCTATTCATCAACCGGTGCTGGTAGATTGAGATCAATGAGGCAAGGAACAGCAGCAAGAGGAGCACTTGGCCTTATCACAAGTGTGTTTTCCTCAGAACCTCCAACAAAATGGGACCTTTTGTGACCCCCCAAGGCTTGGCCTGACCTGAAAATCTTGTTGCAAATTGGACACTCATGTGCCTTGCTTTTCTTTGACTTCAATTTCTTCTTCTTCTTCTTCCCCTTCTGGACACTGAGGTTGTTCCTGTTGCTGTGAGCCTTTGGAGCAGGATAAGAATCAGTGTCTGTGCTGTTCTCATCACTCTCATAAGCAGAATCATCAGAACAACCATTGTACCTTTCATTAGTCAAGCACTCATACTTCCTAGTAGAAACCCCACCTAAATTTTGACCAAGAGAATCATCATTGTTGGACTTCTTAAATTTCTTTGAACCAAATGTTCTTGCAGCCACACCATCCTCTCTATCATAATTCTCCCAATCCTCCAAAACAAATTCCTTAAATTCACTGCTCCTGCTTCTTCCCCTGCTCAGCACCTTCCTCGATTCAACATCATACTCCTGATCAAAACCATTCAAGTACCCAACTTTCGAAGACTTAACCTCATTCCTGAAAAACTCATCATCATTTGAATCATCCGACTTAGGACCATATCTGAAATACCCAGAATCTGAATTGTCAGAATCATAGCCAACTTCAGCAGACTTAAACTTCAAGTCCTTGTGCTGTTCCAGCTCCAGCTTCCTCTCCACATAAGCACTAGACATAGAATTCTTACCATAACCATTCATCATAGTAGTAACCTTGGTTTCAAGAGAAGGTGACTTCGTAATTACAACGGAGTTGTTGTCAGAAGACTCTGTGAGCAAAGCAAAGCGACCCTTGTAGCTAGAATCTTTAGACAACATCATCAAGCACCTAGCCACCTCTTCTTGCTCCTGCTCAACCTCTGACACAGAAGAAGATTGAGGTTGGTTGTTGTTGTTGTTGCTAAGGGTCTTGAACTTCATTCTCTTGGACCTCCTTGGAGCAGAAGAAGTTTCGGTGTCAGATTGACTATCCATAACCAATTTCTGCTTCTCAGTAGCAAACCTTCCCCTGTCCTTCTCAGAGTGACAAGCCATGTGGCCACAAAGAGCCTTCAATGATGGAAAACCCTTCCCACATTCTTTGCAGAACTTGTCAAGTTGCAAAGTGGCATTGGAGTGCACAAACCTCGTGGTCTTCTTGGGGTTCTCCCTGAGACCATAATTGTTGTTCCCATTTTCTTCAGACACCAAATCCCTCTTCCTCTTTCTCCCACCATCAAACTTGAACATAGCATTAGCAGCATTGTTGTTATTGTTGTTCCTCTCTTCATTGGCTAAAGCTGAATGATGATGCTCACTCATCATGTGAGTCCTGATGTGGCCACCCAGAGACTTCCCACAAGGGAACCTCTTGCTGCAATACTTGCACACAAACTTCCTCGTCTCCTCCATTGATTGATACGACATCATCATGAGTAACGAATAACGAGAACAATGAAATCTGATCCAAAATGTTATTGATTATTATTATTATTATTATTATTATTATTATTATTATTATAATCCCCACCCCACCCCAGCAAAAACAAAAGCAAAGATCAGCAAACAAACTTTTTTCAACACTTACCTCAAAATCCGCAAGGACTGTGTTGTGTGTATGCACATTCCATGATCATGCGATGAACACAAAAACAAACGGTTGAAGGTAGAGAGAGAGAAAAAGGTGAGGTGAGGTAAGAGACTAAGAGACAAATTCAGATCAAGTTCAGAAAAACAGATCACGAAGCTTCTTGCTTATCAACCCAGGTGGTGATCAGAAAGAGAATCAAAGCGTTCAGATGTGACAGTTCCATAAGTACAAAGAAAGGATCAGACCCACAAAAGAAAAAGGCATAACAAGAGAGAAGAGAAGAGAATTAAGAGACCCTTTAATTTCTGTTTCCTAAGCAAACAAAATTAACGGGTTTGCGATGGAAAAAATCTAATTTTGAGAGATGGGTTGTTGTTTTTTTTTGGTGTTGCTATACTACTGAATATGCCCCCGAAGAAGAAGAGTTAGAACTAACCATCACTCTCTCTTTCTCTCTCTCTCTCTCTCTCTCTCTCTATCTATCTCCTTGGTTCTCTCTTGTTGGTGGTGTTGTAGTTGGAGGAGAAATCCATGCATGGAAGAAAAATAAAATAGAGTAACTAAAAGGATGGTCTTTTAAGGAGAGAAAAAAAAAAAAAAAAAAGAAGCACAGGGGGCAAGGAATGATAGGAAGCACGTGTACTCAGTTGAGCACAGTTCGGTGGTTGTTTGGACGGCCAAGATTTGAGGATGTCTAGGCCTGCGGGGAGTAGATATGGCAAGCCAAAAACCGAAACACCTAGAGCAACACAACACACTAGTTGGTACAAATGATATTTGATAACTTCCTTAAACAAGATTTGCAATTTAAGTCTTATAAATAAAAAAATTTGATTGAAAAAAAATTACTAAAAATAATCGACTAAAATTTTCAATAAAAATTAATTATCATATCAATAAATACTCCTTAAAAATATCACGATAACAAAAAAGAAAAGAAACTGAAACACCCAAACGATGCCTTAAGTTTTTGTTGTCTTGCTTCTAAGCTCACACAAGTAAAAAGGTCAGAATCTCCAACCGTTATTATTTTAAGCTCTCACGCTCAGCATCTCCTTCACTTCCACCACCCCCATTGCTGAAAACGATATCTTTTAATTGCATTTATTGGAATTTATTTATTGTAACATTATGGTTTTAATACCCTGTCGTTTTTTACCCCTGTATATTTTCAATATTTCTTATGGTCATTTTCTTTTGTTACATATAATCGGTATTTTTTGTGGGACAGTTGTACCCCAATCGGTTAAGATTATCATGATTGATTGACAAAATTTTCCTTTTGAATATTTAACATAATTGTTATCTAGATTTTGAACTAAGAGTACTTGTAACTGATTAAGCTTCATTCTCATACTAGCTAATCCAAACACTTGGGGGTACTTTTTGTGGTCATCTTGATGAAGTTTCTTTTTTCTATTTTTTTATTTAGTTACTCTAAAATGAAGACATTATAGTCTAAGATAAGATGTAATTATAATATCAACATGGATTGGATTTACTAAAAGGTATAATCTCTTATAATATAGTGAATTAAGGTTCAATTTTTTACTTAAAATTTTTTAATGTTCTACCGTGTTTCAAACAAGTTTGCCTCTAAAAAAATAAATAATGTTATTAGAATTTTTTATTAAAAATAAGTAAATTTTCACAATTTTCAGAATATTAAATATGTATATGATATTTGAAAAATATATTATACTATTTTATTATAATTTTAATGGTTAATTTTAAAATCAACAAATATAATTATATTTTATATTTTAAAGAAATGTCTTATCTTTAGTGGAGCGAAATCATTTTTTCATTGGGTGTTAAATAGAGAGTTATATCCCATATTTTGGTAGTTAATAAAATATTTGGAAGAGACATTAAATTTAGATTCTAAAATTTTTATATTATGGATATCATCTTTTATTGGATTGATTATGCCCATTCTCGTGAGGTCTATTTGATGACTTACTCAACTGAGAATATATTATTTTTAATAATAATTATATTCATGAATTGTGCTCTTGCCAAATTAATTTTGAAAATCTTAACTTGTAAAGTATGTGCTGGTCTTTATCTAAATGTTAATTAAACAGTAGAAAATAAGAGAATTGAATCATCGGAGTCAATTCCCTGTTTTCGCCCACGGTATTTTTTTGGTTACTAATTAGTCCATTGTGACATTGTCAATTTGAGTTCAAGACAGAGATCTTAAAGCAAAGAGCAGAGATATTCTTATAGTACTCATCACCTAAAATTTACATGACTACATGTATGTACTATGAAAACAAGAAAGTGCATGGTTGCTTAATCTAACACTTTACTCTGTAATATAGGAACTAATTGAACGATTTTGGCTTAGAATATGCCAAATGTTTCATAGACACTTGGCACCCCGAATTTGTATAACTTCCCTTTGATTAAGTCAAACACTATTGCATAGATGTGTTTTGCTTGCTAAGCCATGCTGCTTTGATTCTTCTTCCTATTTTGGCGCATAGCATTACTATTTGGGCTTCATTTTCTACGCGGATATACTCTAAGTAGGTTGCAATGGTTTGTGAATCTGATTAACACATTAACTACATTTAGGGAGTGTTTCACTCATTATTTTTTTTTCGTATAAGGCAAAATTAGATTAAACAGATTTAAAGAAAGTTTTAAAACCAAGGGGACCAAGGAAATTTGGTTGAGTAGGATGTATTAGTGTTATAAATCTATACGAATAGTCTTTGATTCCTACATATTAAAAAGAAAAGAGAAGTTTTAAAAATTAAAGAACTTAATTTTTACAAAAGAAAAAAAAATGAAAATTAACTTTAAAGAAAAAATTAACTATAGTTACTTTTTTAAAAAAAAAAGTTTGCATAGCCTAGCATTTCTGTTCCTCTCATCTTGTATCCCTTGTTTTCCATCTCTTCATTCGCAGTTGTTTGACAAACTCAACACCCTTTTATGTCGTTCTCCAAATATATTATTGAAAAGCATCTAATTTTAATATATTATCAATATAAAAAATACAATGCTAACTAAATAGAGTTTTTAGATCGAATAGAATAAATGATGCAGGTCAATCATATTTTTTTTGTGAAACAATAAAATGGAGTTTTTAGCTAAAAGAAACTTTTAAACGACAAAAAGTAAAAACTGTCAAACAAATATTTATTTTATTTTTAAAGCTCTTATTTTAGAAGTTAATTTTAAACTGACTTCTAAATAAATAAATAAAATATTGAATCAAGCATCACCTTATATACAACTCTAGGGATTAAAAGTTCGAAATTATTAATGTTAATTTGGTTCAACCAACTGCATTTTAATTTTTTAATGAGAAAATAGCATTGTTTTTCCTTAAAAACTTTCAAATTTCATAAAAATGTCATAGATTGGATAATGGTATTCTTTATTTGGTAAGTCTATTTACGGTGGTGTTCCTCCGTTGTATGATGGTGGGATATACTTACAAAGACACTTCGACGTTAAAATTAGCGATGTAGAAGTAAGAGCGGGCATCTTAAAGTAGGTTGAAATAGAGTTGGTTTACGTGAACCTTGATGTTCCCTTTTATAGAGGTAAAATTGGATGATAAGATCTTAGTTTTCTTTCTAAGATAATGTAAATAGGAAAATATATGATTTTATCTTATCTTTTCTCTAATAATAAATAATATCCGATTTTAAGGAATTTCCCTATCTTTCTAGTAAAAAAAAAAAAGTTTTCCTCTTACCTTAATTATGTTTGTCAGATTCTCTATATCAGAGTAGCCTACTCGATCAGCCACCAAGTATGAAGGCTTGTCGAGTCCGAGTAGTACCCCATGCTTTGAAGCTGGCTTTAGGAGCTTTATCAAAAATAATCTTAAGCACTCAACTCTAACTTCGCTATCTGCCAGCGGAGTTCGAGTGATACTTACAGGTCTAGTTGTAGTCGAGTCCAAGAGGTGTCCTCTTTAGCTAACTTTTTAACTTAGTCACATAGGGAAATAAATAGTTAGTGTCGAGTTTGGATGGTTAAAAATGACATCTTATCAACTGTTATGTTTGTTCAGAAGCATTTAATGTTATTGTGCATTTTTTAAAAATGCAAAATGATTACGTCCTTTGAATTTTGAAACGTCATTGGAAAAGCTAAAGGTCTCGCCTTTTCCTAGTCGTTGATTTGTGACCTTTAGGGAAAGATCTAACGGTCAAAATGAATGCATTTTCTCGGCCACCAAAAGCTTCCAAAAGACTATAAAAAGGCGAGAGGACTCTTCTTTTTTCATTCTTTTCCTTATGTGTTTTCTTCTCCGGTCAAACATCATATTCTTCGATCATTTCTTTTTCTTTAGTCTCCCCCCTTCTCTTTTCAGGTACTCCCTTTTTCATAATGTCTTATCTGAGGAGGGTTTTGTGCGCTTTGACAAGGGCAAAATGTTGTCTCACCTCATTGGTGACAGTTCAAACGATGACCTTTCTCACCATCATAGTGACTTTGATGTTGTTGATGACCAAAGGTCTAGTGTTGTGGTTGGTGACGTCATTGCTATTGTTGACGTCATTGCCACCGTCTGTCCCAGCATAGGAGTGTACGAGGCCAAGTCACCTTTTTCAATTCCCCCCATAAATGTCATTAGCTTGGACTCAGAGGCTACTACTATGCATGTCATAGTCTCTCATCTAGTTATTTGTCCTTCTTTGCTTCTTCCCAGAAAACCTAAGAAAGCAAAAAAAAGTAACCTTATATAACTATTTTTGGTTACTCTTAGGTTTATAATGAAGTTGAAAGCTAGTCTACTAGCTTTTTGACTTTTGATTCAATTATCAACTTCTTAGAAGAAGTCAAGTTTTGTCACATCGATAGTCCAAATGTGATGATCATTGATTATTGTCTTAAGAGTAAACACGTCTTCATGCGTTCCTACTCGGCAAAGATGCACTTCATGTATATGTATTCCTCTATTTTTTCAAAACTCCACCTCATTGTTCCCTTTGGCAAGTTTAAGATAGATATGCTCCAAAAGTTGAATGTCACCCCTACCCAGTTGCATTCGAATGTTTGGGCGGCCACATGTGCCTTTAGGGTTTTATGTGACGAGTTCTTTATTACTTTGATAGCCCTGATATTCCTTCATCACTACAATGTGAAGGAAAGTAATATGGGTGGGTGGGTCTCCCTTATCGGCATTCTCGATAGGGCTGTCATTGGTCCCTATAACACCTCTTACAAAAATTTCAAGGGTCACTTCTCTTGAGTTTGTCTTGGGGTTGAGTTTATGCCAAATTACTTTACTCGGCAAGGGACGACTTGTTTCCCTTTTTATTGGACTTCTTCCCCCTATAAGGATATCACAAAACTTGTGGTATACATGTATTCTTCTGACCAGGACGATATGGTCATACTTCATAATTTCCCAAAGGCTCTTCCTTGCAAGACCCTAGTGGACATGCCTTTCTCCAAAACTCTGATTTCCTAATGAGATTGTGAGTATTTTCTTTGTTTGTTTTTTTGCTTTCTTTGCCGAGTTCTAACACTACCTTTCTTATTTCACGAATTATGCCCAAGATTAATTACCAATCCGTCAAAAAGGCATAGGCCGAGACGGCTAAAGCCAAGAAAGAAGCGGCTGAGGAAGCTAAGGTTTACAAGGGCAAGATGGATGTTGTGGTGGAAGACCAATGGGTACCTCCTCCTCCCCCCATTAGTCATGATGCTTCTAAGAGGACAAATGTGGGTCCTTCTCATCACGAGGCTTCGATTAAAAGGCTAAGGGTGGAGCCAATGCCGGTTGCAACTCCTTCCCCTGTCAAGAGTTATCCGACCTTCATTCTATGAAGGAGGGAGTTAACTATTTTTTGGATAAAGACTTCAACCCCCATGCTCTCATTCAATCCTCCATGCTCAGCCAAGCTGATCGTGATATGTTGAGGGAAGCCAGTTGAAGCATAAAATATGTAAGACTCGCATAAGGGCATATGTACCCCACGCAATAGTAACAGTCGACTCGAAGTCCGAATATCGAACCCAAACGACCAGTGTTATTTTCAATAAGTCAAGTTTATTAAACTAACAATTGAGGTGATTAAAAAGAGGATTTAAATATTTTATAGTTTTGGTTTTTAGAAGAAAACAAATAAACTAAAGCAAAGAGAGACTTGAGTGATGATAAGAGTGATCATGGGTTATGATTCACTAGTACCAATTTTCCCTAATCAAAGTCACAATGAATTCCTTCCCTGATTAATTACCAATTCTCAAAATCAACTAAACCCTATGATCAAGATTAGAAGATTCTCTTTTCCTTAAATCAATACCCCAATGATCATGGATCTATCAATTTAAGTCAAAGTATAAAATCAATTATAGGGGATTAATTAAATATTAGCTAATCTATCAGAGATTACCCAAATAGTTTGATCATGCAATTTGGTGCAAAACATTCTCTACCTAAATCTAGCAATTACATGCAAATGATCACTACCAAATAAATAGTAAAAACAAGGAAGAAAATAAATTAACATAAAACAATAAGGAGTTCTATTAAGAACAAGGAGATGAATACATTTGGACAGTTACATCAAAACTCCCAGACTAGAGGGACTAGCCACTCATGATCAGAGAAAAACTAGCAATCATATATCAAATAAACATAGACGTACCAATAGGTAGGAACAATGATCACTATCCGTACTAACAATGTTGTCCATGCTTCATAGCTCTCAAAATCCCTCAAGATTCTCTCAAATTCGTAAAAAGATAAAAGTGACAATATTTATTTGACAAAGTCTAAAGACCTATATATAGCTTCTAAAGATATTAGTCCAAAAAGGCGCACTACGGTCATGGTAAAATCTACCACAGTGATGGTCGAAAGTGCACTAAAGCTCAAATGGTTAACCATGACCCTCATGAATTACCCACGACAATGGTGAATTTACCATAGTCATTGTCAAATCGTTGATGTTATTTTGGATGGTTGTTATCTTCTTATTGTGGTTGTGCTACTTACCACGACAGTGATCAAGTGCAGAGTGTAACGACCCGCCTTATCGCTACGATATCACTAACTCTTAATCGTGCATATCTCAATTTTAATAAAAACTTCATTAATTTGATTATGAAAATGGTAGTAAATTTTTCAAGATAATACAATTATCATACACATATTGTAATTACATTATTAAATACCTATGTACATATATATTAAATCAGTACATGTCATCCACATGTTAGAACTTCCTTTGGTTTTACATGTATATACACCTGAAATTACATATCTAACAAAAAGCCAAAGAACTAACTAAGAAAGAGTTAATTAACAAAACACAACTCTTTCTCCAAAAAGAAATCCAACGTCATCACGTAGGCTTGGCTGCTCCAACAAAAAAGAATCTCCTTCCAAAGTCACCTACTACTGCTCATCTACTCACATGAATGAAAGTTCACGATCATCACAAGTACCAACCACACGGTACAACAAAAGCAATGGTGAATTTATTATATAAAACCAATAAGCATCAAATAACAGCAGTTGGGAAAGAAACAACATTACTCACCACAATCATTAACAAAAATCCATTATTCCAATACACGCTTAACAAACCAATCATCCAATGCATTTTACAACTCAAACAATCATGCACAGAATGATGCATGCACCTGACTCATCTATCAGCATGCAATGTGGTACCATCCTCATGAAAATAGTCTCTCTTAGGAAAATGATGCAGTAGCTTGTCGAGGTCACCCTATCGTGTACAGGCCGCTCCCCCCTCATGGTGATCAGCCTTGAGTCACAACGGAGTTCCAAACAGAGTGATGCCCCCCTAGTACCCCCGTACCTAATGCCACCATCCTATTTCCATTAATGCAAATGAAGTATGAAACATGGGCATCATCAATGTATGACCCGACTAGGAACACATCCTTCCTCGCAAGGGTAACCCATCATACACCCCCCATGTACATACATAACACCCCAATATGGGCTCACTGATGCACTGACCGTGGCTAGGAACACATCCTTCGTCACAAAGGTAACCAACCGGTCACTGCATCCCACGTGTACATACACATCATACAACCATGGGCACTATTAATGTATGACCTGGCTAGGAACACATCATTCCTCGCAAGGGTAACTGATCATACAGCCCCCGTGGATATCCATGTATATCCACATCACACAATGACAATCATGGGCACCATTAATGCATGACCCGGCTAGGAACACATCCTTCCTCGCAAGGGTAACCAATCATGCACCCCTCATGGGTGTCAATATATATCCATATCACATAATGACATTATTAGCATCAATATAATCTATTATCAATGTCATTATCAATATCTACATCACATCATCTAATTTCATCATCATACATATCAAAGTCATCTCATTTCAACATCATCAATTACATCAACATTATTTCATTTGTACATCATCAAACACATTATCAGTATCTCATTCAATCATCACCAACACAGCAATAACATCACATTTCAACATTATCAATGACATCAATATCACCTCATTCATCCATAATCCATATTACCACGAGATTGGTATTTTAGAAAAATTCTAAATTAAAGAGGAGGGCTACAATATAGAAAACACACTGTGATGCCCATTTAAAAATTTAATAAAGAATTAAATAGGAAAGTATATTATAAAATTTTGGGCAGAGTCTCCTCTATAATTAAGACTTTTCCCAAAAATCTAATCATTACAACAACAATATCAGTCACAGTTTTATCCATCTATAGTAAATTCATCGTATTCCACTAGTTTAAAACATCGTTTATCTTGAAAATGAGCGCACACAAGAACAAACACACATCAATCATAAATTCATCGCATCCCATTAGTTAAAAACTTATTTTTTTTCTTAAAAACAACACACAGTAGGGACAGACAGATATCCTCATAGTTAGACTCTCTAACCCCCAACTATGGTATCTAAACTATTCCCAACATAATAAACTCCCCTTACCTAACTAGGGGTTCTCCCTGTTATAGCCTAGCGATGTTGTTTCGCGATCTTTCGAATACGCGTATTTGTTCGAACTTAGAACTCTATATACCAGATCGAAGATAATTTAGTATAGATTTCAAAGGCAAGGTCAAAATTAACATTTGGGGTCAAATACCTACTCAGATCGAAAAGAGGCTAAACGGTGTTTTGGGAGTTCACATCAAAAGACATCATTTTGAAATTCCGATCACACCAATGTGATCGGGGTTCAACAAGGATTATAGAAATGACATCTATTTCATAAAAAAGAGACTTTTACAAATCTCATTTTCAAAGGATTTTCAAAGGAAGTGTAAAATTTCCAACAACAGTATCCAAAACATAAGAGACACTAAGAGAAGCTTAAACTAGCTAGAAGAAGACAAATGAAACCAATGTTACCTCAAAGAAACCAAGAAAGGAGGATTGGAGGCTCTGTTTTCTACCGAACTTCGAGAAGAGTTTCAAAGATTCCGCTCCGATTAAAGTGTTCTCTTTGTGCGGTGGTCTCGTGGCAAGCAACAACGGCCCGTGATGGTCACCGGTGGTCTTGGGTGGTGAAGAATGATGGTGGGAGGTTGAGGGAAGCTAGGAGGTAGAAGAGAACCTCCATTTTTGTGATTTATGCTACTGGTACGTATTTAGCACCACCTTGACTCGCCCAAGTGAGCAAAAATGCCTGCAAAATTCGCTTGGGCAAGCTGACCAAATTTTAAAATTTCTGCTTCTGTGAGAAAATTAATTTCTCACGTTCCAGACATTCTTTTTACAATCCCAATGATCAAACATTACACATGTGGGTTATGAACCCTTCTTTAAAATTTGAAGATGATCCAACGGTTAAGCAATTCATAATGGTGATTCCACTAAAACAGGTTTCAAGTCAAACTCAGAATCACTCAAATAAAACGTATCTCAAACAAACTTCACATAACTTGACCTCTACACCAAACAATTGCACATGGATAATTCACACAACATTTCAACTAATCCTAATTAATAAATTAATTAAATTATACAAGGAATACATCATACATATATTTTAAGTTATCAAAATGTTAGGGTGTTAAACAGAGTCTTCAAATCTTCATAAAATTATACAATTTTCAAGTCTTTCACTCAATTGAGCGGCTGTACTTCTGCAATTCAATTGGTATCCAAATGTAAGTTCTGGCTAGAAATATATGCAAAATGGCAAAAGAAATCACACAAAATATCACTCAAAAAGTGGTTTATCAACCTCCCCACACTTGAACATTGCTTGTCCTCAAGAAATTATTCCAATTCTCAATGAAAATAAATTCTCTTAAGTCAGAACTCATGCAATAGAAGTTCTCATTTATTCAACAAGTAAAACTCACACAATGAGGCATCAAAAATTCACTTAAGAATCCATTAGGCTTATAATTAACACCCAAACAATCTTTAAAAGCTTCAAGTTCACTCTAGTCACCATCTCTCAATGTTTTTACAGTATTATATAGATAGATAGTTACACTCAAGATCACAATTCAAAGAACAAGTTCACAACTCTGTAGATCAATAAACTCAATTCCAATGAATCCAAAAATTTCAATTAAGTGAGACATGTTAGGTTGTAATGGAGTCAAACATCTAATGTAAGTAGGTACTGAAAGAAATAGGCTAACAAAGGGTTTCACTTTTTCATATGAAAACACTGAGAAATTAGGGGAACTTCTACATGTTTTTGCACCTTTCTTTTTCATTTAACTTTTGATCCTTTTTTCCTTCTCTCTTCTTATTTTCTTTAGGGCACAATAATATATATATATATATATATATATATATATATTCTTTCATTTTTCTTTCATTTTTGTTTTTCCTTTTCTATTTTCTTTTCTTTTTTTTTCATCAACCCCTTTTTGTCTTTGATTTCACTTAAGAGGAGGACTTAGAATTTATTCACTGGCACAACCTACGATGTGTATTAGTTTCCCGTTTCCTCACATAAACAATTCACACAATGATTGTTCAAAGACCAAAACGAATTAATCATTCAAGCTCAAAGTGGTCAACTAGGAGGAAAACTAATCAAAACAATTCATAAGTCTCAAGAAAGCCTATCAAAGTCTCATCTTTTTAGAAAATTCAGAATTTATTTGAGGATATGCATACCAAAACAGATAATAGAACAATAGCAATGAAATGATCAATTCATCCACACTAAAAGAATCAAAGCTTAATACTCACATTTTTTAGGGCATGCATGCTAATGTTCCTTGTGTGTGTGTGTATATATACTCGACCGATCACCCAGTACAGAGGCTTTCCGAGTCCGAGTAATACAAAATATCATATAAAAAATCTAATGAAAAAAGGTATATATTCTAATGGAAACAAATATATATTATGATTTTTTATTAATTATATTATGATTTTTTATACATTGGAAAATAGATATGGAATATGAAATATTTTAAAAGTTTAGAAGTTAGAAATTTAGTGAAATTTTAATAAATTTTAATTTAAAAGATTTTTTAAGATATGTAACTAGGGAATAGTGAAAAACTTGATTTATTTTTCAACGTTTTACAAAAATTGAAGTTTCTTTAATAAATGTTAAAGAAGTTTTAAAACAGTGAAAAATGTGTTTTTCTTTCTAAACTTTTGATCAATTATCAAGGAGTTTAGCTTAATTACTTAAGTAGAATATGTAAACTGTTATAAATTTCCTTGATACTATCTTTGATAACTACCAATAAAAAAGAAAACTTTGGATCGGTCTTAATCCAAAAATAAAAAATTACTTACACAAAATAAGAAGTATCCTAATTTTTGGTGGAGTGATATAAATAAGATATTTTAAAAACATGTCAGTGAAATAAACTTTGTATTTAATTAACATATTACAGAATAAAATTCAGAATTTTTAATAAAAATGTTGAATGTAACTTTGACAATAAAATAAAAATAAAAAATACAAATATGTTAAAAATAAAAAGTAAATGAACTAAAGTTACAAACTCCTTGTGTGTGTGGCTACGTAAGAAAAAGATATCAACTCACAATGATTTTACAAACTCCTTGTAAAAATAACCTTTCTCTTTTTATATTATCCTCTATTATTTAATGTTTTTACAAATAGTTTCTTTATCAAGTTTAATTTTAATTTGTAATGTGGTAACCAAATATAATATTTATTTATATGACATGTTATTAGAAATTCTCATTGATCAAGTTATATCTATAACTATAGATTTTTTAATGTAAACAGAAGTAAAATATATTCATGTTTATTTCATAACTGTTTGTTTTTTTTCTGAATTAACTATTTTTTAAAGTTTCAAACATCATACCTGAAATAGTGAGAGAAGATAACTCAAAAGATTTTATCTTCTTTTTTAAATAAAAAAAACTTAAATGCTGGGGATAAAAACTTAAACGACAATACGTTTTCAAAAGAAACAAGAAGCATGAATAGACAAATTAAAGGATCAACATTCCCCACCTTAGGTACTCTCTTTTAAACGTACGTTTATATGTGCTGCTGTTCAGATTCGAACTCTTATAAATTAATGCAAGTTAGCTTCTTTCATTCGTTAATGTAGAAAGTGATGCCTTGCCAACTACACTAATGTATGCATACATCCAATAAAATAAAATTCATTGTGTTTGGAAAGCGTTAACTAATTTCACTCAATTTTATAATGATTCGTTGGCAAATGAATTGGCCGGCATTCCCACAGGATCTAAAGCATGTCTTGTTCATGTTTCTCTCTCTCCTCAAAGCACAATGATGCATAGATATGTGCAAAAATAGTTAAGTAATAAATTATTCAACAAAAGTAACACAGGTATTTACGATAAATACTGATTTTTATCTCTAAAAATGTGTGAATCTGATAGATAAGTCCTTAAAATAAAATTTTGAATTTAATCCCCAAGTGAGCAAAAAGTGTAACAATTACACTACATGATAACTCAAAACTAATTAGCAGAAGACTTTATTTAATTCCTTTAAAACTCTTCCATTAATTTAATTATGAAAGTACTGGTAAACTTTCATATTTTCAAGGTCAGAGTGAAGACTCAAAATACAAAGGTAAAACATCATGTGATATTACTGTACAACATCGGAGCAACTCAAAAATCCTCAAAACATGCATGTAAACATATACAATTCTATAAAGGTAAACTTCATAAACTCTAAGTCAGTTAATACTATACAAGATGCTAAGAAAGAAACAACTGACAAAATCACATATTCACTTTCAGGTACACATATCCATAAAGTCTCTGAAGAACACGGGGTCACCTCCTAGTCATTTGCTCCCCACGTACGTCAAATACGGGATCATCACGGGCACAAACTGTACGTGCAATAACGCAAGAGTAAACTTAACAAAAAAAGCATATTAAAATAGTATACCACTTAACAGTTAAAGCATAAACAAGTACCATCATATACATATAGAACGTAATATTCTAAAATCATTCTTAAAGCATAAATCATAGAAATTCATATAACAAAACATATCTCATAATAATCATCAATTCATCAACCATCACATCAAGATTAAATCATTATACACCATCATCCTCCTCAGTTAATCAATCATCATCACCATGACTCATCCATTAAACATCATCATCATCATCAGTCCATCAATCATTGACATCAAAGACAGACTTGATTCCATGGAGATTTACACTACATGAGCGATAACCCAAGAATATCCCTTAATATAGTTGCATTCTTCGATCCGGCCATTCAGGGAGACCAAGATTAATCCTGCAAAAAAAAGTGTGATTTTATTGAAAATGGATGAATGTGAGTAGTGGTTTACTTTGGCAAGGCTTGCAATGACCTTAATCTATCTAGGAGTTTTCCTACACATCCACTTTATAGGCTCTTTCACCATTAGCCACCATCGACAATCTCCATCACTAGATTAAGGGCCTTGTTAGCACCCTCAACTTGCATGCATACTCACAACAACAATAACAAATAAATTTGGATTCTTGAGGTTTAAGATATGACACCTTCGTACCCACCAGCTCACTCATGGTCAGTCTTAAGGATCCAAGTTTCATCATTAACAAAAATATATTCCATATACATTGAAAAGTCATTAAACCTCTTAGGAAAAAGTTTTCAACACTCTGACACGTCATTCAAAGTCAAAACCTAGGGTGGTACTTAGGAAGACACCTTACTAAGCACAACCCCGCGATTGCTTTAGTGAGGCAAAGTTTTGTAGTGGAACTCACCCTCCCAAGTATATCATTTTCTTTTCTACAAAAATCTTCATGAAGGTCATAACTAACCCTTCCAACACACATGGATGGTTACAAGGCAAGATTATCATACATTATCAACATCACTACATTCACCTCATCAAACAATGTTCATATTATTATCAAGAAATCAGCCAACATAACTCAAGCCATTCATCGGTTACATAATTATTTCATCATCAATATAATATTCTCGACAACAACATGATGATAACCAAAATAAAATCATAGACCAAACCACACATCATAAATGTGCATCACTTTATCATTATAACAACTCTATATTAATTCAATCCATTATGCATATCTCATTCAACATCTCATCAATTTATCGTTCACATCTTGTTCAATTCCACATCAAGTCATCATTCATATCATTCTCACCATTCATGAACACTCATGTAGTTCATCTACACCTCATGAGACTTTTCACTCTACAAGATCTCATAATCAAACACTGAATCTCAACATATGAATGTGAATAAACTTGCATAAAAAGAATTCAAGAAATAAAAGAGAGTCTTAATGTCTTGCTTATAAATCTAAACTCAGAGGAAATACAAACAAAAATATAATTAAGAAGAGTTTAAGATTCATTTTCACCTCAATGAGCTTGGAGTTCGTCAGGATGAAACAAGGACTAGAGACCTCACTTAAATTTTCACTATAGCTTGACAGATTCTCGTTATAATGAAAATATGTGATTTTAGCCACAGTAAAAATAATTTTAGCTAGGGGTGTAAGTGGCCTATGTTGGGTTAAGTTTTATCTATTTTTCAATCCAATCTGATTAAACTTAATTGGGTTAGATTGGATTGGGTTTACCATTTTTATTTTGTCAATCAAACCCAATCCAAATTTAATTAGGTTTGATTGGATTGGTTATTGGGTTGAGTCATTAAAAAATTGTCACCTCTTTAAGTCTTAGAAAAATAATTAAGGAAATCTTCAAATTCAAAAATAGTAAGGATTTTTTTTTTAGAATAGTAAGGATATTTTTAAAAATCAATATTCATAAAATTTTGTATTATTCATATGATAAGCAGAAAAAATCATAAATAGATACTCACAATTTCATTCATAAAAAAATGGATTACCTTATAATAAACAAAAAATATAAACTCCAAAATAATTTACCTTAAGATAAAAATGTATTACTTGGGAATGAGATGTGTTTAGTATAGAGTTTCTATATTACTAATTTAATTGTGTGCAGATTGAATTGGGTTGGGTTGAGTTTGGACCGGATCCAAAACTCTAAACCCGTCACCCAATCCAATTTTAATTGGGTTCATTAAACTAAAATCAATCCACAAAAATCTAATTGGGCTGGTTTGGATAGGGCGGATTCGTGGATTAGGTCTAATCCGCTTACACCTCTAATTTTAGCCATGCAAAACATGGTCTGCAGAATCACAATTTTCTACTATTCTTGTCCTTCTAATAAGTTCTAATCCATATTCAACTCAAATCTTTCATTTCCAAACATGAATATTGAATTAAAACACCATTAATAATCTAAAAATAATGATCCAACACATCAAACATAAGATTAAAATAGTTTAGAGCTTCTCTTACCTATCAAACTCAAGGAACTTTCTTTGAGATCAAAAAAGGAAGGAAAGTAGTGAAAACAATAGGAATACACAAAATAACCAAGAAGGGGTGAATTGGTTTAAACTTGGTCTTTTAAAATTCTTTAGAAAATCAGAGTTAAAGGATCTTAATCACAATTAAAACAAGAATGCCTCAAATCAATCAAACCATCAGCACAATAAAACAATTACTTAAAACAAAACTTGTTGAGTAATGTAGATATCACCAAGAACCATAGATCAAGATAACAATAAGAAATTAAGGAATAGAGAACAACACAAGAATTTATATTGGTTCAGTTCTGAAGAGAAGCTACATCCAGTTCTTCTAATCAACATAAGATTAGAGTTCGACTATTATCAAATTTAAGTTCTTACAAGCTTTACAACAATCACCCTTTATCAAACCTAGATAAAGAATAGAAATCTAAAACCATACTAGACTCCTAGTGATCAAGACATAGAAAACCCTTCTCTACTCTTCCCTCTAGAGAAACCTACTCTAGAAAAAGCTTCAAGAACCCTTTACAATAGTTACAAGCAACCAAGAATTCAGAAACGAAATTACAACAAGAGTTAATTGAGAGAGACAACCTGAGGATCCAATGAATATGAATGAATATGATTTACCAATAAGAGTTGAAATGAAGAAATCAATTTCAGACCTTTCTATCCAAAAGCTTCTTTGAAAACCTTGCCCAAGAAAATCTTTCAACACACCATGAAGATTTAAAAGAGTGGGACAAGAACTTATCTAACTTAGAATATCCTTTCTAACTTTAAGAAGTCTTATGAATGCTTTGAAATTTTGAAGTCAAGAAGTGTTAGTTTTAGAAAAACTCACAAACTATTTATAACCAACTTAGATAACTGAATGTAATCAATTAGACCGCCATAATAATTGATTAAATTATCATATGTAATCGATTAATCTTCCAGATAATTGATTAAAATGTTCTTAGCTCAATCTGGAAAATGTAACAAACAAAGTAATCGATTAATATGAGTCGTAATCGATTAAATCAGTCATGTTCAGTTTTGGATTTAGCTTATGTAATCGATTAAGACTGTGGTAATCGATTAAGGCAGTCATGTGCAATTTTCAGAATAAGCCTAGGTAATCGATTAAGACAGTCATGTGTCATTTTTAGAATAAGCCTAGGTAATAGATTACAGAATGTGGTAATCGATTAAGGCAATCATGCATGTTTTAGAAATACTACTATGTAATCGATTACTATTTGCTTGTAATCGATTAAAGTGTTCTTCATGGCTTTTCCAAAAACAAACAGAAGCTGGTAATCGATTATATCCTTGTGTAATCGATTAAGGCAGTGATATTTTGTTTTTCCAAAAACTTAACCATGAGTAATTAATATCTTTTGAAAAGATGAACGACTTTAATGCTTTAGTAAATTATGTATGCATGTTAATGATCATGTTCATGCAATGCAATGATCATAAGATCAGTCTCACATACACCTAATCAAATTACAAATGCCTTGGCTTGTGAAAAGCTAAAATCTTTCTTCTAAGGCACAAGCTTCATCTTTTACTTGATCTTCTTCTTGCTCCCCCTATATCCAACAAGTAGGAGACATTAGCTCCAAGGTGCAAGCTTTCCCTCATTCCTACAGTAGTTATACATCACCCACACCACCCCAACCCCAAAAACCAACATAAAACATGTCAAAACCTTGAAAGATAGCACTTTTATAAAGCTTTGAAAAGTATCAATGGAGAAAAATGAAAATAAAGGATGAGAGGGAAAAAAAGGAGGGTCTCTTACCTATGAAATTCGCCCAAATTTGAAAAAGAAGCTCAGCCACAAGGCCCTTTGTACTAGGGTTTTAAGGCGTCACACTCTTTAATGGTAAGTTGTCTTGGAGATGAAGAAAAGAATGAAATGAAAGTGTTTGGGTTGTGGTTCAGCTTTGGATCAATAGTGTTGAATTTGTTACTCTCCCTCTTCTTTCTATATGTACCATACTACTTCCTAGACTCACCCACTCAATTAATCTGTATCACTTAAAGCTCATTCATCTTAGCTCAAACACCCTAAAACTTTTTATTCAAACTCAAACAAGGTTTTTCACATATGTAAACATAACATACATATAAGTATTACACATTATCATCTGATAATTAACTGATTAAGTCACTTAAATTAAATTTAATTATTCTTACAATCTAATTAAAATCACTTAATTGGACATTATGAAAAACATAGTGTTATCGGTCTTGTGGACAATTTAGTAACAAATTGATCCTTGAACTTTGCAACTTAATAGCAAATTGATCATCGAAAAATACAACTTAATTGTTAAATTGGTCTTTGAACATTATAACAACTTAATGACAAAATGATCTAAATATTTTGACAACATGATCAATCTGTCACACTTTATGTACATTCAGAGACTAAATTTAAAATTTTCATCTTTTAGGGATCAATTTATTAACGTCTTACACCTTGAGGGACCAAAATGAAAACATTTACCTAAAGTATTTCACATATTTTTGTTATTAGTAGTGCGAAGTATTTACTATTTTATTAATGATTAATTTCTGTTAAAAAATTTAATTAATCACTTTTAATGGAGACGCTTATTTTAATTATTTTTTATTTATAAAATTTAAATCTGAAAACTCAATTCTACTTAAACCGGTATTATTATGTTGGTGCAATATTTCGTAATTTGTGCATAAGCTATTGATATGGTGGAATTGGAACCGTGGTGGAAAATTCTGATAATAGTTGGTATGGAATTTGGAAGAACCATGTTTAAGAAACTAATTATTAAAAATATAATTAACCATATTAAGTGGAGAGTCCAATATCGTGTTCAGGAAAAAATTAGAGAGTTCAATATCATATAAATTCAATATAAAATTTATACTTTCAATGTGGGACTTGAGTCCCATGCTTGAATACTTACAAGTTGCATCTCACTCCAAATTTCAAATAGCCTCGTTAAGATTTGTGTTTTCTAAAACTCAAAGTATCCATGTCATTACTGTAAGTCCTAATTGGCAAACAGTTAGTGAGTAACAAAGCATGTGATGTAGCATTATGATCAATGTGTGTCGTGTAAAGATGTATACATGAAAAACAAGGGTCATGCTTCGTTTTCTTCTTTGGACCTCCCACATAAAGAGGGGAAGATACTTTTTTTTCCTTTTGATTAGTTAGGTGTCATTCAAAACCAAATAACTTGTATTCTAGATTGATAATCATGACAATTAAACTCAAAATATATATGAAAATATAAAAGAAAATGGAAAGGATCTTTACTATTTGCCACTTGTGTATACACATTCAATGATCCAATAATGAAATAATGGAAATAAGAAATTATAAATAATTATAATTAACGTAGATTTTGTTTGTCTCCAAATAATTATTTGTATTTTTATTAGTACTTCCTCCCAAAATGTGGACAAGTCGAGGACATCAATTTTGGATATGATAAAATAATTGTGTATTGTAATTTACTTGGTTATTATGGGCTTTATTAGGTAACTAAAGAGATAAACAAGTCAAATTAAGTTACATCGAGGTAAAATCTTTATCTAAATTGATAAAAATATTTTATTTTGGGTTGAATTAGGTCTAATGACTCATATATTTTTTGACAATTGTTATTTTCACTTTTCTTTTTAATAACACATTCTCCTTTTTTTTTATTTTCCTAAATTATATATTCTTGTAAATGCACACTCCTCCCTCATTAGTCATCACTTTATCTTCAAATTTAGCAATTGCATCAAACCCCCGATGTTTTGCCTTGTGTGCCTAGAACCCTACCATGCATCTCAACATATACTAGAGGCATGTTGAAGAAAATCTCAATCCCGTAAACCCTCAACCGTCAATCTTGTTGTTAATTGATTCACCGCACATGGCAACGAATTTTCTGTAAAATTTTTACCTCAGTTATAGGTAGTGTCGCATTGTTAATTGATTCGTCGAACTGGGGAAGTAAGCAATGTTTGTCCGCAGTATAAACCGTTCAAGATTGTCTTGAAACCTGCAAATTAACTTGATGCACAAGCCAACAATTTCTGACTCTCTACTCTCTATATAGCCAGTATAACTACATTGCAATCGATTGAATTTTTAATTATTATCTTTATGCAAAAGTAAATCAAATATGTAACTCAAAAGAAGGCATAGACTACGACTTAACTTTACAAAACAACAAAATGAAACAAAAACCCCAACTCTTAAGAGCTAGTAAACTTGGTAACCGCCTTGGTCCATTCAATAATGACAATTGCCTAGAAACAAATTGACTATTAATAATAGGGCTTAATTCGGAAACAATTATCAACATGGTAAAGTTGCTAAATTATCAGAGGAGTAAATAACATGAGTAAATTATCAACTTGGTAAACTTACTAAAACTTGCTAAATTTGCAGACAAGGGAAGTGTGTGTTTTCCTGAAGAACATGAGGGAAAAAGTGATGAGGGGGAGTGTGCATTTATAAGGGTATTTTAGGAAAATAAAAAGAAAATAGAAGTGTATTAGTAATGAGGTAATGTGGAAATAACAATTGTCTATTTTTCTTGTAAAATCTAATTGAATAAGCCCAATCAAATAACAGGTTAGATTGAGTCCAATCTGTCAGATCAAAAACTTATAGGGTGTTTGTTTCATAGAATTTTTTAGTTCACACAAATGTATAAATGAGAATATTTTTTCATGTTTGTTAGATGGTAACAAAAAAATTGTCGGATATGTTTTCTTCTCAAGAAAATGATATTCCTATTTGATGGAAATCCTATTTTTATTGTGTAAAAGTTTTATTATATTGTCACTACATATACCCTCAACCCGCTACCTCTCTATCTACTTGCAATTTTATTCCCGCTATGGTAACATTTATAGTTAAATCATATTTCTCTTTGATATAAGCCTGTATTAGGAGGCTATTTTAAAAAAACTGTAAGTAGTCAGTGTTGTGGGTTTTGGCTAAAATAAGCTTTCTATGTTTTACTTCTTGTATCTAACTAGCAACACATGAAATCAACTTTTGCTTATCATATATATATAAATAATATTACATGAACAATTTGGATCATTAGATTCACGAGTGAAAAAAAATTGTTATAACAATTTTGGAATAGGGATTTTCCTAGGATTACGAATCTCCTACTCTAAAGCATATAAAGTATATTTTGCCCTTGTTCTTGGGTGAGGCATGGTTTATATAGAGTTTTTTTAATTGTGATAAGATAAAATTATATTTGATCTTTAAATCATGGAGATAAGACATAATTTGGGAAATATACTATTATATTTTATCTCCATATAGATATGAGATACAATTACATTAGGATGTGTTCAAATATAGTTAAGATATAGTTAACATGTGATAATATACGATCTGACAATAAAGATCGATATAAGGCTTATTGGGCCAGATGTGGTTGGCCCACTGGATTGGGCTAATGGCTTATTCCATTGTGCTGAGTCCAATGGAGACCAAAAGGTACTTACTTCCTTAAGCTTGAGTAAAAAGTAAGAAGAGTCTATAGTATGAAACTATTGACTAATGGTTTAGTCCATTGAGCTTGGTCCAATGAAAATCGGAAGGTACAAAGTCTTTTAAACTCAAGTACGAAAAATCTAAATTCTAAAGTTTTTAATCCATTAGGCTTGATCTAATGGAGACCAAATGGTACACAAACAAAAGATCATGATAAAATTTGAACGTGTTAGTGAAATCCAACCAAAGAAACACCAAAATTTAAACCAATGTATTTGAGTTGAGTCCAATTTACAAATTAGTCGACATATGAACACCTCTAACAAGTGACTTGATGTGTTGATGTCGAAAAATTACACAAATTTCTTATAATCAGATTTGTAAGAAACAAAATAAAAGCGGAATAATTATACCCAAAATTGATAACTGAGTTCAGCCAATTATGCCTATGTTTCATGTTGATGCAGGCATTTGATTGAAAGAGAAAATTATATAATGGATATTTACAAAACACTCAACTCACAGCTCAATTATACCTAGAAAATATAAATATTATTTTCTCTCACTAGTACTCTCCCTCCTCCCTCTCCCTGTACCTCTCCCTCCCTCCTATTTTTGTTCTATCCAACACTAGAATGATTTTCCGTTGTTTTCAAAAAATAAATACGCTTCATTCATTTTATTAGGTTGAACAGTTGAGTTGATGGAACATGTTCAATGTTTAACTGAGGAGCCCTGCTAACTGTTTGCACTGCCGTTCTACACTCGTGGTTGGGGGACATTACTTATGTTTTTACAAAGATAAGAGTATCTTTATATTGATCCGTTATTTCTAACCCATCGTTGTTTAATATAATGCATTATTAAAAAGTAATGATGTGACATATAAAGAGTATGAGATAGTTATTTACAAAATTGATTCTACCGTGTTACGGACAAAAAGACCGACCACCTTGGGTATAAGATAAAAGTATGCAACTCAGAAGTACTGTATGAATTGATGTACATGTACAAATGTACTCATACAAATTCATGGCCATTGAAGAGGGAGCGAAGTTGCTTGTAGGGATGGAATTCATGCGAAATTTGGCAAAGTACTATAATGTTCCTTTTTTATGTTTGTGATTTAAAAAGCATTTGTCGCTAGGTAGGTACTTATGCGAGTAAGTAATTAATGTCTATCTTTATATTATACAGATAGATATCTAGCTATTGATACTCAATTTTATTATTCACACTTTAATTAAATAAAAATATTATTGGAAAAACATTAATTCACATTTGTTGTAGTAGAAAGTAGAGGAAGCAACAATTATTAAAGAAAAATATGGAGGAAAAAAACCCCTTCCTTCCTTTATTTGAAAGAGCATTTACTAGAAAGGAAGAAAAAATAATTATACGATATTTTTAATTTTTATTTTTTTCTATTTTCATATTCTAAACTAAACTAAATACATCATGTGTGTCTTAGGTAAATATTTTTTCTTCTCACTTTAGAGAAAAAGAGAATGAGAGAAGAATTATATGAATATAAAGATAACAATGTCCTATCAACAGTATTGAAAATTCGTCGAGTCACCATCCACGTGTTATTGTGTGTTGCATTTTGCCCACACACATCTTCGATTCAAATTTTTATTGCCTCTCTCTCTCTCTCTCCAAAGCATGAGCTTATTATTTGGGGGGAAATAAAAAACCTCCCCCTACCCGTGCAAAGTATGGGTGTTGCTCTAGTTTACCATACATATGTTCTTTTTTATTTGGGATATTTCTATTTTTTTTCATTTTTTACACAATTAAACAACCTAAAAAATGTATAAAAAAAACCTAAAATATTATTTCACTTTTTATTCTCTTTCCTTTTACTTTTTTCCTCTAACTTTCCTTCTTAGATCAAACGTACCATTAGAGGTAACAAGGGAAAAGAGATAAATAATAAATATGATTGATGATATATTTATGATATGGATAGATAGATTGAGTGAGAGAGAAAAAAAAGATATGTGTAATGTGTGAAGGAACGGTTTGGGTAGTGAGAGAATCATTACATTTTTTTTGGGAGAAGGAGAGAAATATTACTTAAATTTTATTTTATACTTTAATTAAAAACATAAAACTGGTAGATTGTAAATACTAATTAGTGACACTCCTTAACTGATAAACTTGAACAAAAAGTGTAGGTAAACCATAAAGAATAAGATATTAGACACCAACAGTAAGTAATTGCGGATTTCAATAATTTTGAGATTAGAAAATTGTCATTACAAATAATCTGTAAGTTGTGACTGTAAAATTATATATATAGTTATAGGCATAATATTTGTTTTTCTAAAATTTAATATGATAAATAATGTACTAGTCTGGAGACGGGTGGAGTGGGGTAGACACAGTATCCATACTTCTATTCATCATTACAAATATTTAAATGTAAATTAAAATGAAGTGACCATGTTATGCATGAATAAATAATTTTTTAATGATATATAAAAAAAATTAAAATAATGATTAAATAAGATTATATTATTATATAATGTTAAATTTCGTTTTCTACAATTTAGCTATTACTTTTCATTTTTTTAATGTGAATTCGTTACATATATAAAAATTAGGATGAAAATTTTAGTTGTCAATTTTCTCACAAATATCACCATCTCATTATCTTTTTCTAATTTCTTTTTTTTTTATGTTAATATATGGATCTAAAATTTTAGGATGAAAAACATTTATTGGGTTATAATGCTAAAGTTTTTAATTTTTGTTATTACAAAGCTAACGTTTTTAATTAGTATGTAGAAACATAATTCTTAAGTTGATTTCAAGTGAATGTAATTTTGTATTCCGTTTAAATTGTATAATTTTGGTGCTGAAATTTGTATTGCATTTAAATTGATTTCAAATTAAATTATCTTTCTTAATTGGATGTGACACTAATCAACTATATATTCATGAATAAATTTGCAATCATTAATGAAATGTTTAATCAATTGATAAACTATATTCAAGAACAAATCGATAATTTTAGTTATTACCTTAAATATAAATTCGACGATGAATTTATGTTAAAGTATTACATAAGTATTACATTTATAAATAAATAAATAAATAAATATATATATATATATATATATATATATGTCATCAATATGTTTAGTAATGATAAATAAAATTATATGCATTTTTTTGGTGTTGTTAATTTTTTTTCTAAAGTTTATATTCAATTTAAATTGGTGAATAATGTATACAAATTTTGTTAATCAATCATAATAATTTCAATTATTATAATTTAAAAAATAAATTATTATTATTATTATTATTATTTCAAATAAATTTATTACATAAGATTCTTGAGAATGTCACATGTATACTTTCCTTCTAAAGTGTATTCCTATGTATATATAGTATAGATGGATATCTATACTTGAAATGATATCCATTTAGTAAGTAATTCTCCTTTTCATAGTTTTTTTCTATGGAACTCATTAAATTCGAGTACGATTGTTGTTGTTTTTTAGAATACAAATATAAGATGAAGTCTTACATTTGATAGGAATGAACAAGTTGAATATTGTACAAGTGAAGAAAAAATACATAAACTTAAACTTTAAGATTGAGTTAAAATCTGATGTTAAGCTCACTTATGTAGTTACGCATAGCTTATTGGTTAAAATCACTCTGGTATTTAGTCCTCTCCAATGCATAATCTCCATTGTTGAAATACAAGCGTAAAGTAAAATCCTACATCCAACAAAAATAGAAAGGTTAAACATCATATAAGTGATAATAAGACTCATAAATATGAGTATTTTGCTCATGAACTATTGGTTAAATTTATCTAATATTTACCCCTCTGCTCAACTATTTTTTTAGGCAAGTACGATTGTTATTGATACTTGATAGTTGTTGCCCATGATAATCGAATTACCTTGCATTGATATGTATTCCCTAAAACTTTTTTTTATCTCATGCTCCAAATTAAAATAAAATAAATTTTTGAAAACTTTTGTGTTAAACCACTTCAAGTATAATAATTATATAATAAATATTATTTTAATATGTAATATTATGTGTTGTTTTTCTGTTGGTTTCTAAATTTGACTAAACAGGTGTTTGGTTTTACCTTAGAAAATTAGTTATAAGTTCAGAATTCTTTTTGAATATATTTTGACATGTTTGCTTACACATTGAAAAATAGTTTAAAATTGATTTTGGAATTGGAATTGATTTTGAATTGAATCAACTTTGATCATTTTTTGAGTTTGATTCAAAATTTTGTACTAAATTTTACTCAACTTAATTTTATAATAAAAATATAAAATTAAATATAAATCACGTCACTTTTAAAATTAATTTTAAAAAAATTAATTTTATTAACACTTGTCCAAACACAAACTAAGACTGTAACGCCCAGTATGCATCCGGTTCATTAACATTCATTTATGGTCGTTAAGCGCAGCAATTAATTAAAAATAATTAATTCGGAAGCAATAAACATAATAACGTCATCGAACGTCATCAACAATAACATCTTTACATTATGTATGGTAATTACACGCTTCATACAACCAGAGGACCAAATAAGCCATATAGATATATCAAAATAATGGCTGTACAAAATAAGGTATCATATACCCTGTCCTCTCTCCATACATCAGTATCTCTCAGATATACAACATGTGCAAAAAGCACACTATCTGTGCATCCTCCCCTCAGGGGTACAAATACAGGCATAACAAAAGAAATGAGCCAACATGCTCTCAAAATATATACGTAAGGTTCACACATAACCATATCACTACTCGGACCTCTTGCCCTGGGATCCACCATCCGCTCTCTGAGCATCATCTGCAAAATATAATCCCCACACACGAGGTGAGATACAAATCTCAGTAAACTCAGGATTCTTGGAGGTCTCTCCTCCCCCTGGTTCACTTCCATGACATACAGTATCAAAATTGGCATCACACCATCTAGCCATCAAGGCTCTCAAAATACATCACATGTATATCACAACACAGGTGTCATTCTGTTGGGCGCTACCAACATTAGGAATGCAACACAGATATAGAAAACATATACACATATAACATTGCCTGAGAAAGATCATCCACTTAAGGGCACATTCTCTCAGGACTCTACGCACATTGTCTGAGGAAGATTATCCACTGAAGGGCACATTCCCTCAGAACTTTATGTCAATGCCTGAGAAAGATCATCCACTGAAGGGCACATTCTCTCAGGACTTACTCTGACATATACGGCACTTCCGAGGGAAGATCATCCACTTAAGGGTACATTTCCAAAGGAAGTCCATAAACAATCTATTCTACTAGCCAGAGAATCTCATCAATCACACAACATATCATCACAGTGTATATCAAATACATGTCCTCAATCAAAGCAGTAACACACAATTTCAATACACATGCATCATGACATACAATACCATCACTCTCTCGGAGTATGGTGGAACACAGCCAATGGGAAACACTCCCAAGAACAAAGAGCTTACCTGCTCTCCGTGCTACACAGGCTCTCCCGGCTTCGTGGTCACAACCACCAGTAACCTCTGTATCACGCCCTACAAAAGGTATATAATCAATCAATAACAGTCCTCAACCGTTAGAATGAAAAGAAACTCAAATCTTTTCCACATAAACCTCTTCTACTCTTTTCTCTAAGTTATAAGGGCTAGTCACCTAATTGTTGACTTACAAACCCCCAACAAGATCTATCTTGGCCTAACTAAGGCACTAGAGTCTCCCTAAGGCTCTACATAACCCAATTCAAAGAGTTCAATACTCTATCCATGTCACATTTCAATGATTATCAAGGTAGCTAAAACGGTTACTTCAACACAATTTCACTGTTTATATAGTCTTCTAAATACATCATATGTAAGCTCTAATGTTCATACATACCATAACCTCATCAATTCAGCCCACATTATTCCTACACATACATTTCTTAGAGTCAAATTCCAAAGTCCATAAAATTAATATTTCAAGGCTAAACCTTCATCACAACAACCTCCTAAGCATACTTTTCCAAAGGACCCAAGCCTAATTTCAGCTCTAACTCAAATGGGTCACTATTCACCTCAAGAACAAATTCCTAAATAATCGGTAGAATTTGTGTTTCTTACCTCTAAATTGACAAGGAAGGCTAGAGGATCACTTCTCCAAGCTTGGGTGTCCGTAAATCGCCTCATTTCCCCGCCAAACTCAAGTTTGGTGAAGTTCCCTAGAGAAAATGATCTCTTCGTTTGATGGTTTTTAAGGAAAATGGAGGTTGGAATCTAGCTCATTGGATGATTTCCTTCAAGTTTCATGTTGGGTGTGAAATGTTTTGGTCAAAGAATGAGTTGGTATGAAGCTTCCAAGGCTTATCAATGGAGGAAAACGTTCAAGGAAGAAGAAGGTGAAGCTTTGGGCCCTAATTTCGTGAGAATTGGCCTTTTATAGTGGTCATGCCCACTTCCCCGCGCTGATCGCGTCAATTCCACGCTATCCGCGCCAGATTCCAGTGGAAACTGACTTCCTGGAGCACTTCTGGCACTAATGGCGCTACTCTCACACTAATCGCGCCAAATTCCAGAGAAAAATGGCCTTCTGGTGTATTCTCACGCTAACGGCGCCAGTAACTGGCCGTCGCTAATTCCGTCGCTAACGCTTTTTGTGACAGAATATTGTAAATTTAAATTTTTTTAAAGCTTGGTCATTATAAAGACTCAGCCTAGCTCCTCAACATGAGGATTCTCCTTCTTCCTCATAGCTTTCTAAGTTCTAATATACTAGTTTTTCCTCAGATTAAGAGTGAGTAGTCATAAAATTAAAAGATACTAGTTGAATGCTTTAGTCAATTGGCCTAAAAATAGGGTACAAATGCACCACTAGGCTTGTGCGTGGCTCAAAATTGGTAATGGAATTTTGGACCATCACAAAGATGTGTATTCAAGTGTAGGCATTTTCTTCCTTCACCAGCCCATTTTCTAATACATCATTCATATTTCATTTATTTCCAAAATACCCTTCCTTGTTTCTTCTTGTTGTTGTGTGATTCTTTATTGGAGCTTCTTCATTTTTGCATGTTCTTCATTTTTTGTTTGGCATTCGTATTTTCTTGTTGGTAGAGCTCCTTTTGGCTGGTGGTGGTTTCCTTCATTGTGTTTGGCTTCGTCATCGCGATGGTTTTCAGATAATCCATGGTTCAATTTTTTTTAATATCCATATGTATGCTTCATACGGATTTGCAATTTGTATGCTTAATATGAATTGCAATATGTATGCTTCATACAGATTTGCAATCTGTATACTTCATACGAATTTTGTTTTATTTTTAATTTTTTTCAAAAAAAATATAACTATTTTTTTACCATAGTGAATTTTTGTTACAAAAAAAATGACATAATAAATAAAATATTTATGTTATTATGTCATGATGTCACATAATTATAAATTTATAAGAATAAAAATAAAATATATAAATTTATAGGAAAAAATATTTCAGCTTTAAATTAATTTTTAAATAAAATTGAAAATTAAATATTAAAATTCATATAATTATTAATGTGATACACTTTTTACTAATAAGTTTTTACAAAATTTAATCATAAAAAATTATTTTTCATTGTTATTACCACGCTTTACTATAGGTTAAATTAGGTACTTAGCCCTCTAATGTATTTTTTAGATTCAATTTGGTTCTTTTATTTGTTTATTTATTTTCAAATTGAAAGATTTTTTTAGGTACTTTATTATTTGTTGTTAATGAATAATTTATTGAATTAATTATATGAATCAAACAAATTCCAATTTGAGACCAATTTTAAATGAATTGTATTAAAAAAATTGTATTTGGGTTGAATTTGTAATACTCCTATTAAAAAATGTATTGAAATTGTATTATATTAACACTTTAATGTTGTTAAATATTATTATTATGGTATGGTTTTTCAATGAATAATTTTTTTAGTGGTTTGTTAAGATATACAACAATGAGTGGATGTACGACAATATTATGTTTGAAGAAATTAATATGATGAAGACAATGGAGAGGAAGCTGCTGCATTTGAAAATTTTAATTGTGAGGTTGATTATTCTGATGCCTTCAATATGTGTAACTGAAATATGAGTGTATCATACAACTGCATGTTGAGGCATGTCAACATCAACAACTATTGTTGCAGATGGAGGTAGCATAGGTGTTGTATCATCAGGAAACACACATGGTGGATCTGGTAAAGGATGATGCACTATGGGAGGATGTCTAAGAGGCTCCCCAAGCTATGACAGACTCATCAATGGGTGAGATATTTGATGAAGCCAATCCATATATCCTGCAACACACTGACTCATCAATGGGTGAACTCGACACTTGGATTTACTATTTTATTACTGCTTAGACAAATTGATACGTTTGTCAAAGTGTTAACAAACATCCTCAACAACAACAGCACCTGCCCCTTGTCTTCGTACCGATGTTGTCGGCCTTCGACACTTAGGGGCTTCTTCTTCATTACCACTAACATCTCTACCTAAGGCTCTATCTACAACTTTGCCTAAAGTCCGACACAATCCTCTTGTTCCAACCATAATCTTCAAATTTTCCAAATTCTTAGTCTAACACTTCAAAGCAACTCAAAACTTCAAGAAAGTTCAATTACAAAAATTTACAACTAATTTCAGTTATTTTCATAAAATTCAAAGTTAAAAAAAAGCGCACACACATTAATTTATTAGAATGAATTAAAAGTTTAATAAATAAATAAAACACATACACATTATTTTATTATTATGAATTGAAATATTTTATAAAAAAACATTTATTATTTTGTTATTATCAATTTGAATTTATAAAAAAAAATACATACGAATTTATTTACTACTAGAAATTTAAATTTTTTTTAAAATAAAACACATGCATGTTAATTTATTAATTATTAAATTCTCTTAATTAATGTTTAAGTTCTTATTTTTTATTTTTGAACAACATTTTCTTTTATCCATATAAGAATTAAAAATAAATATCATAAAGTTTATATAACACATGTGGTAATCAATTTAACTATACCTTTTTAATTATTTTTGTTAATGTACATGTAAATATTTTGGTTAGAACCTAAAATGTGTCTAATAAATTATAATAACTATTTTAGATACTAATAACATAATTAAATAATTTAAACTAAATTATTGAAAATTTTAAAAAAAACACATACAGATTGACCAATCTGTATGAAGTCGGTAGGCTTGATATGGATTGCTCAATTTGTATGATCTATATGGATTTATGAATCCGTATCACGAAAAATTACAAATTGTAGGAAGCGAAGCGACAACTCACAACGACTAATTAATCAACAACGAACAACTAAGACGACCCACTCCTTGCCTTCTTGCACAACGTAGCTGGAGCAAAATACAAGAACGATGAAGAAGAAGAAGAAGAATGGTGCACTATGAGAAGAAGAAGAAGAAGAAGTGCAATCCGAAAGTCCATACTTAAGGTTAATGAAAAGGGTAATTTTGGAAATTCACTGTTTAGTGTAGGGTGTATTAGAAATTTTGCTGGTGTAGAAAGAAAACATCTCGAGTATAATGATCATATAATTACAGGATTCTGCCTTCATTCAAGGAAGAGGGCCTGGACCTGAGGATGAAATGGGTTGCAAGTCCGAAACAATTTTTGACAATTATGAGGCAAGAGCTGATAAATAGAGCCATAATAAAACATAAACATTCAGTATTTTCCTATAAAAGTTCCCAACATCCCTGAGGAGGCTTATAAATTATATGAATTATTGATTGGACAATTGAAAACTTTGTTTGAGAATGGATTGAAAAGAATGTATTAATTTTAAAAAGATTTTAAGTTCTAGTGAATATTATAACATTGAAGATTTTGATTTTTTTTTTTTTTTAAATAAAGAAATTGCTAGAAGTACAAAAAAAAATACGCCAGTAGAAATATTAAATTATATCAAAATATCATATTCTTTCAAATACATCCATCACTTTTAAAATAGTATTGACAATATTTCTAATTATCGTTATTTTTTAAAGTAGTTTTTTATAATTAAAATAACTCAAATTTTATTAATGCTATGTATGTTAAAGAATAGATTAAATTAATTTTCTATTTTATATATTGATATAAAATGTTAGAAATAATTATTTATAAAACTTTGGTCAGTAGTTTTATAGTTGATAAAAAATGAGAATTGACAAGTTGTTAAATTAAATTTTAATTTGAATATAAATTTTCTTTAAGGCCTTAAATTTTCTAGACATTACCTGATTAAAATCTACTTCGATGGTAATTAATTTGCAATACTTTATACTAAATTAACATCAGTATGTTCCCAAATAATAATTTATACTATAAAAAAATTAATTATATTTAAATGTTGTTCAATTTATTTTAATACACACTTATTTTTGCTTATAAAAAAATTAATTCACACTTATAACAATAGAGCTTATAACAAAATGGCGCTTAAATATAATGCATTTGAATCCTTGGTATGTGAAGTCAGCATAGCATGTCTTTTGTCCATAGCCATGTTTTATGTGCACCTCCTCCAAAATTCACTAAGGTCGATCTAATGATGAGAGGTTAGGATAGATGTATGAAGATTTTGGTTTGATTCTCATTACCCATATTCTACACACAAAACATGCACCTCCCCTAACATTACTCAAGCAATTGCATATCATTTATAGTAATAATGTCTAGGAGGAATTTTACTTTTAACGTTTTTACAATCTTATTAAGTTATTTTTGTGTGATCTAGTGTGACCCAAGGAGGATCACACCTATCTAATGAATATGATTGGGCCTAAGGATCATAGGCTCTCCAGTCCAAAAGAAACAATCCATAGTTCCTCAAACATTAAGTCTAAAATGTGACTCAGTCATCTTGATCAAACAATTCATAGCCGCTCAAGCATTGAGCTTAAAAGGCGTCAATGCTATTTGAGGTTGATCATCTTGGTTGGATGGTGTGAGCTTATGTTGTGGTTGACCATCTTAATCAAATAGTTGACAATCAAATATGTATTTGTTAAGGTTGATCATCTTGGTCAAATAATTCACAACTCCTCGAGCATTAAGTTTAAAAGATGTGGATTCTTGTTAAGGTCAGTCATCACATATCAATGATTCATTTTTTGAAAGCTCGTCTTTTTGTTTAACAACTTTTCTTCTCTTTATTTTTTTTTATTAAGATGTATCTTGTTGTTGTTGTTGATAAATTTATTGCTTTTAAATTCCATATTTCTTATTGTGTTTATTTTCTATTAGTTGAGTGGAAAAAAATTAAGAGGGAAAGAAAAGTTATAAATTTAAATTAAAAAAGAAAAAGGAAAAAAATAAAATTTTGAATTTATACTTCTAGAAATTCATTTTTTTTTCTTTTATTTTTCCTTCCACTAAACAAAAAAAAATCATTATTTCATATTTTTCTCCATAATAAAATATTACCGTACATTTTAAGAACCACAGGGAATAAGCAATAAGAAAACTCTTTATTTTCAAGAAAAAATAAAATGAGAAAATATCTCTCATCACTTTCCAAATATAATTTTAAAGTACTTGGTATGTAATAAAAACTTAAAACTAAGCCTGAATAATTTCTATGAAAGGAAATGGATGGGAAAAAAGAGGGTACAGTGGCGTTGAAAATCACGACATTCCTTAATCATCACAACGAAAATTTTATAAAACCCACACGCCACACGTGGTCTATTAATATAATTTTGTTTTTAGAGATTCATTTGTCTATAGCTGCCAACAACAAAAGCCTGAGCTAGAGACTAGAGAACATTTCTCATTTCTTATTATCAAAAACATTTTTCATTTTTCAAGAGAATTCTTATTAGCATACTTAATAGAAACCAATCAAGCCTTGCAATGTTAGAAGAGTAAGAAGCATATTCCTTATTTGAGACTTCTGATGATTAATTTATTTATGCACTACTACATTCTTCAATGCAGTAGGATCTTCAGAAATGTTTGTGTCATTTTTTTGTTACATGTTTCTAAGTGTTCAAATATTAAATAAAGAGGAGAAACGAAGGTAAACTAGTGAGAGAGAATAAAAAAAAATATTACTGGCCATAGAAAGTAACAAAAGGAACATAAAACAAATGATATCCGTTGTATAAAAAATCCCTCAGTACTCATTTATTACAATAAATCAGGTCAACAAATAAGGATTTTAAGCGAGCAAAAGACAATAATATACTTTGGCAATTAAGCTCTCTCTCTACCTTGGGGTAAAACCTGATCAAATAAAAGTAACATCAAAGACAACAACAGCAACATAAATCTAAACTATAAGAATAGCATGATAATCATCATATATAAGAGGAGGATGGGAGCATTCTCTCTGAAAGACCAAGAACAAATTCAACATCCCTAAAGGAAGCTCCAGATTGTGCTTTTTCCCTTTAAGCCACTGCAGGCATGTCCTTGAGCCATGAATCTAGAGGTTTGCCAATGGAGTAAACAATGAAACCAATTTCCCTCAGCTTGTTAACATTCACGACGTTGCGGCCATCGAAAACGAATGCCGGCTTCTGCATGCTGTCATAAACCTTTTGGTAATCAAGGTTCTTGAACTCATCCCACTCAGTCATAATGCAGATGCCATGTGCATCCTTGATTGCCTCATAGGCATCCCAGACCACAGATACTTGTTTGTTGGAAGTTGGACTCAGTGGTTGAAGATGAGCAGGGTGGTCCCAATCAAACTTCTTCATTGCCAAATCCCTCATGATTTGATCCTCAGTGACCTGAGGATCATATATGCTCAACTTGGCCTTGTCTCCCAAAAGGCCCTTGCACACATCAATGGCTGGGGTCTCCCTAGTGTCACCAGTGTCCTTCTTGAAAGCAAATCCCAAAATAGCAATCTTCTTCCCTGAGACTGTGTTGAACATTGACGACACCACGCGGTTCACAAACCGCATTTTTTGGTAGTCATTCACCTTGATGACCTGTTTCCAGTAATTGGCTACCTCAGGAAGGCCATTGCACTCACAGATATAGACCAAGTTCAATATGTCCTTCTGGAAGCATGATCCACCAAAACCAACACTGGCATTCAGGAACTTTGGTCCAATTCTCGAGTCTGTGCCGATTGAGTGTGACACCTGGGAGACATCAGCACCAGTTGCCTCACAAAGTGCCGACATGGCATTCACCGAGGAGATCCTCTGGGCTAGGAAAGCATTGGCTGCAAGCTTTGAGAGCTCAGCAGACCACAAATTGGTGCATAGGATTCTGTCCTCAGGCACCCAATGGGCATAAACATCCTTCAGAGAATGAATAGCCTTTTGACCCTCTGGGGTTTCCCTGCCCCCGATGAGAACTCGATCTGGCTTAAACAGGTCTGCAATTGCTGTACCCTCAGCAAGGAACTCGGGGTTTGACAGAATTGTGAAATTGATGCCTTTCCTATTGTGGGTCAGAATTCTCTCAATTGCCTCAGCTGTTTTCACAGGCACGGTCGATTTCTCGACCACGATCTTGTCCGATTTCGATACATCAGCAATCATCCTGGCAGCACTCTCCCAATATGTGAGATCAGCTGCCTTGCCTGCTCCAAGACCCTGAGTCTTCGTCGGGGTGTTCACCGAGACAAAGACAATGTCAGCCTCGGCAACATGCTTCTCCACATCAGTGCTGAAGAAGAGATTCTTTCCCCTGCACTGCTTCACCACATCATCAAGGCCAGGCTCATATATCGGGAGGTGGTCGCTGTTCCACGCGTTGATTCGCGGTGCAGCAATGTCCACCACAACCACCTCGATCTCAGGACACTTCAAGGCAATCACAGCCATGGTTGGGCCACCAACATAGCCAGCTCCAATGCAGCAAATCTTCACCATTTTTTATGTCTACTCAGCAACCTGCGTAACACAAAATCCCAAACTCAAAACAACACAGAAACAATGCAGATTGCCTAATTCACTCTCAAAATGTTCATTACCAGTCAACAAGGTAACCAACCATATCAAGATCCAAAACTAAACAATCGAAACACCAAACAACAAAATTCATCTAATATCCACACATACAACGTTGCATAACAAGCGAATTTCGAAAAATCAAGAGTATAATTCACAGGGAAAACAAGATCTATAATTTCTAACTAAAGCAAACATAGAAAGACAAACAGATCCAGAGAATATTGGGAAGGAAAATGCAAAACGGTTAAATAAATCATTGAAATGTTCCACTCATATACTGATATACACATGCAAACACAAATATATACGAAACAAGAGACAAATTGTGGAATCCGAATTTCCGCATAATATATTCAGCAATCAGATCTAACGACACAATTCACACGAAACCAGCCAAAACAACAGATCCACCCACCAACAGTTCACAGACAAACAGTTCCCCCCAATCATGCACAAATCATTAAAAAAAGTTATAATAGGTGGCATTTGAGTCCGAAACAAAAACACCCAGAAGGCGAAATCGAAAGGCAACGAGGAAACTCGAAATGGGTAGAAGGAAAAAAACTCACTTGCTACCCAGAAACGCAAATCAAATCAAAAGGGGAAGAAGCAAGAGAGAGGGAAAAAAACGAAGCAGAATTTACCTTGTGGTTGGGACGGAAGGAAGGGAGAGAGAGATCCGAAGGTGAGAAGAATTCAGAGTGAACGAGAGGAATGAAGACGCGTGAGAAATTTATACTGAAAAATGGAGAGAGAGAGAGAGAGAATGAGAGAGTGTGTGTAATTCACGTAGCAATAGCATCATTCATAGACCATAGTTTCCGTGACAAAAGCATTACTACTACTACCGCCACTGCCAATGTGCCTGACACGTTTTCCCCATTCACATTTTTCTTGCATCTTCAGCTCTTCTTACCCGCTAATTATTATTATTTCATTCATTAATTATTAATTAATCTTGTCTTTACCACAAATTCTTCCACAAATTCTTCTAGTAAAACGTACATTTCAGAAAAGGAAGAAAACACACTTTTTTTTAATCCAGAATATTCTCTAGATTTTGATTTATTTTTACAGATATTGTTCTATATAAAACATAAAAATAAAATTATACATTACCAACATATTCGTTAGTATCTTTTCATTAGAGATTACATATTTTTGTTTTAAGTAAATTACATTTGTATTTTTGTATTTTTTTTCAAATTTTATTTTGATATTTCTCTTTTTTTTTACCATACAAAAAATCTCTTTAATTATTTAATTCATATTACATATAGACTCTCTTTCTTATAAACCTCTCATAAACATTATTTAATAATTTAAGAGAAAGTACGCAATGTTAGTCACATGACTTTTAAAATTTTATGTCTAAAATATCTTTATCTTAACTTCATAAAAGACATGTCACCATTTCTAACCTAAAAACATTTTAAAACTCTTCTTCATTCTTTTTGTTTTTTCTCTAATTGGACATGAACTCAACTTCTTATTGGACGTGAACCTAACAAAATCGCGAATAAAAATCAACTACTGAAAAAGAGAGGAATAAATTACAGAAGTAATGCATCATCAGCAACAAGCATCAACATATTAATAAAAATTATTCACATGCCCGAGAAAAAAATAGGCATCAACAATTTAATAAAAGTTGCTTACATACCCCTAATAGGAATAACACAATATAATTACAATTTGGATTGGTTAATAGTAATAACAAATCATAGTTGTGAAACCCGGTTCGGCCATTGATCTGGTCAAGGTAGTGGGTAAGTGGTCCAATCGGTGTACCAGTAATTTGTCCGGTTTGATCCGGTATATATTAAAAATTCAAAATTATATATGTATCTATTATATATAAATATATAACTAACATTATTTGAGTAAGAAAAGTTCATTCATACTCCAAAATCCAAATTTAAAAAAAAATCCAATTTTTTTATAATACAATTTTTTAAAAATCGATCGGATTCGACCAGTCCAACTGGGATCCGGTGACCAACCCGACCGGATTTGACCAAGTCAACTCTGAAATCGGTTCGAAAGCATAATAGGCCCGGTAAGGCCATTGAGTCTCGATCTGGATCGAGTTTGATAATACTGATAACAATAACAATAACAATAATAATAATTAACAACCACAAAGAAGAAGGGTACTTGATTTAGAGAAGCAGGGTAAGGAGGCAAATGATTAGGATCCAAATGTCCACGAGGCTTGAATTTGAAAGAAGCGACGACATCAATGTTGCAAGAATCAACACAACACTATTTTCACACTGCAACAACAACCCCTTCACCTTCCGAAGAGGAAATTGTGAACTGGAAAAGAGGAAATCGTGAAGAGGAAGAGAGGAACTCGTGAAAAGGAACTCACGAACAGGATAAGAGGAACTCACAAACAGGAAAGAGAGGAACTCGTGAAGAGCAAGAGAGGAATAATGAAGAAGAACTCGCGAAGAAGGAAGAGCAACAATGAAGTGGAACAAAATGTGAACCCTAATTTTTGAGAAAATTGGGAAGGGATAATTTTGGTTTTACAATTAAAATGTTAGGATAATTTCGTCTGTTCACATATTTTAATTGACTTTAGTTAACGACGTTAACATAAGAGGGCAAAAGTTATGTATAAAAAGGGAGGGGTATCGGGTGAAATTTGAGAAAAACACAGGAGGTGCAATTATAATTTACTCTTTTATTTTGGTTCACTATATTATTATTGTAAAATTATTTATCAATCTTATCGTTAATACCAAATTTTTCTGCAAGTGATGAAATTTAACCATTGAGGATTAAGTAAAATGATTGTCGGTTAAGGTGAAATTCATATAACTTTTATGTTAATTGAATTAGGAGAAGGCCAGTCTGGTCGAGCGTGAAATTGATGTCTTATCAATATTAGGCATTAGCCAAACAAGAAGATTAGTTGAACATGGATAAAGTCAATATGGCTATTCATAATGTTAGTTGAATGACAATATTCGACTAATTTTAATGTTAGCAGAATAAGTAAAAGGTCATTTCATTTACATTCATTATTAGTTTAATGGGAGGATTCGACTAACTTTAGTGTTAGTTGAATGACATATTTAGACCAACTTTAAACATTAGAAAATTAGTTGAATTAAGTCATAATTAATTCAATAATAAAATCACAAGTTATGATATTTAAATGGATTGTAATGGTTAAAACTTATCAATTATACTGTACCCTTAAAAATAGGATGTCATTTCCATCTTCAAAATTTTGAAATAACATATTAGTTGGTTTCTAGAAAGAGGAGAACGTTTAAATTTTAAGAGCAGTTATAAGAATATAAATCAATCTTAGAATCAGTTAGCCAAATTCAATTGTCAAAATTAGTTGAATTATTGTAAAACTAGTTGAATGGCTCTCAAACTTAGTTGAATGACTCCCAAATCAGGTTTTAGGTGTTAAGTAGAAAAATGTGGTTTAATATATTATTTGAATTTGCAATCTATAAATAGGCCTTGTACTTAATTTCAAAGACCAAACCATCAATCCAAAATCAAGCTTCTTTTTCCTCAATATCTCATCTTTAGGCTTTTAGCCTCTTACCGCTTTAAATTAGAATTTTCTTTTGCTGTTTTCATTTACAAGCTTTTATTCACTACCATTAGTTTATAGCTTTCAACCTTTATCTTTTATACAAAATCCTATTTCCTACTTTTTTTCTACATTCATCTACATGAGCACTTCCTAGAGTAGTTTTGGAACCCATAGTTAAGAGGTATATTTTCCTTGCCACAAATTGTTTGATCATTATTTCGGATAATGTTGAAGTAAGAATAGCCAAATCATATTACGACTAACTTTAAATTTTCACTACAACTTATTGATGAATAATTTTTACTGAAAAACCTAACTAATCAATTTTGCCTACTAATCTATCATATATTTTTTTGTTTACCAATTGACAAAATCTTCTTTATGAATATTGAACACCTTGAGAAATGCCTGAAACAAATTTTTTTGACACATTTCTTTGAACACATGCTCTCTGATCAGTTGAAATTTATTGACAACGACAAAGTATTGTAGGTTTCACATTATATTTAATGTTTCTCCTGTTTAATTTTGTAATTTTCAATAAATTTTAACAATTTGAAAATATAATTTTAAAAAGTGTGTCAAATAGCATATTTCTAACATTTCTATTTGCACCTTTAGCGGTGAGGTATGTACTTTTTTCTCATATGTTATTATTTTCTTCATAATATTTTTTTAAAATTTAATTTTATCATTGTTCCTGGTAGAAAACTTTACATTGTTATTTAACGATGTTTTCATCAATAATTATCCCAATTAATTTGGGTTAAATATAATGTTGATATTCATGTTAATGTGATGTTTTATAAATCATTGCACTCTTTTTTTTACACTGAAATCATTGCACTCATTAAATTCTATAATAATACATAATTGTATGATGATAGTAATTTTATTGTAAAAACTATTACATAGTAAATTATTTGATTAAAAGAAATTTTGTCATCTATTTTTTAAAATCCATAATTTTGATTTATCTATTTTAAAATAAAAACATTTAATCTCTTATTTTTTAAAATATGCAATTTTAGTCCTCTATTAAAATAAAGTCATTTAATTCTCAACTAAAAGCATTGATTGTTAAGAGATTAATGTTGATTGTGATGTAGATTAAACAAATTATCTCATGTCACATTAATAAATTTGAGTCACATCAAGTTTTTTTTTTATCAATGTTTTTTGAATTTGATGGAATGATCAAAATTGCATATTTTAGTTGGAGTTTACAAAATTGGAGAACTAAATGTCTATATCTTAAAATATGGGGACTATAATTATAAAATTTAGAAAATAAGAGAACTAAATGTTTCTATTTTAAAATAGAGAGACTAAAATTACATATTTTTAAAAGGCTTAAATATGTTTTGGTTGCATGAAAGTAAACACTTTTTTATTTTTCATCCTATAAGTTCATTTTTTTAATTTTAGTTCATGTAAATTTGTGTTTTTTTAATTTTGATCCATATAAGATATTTGTCTCAATTTTAGTTCTTGTAAGTTTGTGTTTTTTCAATTTTGGGTTCATATAAATATGAATTTATGGGGACTATAAATAAATAAATAAAAACACAACCTTACAAAGACTAAAAATGAAAAAAAAATACAGAAATCAAAATTAAAAAAATGCAAACTTATAGATACTAAAATTAGAAAAATTAACTCATAAAGACTGAAAATAAAAAATCACTAACTTATAGCCAAAAACATATTTAAACCTTTTAAAAATAGAAAAATCAAAATTACATTTAGCCCTAAATTATTTATCAAAAAACTCTCGCTATATTGTATACTATAAGTTTACTTTTAGTTTTAATTTTTTTACAGGTTTATTTTAGTTTTTATAGAATTATTTATTTTAATTCCTGTATTTAACAAAAACGATATAACTTTAATTTTTCGGCAGAAAAAAAAACATAAGTTTTTTTTAAAGTTTTAAAGACATAAAAATGAATAAAATTTGATAAAAAAATAAAGTAAAAGATGTCATATTTTTAAAGAGAATAAAAATTCTCTTAAAAAAGAAAATAAAAACTTATTTAAACCTTTTATATTTATTATAAAATTGATTGCATTTGATTTTTTTCATGACTATTAAGGGCATTTCATAAATTCTTTAGTTTCATAAAAGGAACAACAACAATATTATGAACCTGTTTGTATTCTTTTTGCAAATAATGGCACACTTTCTCATACAAATCTAAGGATTGAGATTTATAAACCTTTTTCTTTTCAAGAAAAGATTTTTTTTACGGTAAATAAAATAATACCGTGAAATACTGGCATTTAGGAAGGGAAAAAAGAAGCATTACGATGACATCATGTATGTCCAGTACAGTACATCTTTCTTTATTATAGTTCGTTTTAATAGAATTTTGTATTTATATATTTAAATTTGTTTGCATTAAGTGCAACTGATCTGAGCAAAATCAATATTACATTAATTATTTCAGGAGTATCAATGTTACATTAATTAGTTAAGCAATGGACATATTTATGTATTATTTTTTAATCAATACAATAGTATAGCTTTTATTTGACACTTTTATTTTGGGACAAAAAACGTTAAATTGAAAACCTTTTTTAAAGTTTTAAAGAAGATAACTATTTTTTAAAATAATCATTTAACAAATATTCTATTTAAAGGATTTCCATTAAACGTTACGTACTTTATAATAAGTTTTTCGAAAAGAATAATGTATGAGTGTCTGTTCTTTATCAAATTAGTATAAAAAACTTTTAACATGCAAATTAACCAAAAAAGCCCAGAATATAATATTTATCTAACAAAACTTTACCAGTTCTGTGACAATAAAACTTTGCATGTGCACAGGAACACTTTTCCTCATCTCACACTATATATTCCCCTTGTTATATAAATCAAATTCTTCATGTTTATTTGCTACCGTACGTAATTTCACATGTTTAATGATCATTTATTTGGTATTATACATGTATCTAAGCCCTTTCTAAACCTTCAAGAATGAAATTTACGTAGGTCTCAATTCTTACAAAAAATTAATGTATAAAGTTAGTACTTAAAACGTAGTTGACGAAATTAAGGCTTTTATTTGTTTCTTTTTCTGAAACTGTTGGGAACCTTTGAACTTCAGGAAAGTCACCATATCACATGGACAGTGCAATTGAGTACCGTGGAAGGTAGTTGAGCACAACAAGAATGGCAGTTTCAAAACCGTGTACAAGCAATCGTTTGTTAGTTTAAATTGAATATCATAAGCAAAAAAATTAAATTAAATAAAACCAAAAATGTTAGGTTATTATATTTTTATATTATACTTTGCATCATTATATGGAACAAAATGATATATTTACCAAAAATTGTTTACAGAAATAATTTGATAATTGGATTCTTTAATCAAGATTTGAGGTCAGCTTGAGTATGAAATCACAAATAAAAATATTACTTTATTACAAAATAGGTTGATTGCCAAATACCTCTTGATTTATTATTATTATTATTATTATTATTATTATTATTATTATTATTATATAATCTATATTTACTTTTTATACAAAGTAATATATACCTAGGAAAATATAGGAGTAATTGTGTTTTTGCAAATTTTTTTAATTTTAGATAAAATATGATGTACGATTGATAAGTACTAGTGTACTACTTTATTAAGTAAAAAATTGAATTGATTTAATTTATAAAGATTTTAAATAACATAAAAAATAAATGAGAATTGTAATTGTAGGTAATCTAAAAGAAGGATTCAATTTTATGGATTAAAAACTTGTAAGAAGAAACTTTATTGGAAGAGACTGTTCAATGATCTCTCCACTTCAAAAAGGATTAGATTTTATTTGTCGGCAACAAAAAAAAAATTTTTAGGAAGGTAAATAAATATCTTTTGTAAGATGGTATCCAACAAAAAAAGAAAGTTGAGAGATAATAATAAAATTATTGAAAAGACACAATTATACATTAATTATAAAAGAGGAACTACAAGTGTGATTATGCCAAAAGCATAAAACAACTGCATGTTTAACTTTAATTTTTGTTGAGAAATAATATCTATCTTTAAAATAAAATATTCAAACGGCTGTTAAATTTTGAACTTAAAAAAAAATTCAAACTGCTTTTCAATTAGGTCTTTAAACTAGTATCGTTTTTTAATTAGGTTATGACATGGACCTAGTTAAAAAATAAATACAAATTGAAAGATCCAATTAAAAAAATAGTTCAAGAAACTAATTAAAAATTGTCATATATTGTAGAAACATGTATATGATTAAATTTTAAGAAAATGAATGATGAAAATGAAAAATTAACTCTTTTAATTACTTGTAACTTGTTTCATCCTTTGTATACAGTATATGTAAAACAATATGTGTATATATAAATACAAATATGTGTGTAGACTAGTTGGACCAAAAATGACTTATCCAATTCTAAAATGAGAAACAACCTCTTGATCAGTTATTAAGTCATTATAATAACTACCAACAAAACTATCAGAATAGTTGCATGTGAATAAAAAGATGAATAAATCGAGTTTTTATACTTTTATTAGTCACAAACTACTGTTTTTCTAAATTTATTGATTTTATAACTTAAAAGTTATATTAATGATAATTTTTTATTAATTAACAATGTAATTTATATTTACACTGTATATTAAACTTGAGTCAGAAAAAAATACATCGACAATTTATAGATATTAAACTTAGTTAATCCTAAAATTAAGTAATTGTAACCATTATTTACATGTATTGATCAATTGGCGCTGATTCAACTAATTTGTAATCTTGAGTTAACATTTTTAATATGCATTTTTGTTTGAGAGATCTACTATTCATAGTAATCTACCTAACTTGAATAAATTTATTTCTTATAAATAGTACTTGTGTTATACAAAAAAAAAAATTAAACCGTCATATTCATTTATCCATAAAAATAAAAACTAGAAAGTTTATAATAATTTATATATCACATTTTTAATTACCATCATTAACTTGAACATTTCACATGGTCATGTGACCTATGATATTGACATGACAACCAAGTGAGTTATATTTATATTACTAAAAATGATCAAATTTGTTTTTGGAACTAAAAATAGAAGTAGGGATAAAATTGTGTTGCAGTATTTTAAAATTGCTAGAAATTTTTAAAAAAAATTGTCAAATGAATGTCACATTGACAACAATAGTCCATATAACATGCCACGTCACATGCCTATATAGACGATATCTTATTACTTAACAATCTAAGTTAATAGTAGAGACTAAATATGAAATATAGAAATTTTATAAAAACCAAAACTGGTCAAAATAATTTTGAAGGATTCGAAGTTAAAATTTATATAAAAAATAGAGACTAAAATGTTAATTAACTCTGTCCAAATAGCAAACATTTGGATTATTCAGTCTCGATCAGTTCTCTCTCATATGCTGCATCTTATTAGTTGAAGAAAAAGTATAAATAACTTAAACGAGAAAAAACTACTTTATTTTTATTTTAATTATTGAACAAGATTACCCAAACACCTTAGAGTCCATTTGGATAAGCAAATTTAAAATTTTAAAAAATTTAAAATGTTTCAATTGAAATTTTTTCATTTAAAAAAAAATTTGTGTTTGGATAAAAAAAATTAAATTTTTTCATTTTCAAAATTTTGTGTTTGGATAAAAAAAATTGAATTTCTTCATTTTCAAAATTTGTATATGATAAATAATAGTATAAGTACTTTTTTATTACAAAATTACATAAAAAAAAATCTCCACTCGCAGAAAATAATTGAAATTTTGGTGATTATGAATAAACTAAGAGACTCAAATAAAAAACAACGAAAAGGATCGAGAAGATAATAATAATAAATAAAAATGAACTTCATCAAGTAAAGAAATAAAAAAATAAAATCATACAACATCAATAGGTATGATACATAGGGCAAAAATAAAAAGAATAGCAGCAGCTTCAACTAATGTATGTAACATCGTAAAAAGGAACTCAATCCAAAGCATTGAGACCAACACAAGTCTTCAAAACGGGGCTTCAAATCCATTGCACCAAAAACTTCCATCCATTCCTACCATTAAGTTAAACGTTGTCCCTTCGTTATCTTTAATAACGGAACCAATATAGCCGCCGCCGCCACCCGTTCCGTATAAGCCCTCGCACAAATCTTCGATCTTGGTGGGAATGGTGAGGTCCTCATCGACGTACCACGTGTTCAGGAGCAGGTTCAATGAGAGCTCCGCCAGCTTATGCCTGATCACGCTCACCATTCCTTCCACCCCGACGTCGTCGTTTGGCGGCTTGAGGTGGCCGGGGTTGCTGCCGCCCACGTACCCGAGGACAATGAAGGGATAAGCGCAAACCTAGGGGTATTGTTTCTCGGAGTTCCCCACCCACGTGTAAGGGAGCGTGTAGGCCACCTTCGACAGGAAGGTGAACTAGTGGAAGCTGTAGATGACATGGTAGGGTCTTCGGTAATGAGGATAAGGTAGATTTCGTTGCGGTGGTTGACGGGTAAGGGCTTGCCCTGGATGGCTGTGATGATGACCTCATGCATAGAGAGGCGCATGAGGTGGATGCCGTGAGAGTAGCAGAGGTCGAAGTATTCACTGACAATGGAGACATAGCAAAGAGTGGTGTAATGGGAGCTTTTATAAAAGAAAAAATTTTCAATTTCCCACCTTTAGGAAGGAAATTAAAAATTCTCACATTTTTAGTTGTTTAAAATTCTATTTTAAAATTCCAAAAATTTAAATTCTTCATATAAAAAACATCAAAACAATAAATTTTAGATTAAAGAATTTTAAATTCTCTAATAAATTACTTTTCTCAGTTAAAATTCTCTATCCAAATATACTCTTAATAAATTTATGTTTGTTGACTAGAATGAATTTATGTTAAGCCTACTAAATAATCTGATTGTACTCTCTATTTTATAAAATTGACATAATAATAAATAATATATATAAAAAAATATTATTAACATTATTCTATGTTTAATTAAATTATAATAAAGTGGATTTTGTTTTATAGAATTGCATATGATTCATTGCAATCCCCCTACCCCAGCTCAAATATACATGAAATGAAGGGTATTGAAATTATATTTGTATTGCATAAACTATATTGAAAGTTGAACCCATATTGATATTTAAAATTAAATCAATTGACAAATTAATAAATAAAAAAAACTAATACTTGCGCATGTCTTCTTTTGAAGTAAAGCTGCTACCCAACAACTCATTCGCAGAAATAGTGTCTGCAATCGCCTTTTCTTGTTTCATACTCTTGCTAAATCACATTCTAAAGCCATTCATAATAGGTAATTATTTGTTTATAGAAATCGTAGAAACTAATATATCATAAACTTACATAATATATTTGGTTCGTGCAAGATCTCATGTTCCAACTAATAAGGTAGGTAGTTTTTTTACTAATGATAATTATTACATAACAATAAGATTCATCATGCTTAGGAATAATTTTTTCAAGGATCAAATACCTAGTAGTGTTAGTTGTTAGGTCGGAGCTTAATATGTACTTTATATATTTCTACTCACCATTTTATATCACTAATATAATATATTAACTAGTTATCATTAGATTAACTTTTCTTGGTAAGTTTACTGGGGTCTATACCAAAAATATTAGACATCGTATTAACTTTATATAATTATATTTACTTTACACCAATGTAATTTGTCCAATATATATACATATAGAGAGAGGATTTGTTGACACTAAGTGTAAATTGTTAGACTCACACTATATCTAAACCACTAATAAAAATTAATCTTACTGATGTATTTTGTGAAAATTAATTAGTTGATTTTAATTAATTAAATAATTGATTTAATTGATTATTTTATTTATTTAAATTTTGACTTTAATTATTTATGAAATTATTAAAAGATTAAGTTTTTACATTTTTTCGAAACAAATAGTAAAATATATATTATTAAGTTGATTTCTAATTATTTCTTTAACAATTATTTACTTTTTGATTGAAAAATTAACTAACTCATTTAATTTAAAATTTAAATGGAAGGCATTTAATTAATTTGCATAAATTATATAGAATTTTTTTTAAAAAAAATATTACGTTAATAGTTAACTTTGAATTGTAAATGAATAATGTCTGTAAGTAAATGATTATTAAAGTAATAATTTAATAATTATTAGGTTTTATGTGATTTAAATTAGATGAATTTAACTAACTACTTATTGAATTAACTTTTATCATAAGAAGATTTATATTATAAATTTAATTATAAAATTTATTAAAATACATTAGATCACAAACTTAATTATAAAAGTTATTGAAATTCATTAAAGAAAAATTATTTTAATAAATCACACCAAAAAATTATTAAAATGAATATAAAGAACTCAAAATAATCATAAACTACTTTTATATAGTTAAATAAATTCCTCGTAAACTCTTGTTAATGACTACAATTAAATATGTTCGGATCCTGCTAATGTCAATCCTATCCTATCACAAGAAAATTGCTTTCTTTCCTTTGTCATGCGAGAGTTGCTGAAATTAATTTTATTTATAAAATATTAAAAATACTTGTTAGTAAATTAAGTATATAATTGTTAAAAAAATTTATCAATTAATTAAAATTAATTAATTAATTAATTTAAAAAATAAATGGTTAATCACAAAAAAAATCTCAAAATTAATATAATTGTATATATATATATATATATTCAATTTACTATGGGAAAATTTGTAAAGTATTTTGTCAATAATTTCTATAAATAACTAAAGCAGAAAGTTAAATTGATTAAATAATCAATTAAATAAAAAAAATGATATAATTGATTGATTAAAATTAAGTAATTTATTATATAAAAAAGTATTATAAACTGCAAAATTAATAAGTACTAACGATTTGGATTTATTGTAAATCTTTTACACTTATGCCTAATGTCAACAAGTGTCATGTCTCTCAGGATTAATGCTTGAGGCTATGTGAAACATCCAAAAATAAATTAATTAGGCATATTGCGCTCACGATTTTCAAGCTCGATCAATATTTAAGGGACTATAATCTATTGTAATAGATCAACCGAGGCAGAGCTTTGACCTTAGGCCCAATTATATTAATGGTGGATATTGACCCTTTGACTCAATCAGAATAGCTAGAAGTGATCCATTAATCACACTAAGTCACGGAAAGGAGAGTGTAAAAGGATTTCTCATGAACTCCTTAGCATGCTTCCACGTACATGAACATATATATATCATAAGCAAAAGACAGTTTTTTTTTTTTTTTTACTTTGTATTGTTTTTTTTTATAATAATATATGGTTTTGGAATAGTCAGAATATCTGAATGTTCAATGCAGCCTAATGACTATGACTGATTTGTATTATGTGCATGTGTTGAAAATTTGCATGGTTAGGTGTGAGTCGGGAGGAAGCCACGAAAGCTATAGTCAAGTCGCAATATCCGCATTGACGAGCTGACCGAATTCAATTTTTTTTTTCGGTTAGAAATTGTGTGTGTGGGTGTTTTTTAAATTTTTATATATTGGGTCATAAACTAATTTTGTTTTGTTTGTAATGTATGATTGTTATTAATCTAAGAGAATTTTGTCCATAATAAAAATTGAATACAGATTCCTTGGTTAAATAAATTGTTCCTCCACTGAATCAAAGATTATGTGTAATAATAAACAATATATTTAATTAAGAAAATAAAACAATTATCATCAGATATTTAATAAAATAAAATAGAACAAATTCTTAGAAAATCAAATACCTGGGAAATCGAGGATTTCAATCTCTCTACTTTCTATGTATTCATCCATTTATTCCGAAACAGTTGGCTAGATTAACGTAATGCTAACACGTCATGTGAGGTTGGTAATGTATCCCTTAACGAGTGCAAATACCTCTTTTCATGGAATGCCACTGAACCTTACCTTTTTCTACCCTTTTTGCTTTTTTCTCCTCAATGTGACCTTGTGGTATATGGAAAGTTTCCATGAAACGTAGCATGCCAAAGCTCAAGTTTAATTTTCAAAACTTTTAGTTAAACCAATTGAATTCGTTTAAAATATTCTGGTATTTAGAGTAAATTAGTAATTAATGCAAACCCAACCCGTTGACCATGTCATCTTTCCCCTGTGCATGCGCTACGTATATGTTAGGTTCCAATTGAGACCACATATCCGCTGCCAACCACATCGATTCAAATCTTGCTCCCTATGTTTGCCAATCGTCCCTTAGGTTAGGTTACGATAAATTATTATCGATCTGATCCATGATTATTACATCAGTTATGATCTCGTCTAACAATTAGCTTGAACTAGGAGCTTTCACTTTGATGCAAAAAACTGCATTACACCATAAATTTGGTATGATTGATAGATAATCATACATAACAAATATATGATCAGAGATTTGATCTTTTAGTTCATATGTTTGAAAAAACATTTGTTAGTAGATAATATTCCCTTAAATGAATCTTAGTGCTTTAAGGAAATAATCTTGACTTTTAGCATGTAGATAGACCAACTAAGTTAAAAAAAATAGTTTAATCCAAGAAAAAATGTATATAGGAAGACAACTTAGAATAGAAATACATCCTAGTTTTGATTACAAACTAGTCATATAATACACAAATCACACTACTTGATATAGATACATCAACAATGGGGAGGAACTTAAAATGTAACTCTCAAACTAAGATTAATCCCACAACAGGCACAAAAAATTTGAAACTTATGGAAATACCTCAAAGTCTACTGAGGTTAAAAAAAATACATTGACAATTTTGAAATATCCGTGTACCAAGCTCAGTACTAAAGATTAACTTAAGCTTTTTTTTTTTATTTTCTCTGTACCAAGTTTCTTTTGTTTGTTCATTGATTGTGTGACATCTGTATTTGTTTGGTTTGGCAAAAGCATTGATGAAAGTAAACTAAATCAAACCAAATGATTTTAACCAGTTTGATGTTCTTTTTCCTTTTCAAGTCAGACCTAAACCGGCGCTTCTCCATGCACCCTTTTTCCACCTGAAGTTTCACTTGGATTTTAGTCAAATGAAGGTACAATATTGAACCAAACGGTTGGTGTGCCACTTCACGTTTCACAACTTAAAGGAAGAAACGTAGAGAAAATTAAGAAGAAGATTTGCTGCGTTAGAGTAATTAACAACATGATATGCTTGTATCTTAAGGGAACGGTTGGTTGTTTTATGCTCAATATAGAAGCTGTAATCGAGTACCAATTGCGTTTTTTCCCGTACACGAGGGGGCTAAAAGCCCAAGTTAAAATCCAGGAAACCTAATGTTCCAATAGCACAAAATTTCATATCACGTAGAATAACAACACAGATTAGTTATAAACATTCTCTTCTCTCAATCCATAGAAACATCTTATTAAAAAATCCTAATCATACTTGTAGATTTGAGGTCGAAGACAAATATTAAAATTTAAAAAAATTTATAGGCATTATTCAACCAACTGAACTAAGCCTCCTTAGTGAAACCTATAATTTATCAATGATCAATATGCATAATAAAAGGAAAAAAACCTTTGGTTGGAAAAATAAAATTATAAATTATTGATTTTTCTATAATATGAAAAGCTGTGCAGACTAAACTTTATTAGTCATCCACTTTTAATTAATTTTGACCAGCTAATTACTTAATATTCTTTAAATAAAAAAGATTTCTCCTGTTAATTTTTTAATTTTTAGTTTAACTTCCCCGCATTTTATTTTATGGCTGGTTCTTGCTGCATTGTTTTTTTTTTCATATACTTTATTCGATAGTGACATAAAAGAATGTATTGTTCTTGATTGAATGGAGAAAAAATAGATGTCAAACAAGGTAGGCATTCTTCCGTTCCGTGTAATAAAGTTTTGTAGGTTTTCATTTAGGGGGAGTTACCAAACGCCCCCTTAGTGGAGTTTGATAGAAGGAAAACTTTTAGTTTATCAGGAATTTTAACTTGAAAATTTAAGTTTTCTATATTTGATATGTATTTATTAAAAAAAAGATTTCCAATAAACTATGATTCCAAGAATCAATTTTAACTTACTTTCTAAAAAAAATTCATCAAGTGGTCGGAAATCCAACTTTCCTGAATTCAAGTAAAGTTTTATTTATCTAAAATAACCATATTTATGATTGTCAGAAAATATATTAGTACTAATAAAATGTTTTTAATGATTCTCATAAATCATCATTCTCAAATTCTCATGAGACACGGATTTTGAATTTCGAAGCTGAAAAGATAAAAAAAAAAACTCTTTATGTTATTATGCGTTTTGAAAATAATTTCTCTAAATTAGTTAATGGGGAGAAACAAAAACGGTCAATTTTTTTGTTGCGAGATTCTTTGAAAGAAAAAGACGTGTAAGCTTCATTAAGGGCTTTTTGAGGTGTTCGAGGTAAAAAAAAATGTAATTAGTATATGAGGGTAGTTTTTAAAATAATTACAATTTAGAGATAAATGGTGTAACGTGTTACGACTTTTAAATCAGAAATTATATCAATTGTAATGACTTTTTTTTTATTTAACTAAAGTCATAACTTTATTTATGATTTAACTATTTTTATTTTTGCATTTACGACTTTAAAGTTATAAATATATGATTTTAAAGTTATATTATTTAATTTTTTATTTTATTTTAAAAAATTCATTCAAAAGTGTAAATATATTTATAACTTTAAAATCGTATTTGCATTATTTATTTATTTTTTATTTAATTTGTTTCTTTTGGGTTTTATTGGAATAATGTTTTTCTTAAATTTCATTTAATTTGTTTCTTTTTGGTTCAATTTTTATATTTGTAATTTTATATAATATTTTGTATGTAATATTTATATCATTTTATGTAATATTTTAGTAATTTATGTTATAATTATTTAGTATTATATTTATTTATTTAATTAATTTTTTATATTTTTAAAATTTAGTATTTGTTCATTGTTTTTTTAAATTTCGTTTAATTCTTTTTAAAATTATAAAAATTATTTTAATTTAATTATTTAAAAATAAAATTAATTTTTATATTTGTAATTTAATTTAATATTTTGTATGTATTTTTTGTACCATTTTATTTAATATTTTAGTAATTTATGTTATAATTAATTTTGTTATATTTATTTATTTTTATTTTTTAATTAATTAACTCAAACCGTAAATTTTGTAATTAATTAAAACCTTATTTATAATTAAATTTGAAACAACCAACTTTAAAGTAGTTAGCAATCACCAAAGGACTTTAAGTTGCCTAATACCCTCTTTTTGATAAATGCACCCTGTTTTGATAAGTTCTTTAGAAAAAATTAAAACTTGCTAATTGCACCCCATTTTATTAAGTATACTCTAATTTTTTTCTTTTAAATCTTAAATTCCAATTTTTCCTTTTAAATCTTTAATACCTATTATATCATTTCTTTCATTTCTCTCACACGTTCTCTCTTTAATGCATAGGTAGTAGTATTATCTATGTACACACGGTGATGATCATGTTCCTCAATGACAACAAACACCTGATCATCCTAGAACAAGAGGAAGAGGTGATAGAATAAGAAGAAAAAATTCATCAACAAATCTAGTACAACAAGATGAAAATCTTGACGCGTATCTATAAGTACTCGTTGTGGGACATCATCCCACTATTAATTGTTTTCTTTAATGAATGTGTTATGTATTTGAATTTTATTTGTTAAATCTAAGTCTTTTAAATTAGATCTGTTATTAATATTAAAATAATTGTTAACAAAATTAATTAACATTATGTTGTTAAAATATTTAATAAAATGATCTAAAAATACATACAAAATATTAAACCAAATTACAAAAATTAATATTATTTGCATTTTTAATTAACAAAATTAAAAAAAATTTTAAATTTTTACAAAACCAAACAAAAAATTAAAACTAAAATACAATGAAAAATTCAAATTACAAAAATTATAAAAAAAAATAAATTAAATAAATAGAAAAAAAGGATTTACCTAACACACACACACACAAATGATTTACGAAAACCATAAAAAATTAATTAGCCAAACAAAACACACACAAATGATTTACGAAAACAAAAAAAAAATAATTAACCAAACAAAAAAAATTAATTAATCAAACAAAAAAAAAATATAAGTATGACTTTAAAGTCATAAATAAATATATTTATGACTTTTGAATGAATTTAAATAAAAACTTCTTGGTGTGAAAATAAAAAATGAACAATAAAATCGTAAATAAAGTTATGACTTCAGTTTTAAAAAAATAAATAAAGTGATTTAGAAATTGTATTACGTAATATGATTTACCCCAAAATAATAATTATTTGAAAGACTTCTCTCATATGGTAATTACATTTTTTTTTACCCCCAACACATCAAAAAGCCTTCATAAAGTGAGAATCCTGGTAGATATTATTTTTTTGTGAAAAGAGAGAGATTAGAACATGGTGAATCTATCTATAAAATAAATAAGAGAAATATAATAATTTTTTCAAAGAATTATGATCAATTAGTTTGGTTTAAATTAATTAAAAGTAGGTGATAAATAAGACTTAACCTTTGAAATTTTATGTCTAAAAAAAACCTTTGGAATCTTACGAATAGAAAAATCAAAAGAAATATTATTTGTTGTATGCTTATTAGTTACTTCTACCGGACTCGTCTCATTCTCTTATATGATAATTATTATAGGGAACCTGAAATATTATTTGTTGTATGTCTTAATTATTTTTTATATTTTTAATTGAGGATATGTTTTCTTAAAAAAAAATATTAAGCCTAATGAAAATCAACTGGATTTGTTATTTTTCCAATTAATAATAATGATGTAATATTCTAAAAGAAAATAATGATACTGTATGAAATGTATAAATTAAAAAATATAATAAATGCATATTTATCGCTATTTAAATTCTAGTATTCATTTTTTTACTACGAATATTATGTTTATATGTCCTTGAATTTTGTGTAAATGTTTTATCGCAAAAAATAAAATTTTATTTATAAATGATATTTTAATAATTTTGAAGATATTGATTTTAATTATGTGATATTATTTAATATTGAATTGGTTAATCTCATTATAGCTTAAATTAAATACTCTCAGTCAATTCAATGAGATATTATTATTATTATTATTATTATTATTATTATTATTATTATTATTGTTGTTGTTGTTGTTGTTGTTGTTTTAATTTTAATTTCATTAGTTGTTATATTTTAAAGTTATTAATCTATAGTTTCTTAAAAAGATATTTATTTATAAAACATTATTATGTGATAAAAAAATTATATCTTATAATTTAATTATTATACATATTATTTATCTATAAGATATATTATTGATATAAGATATTATTATTTTTAATATTTTTACATGTTAGTTTTCATACACTAATATTTTTTCATTAAATTCAAAAAGACAATGTTATTAATTATAATAATAAAAAATTATACTATTAATTCATACTTTGTAGCTATTTTATATTTATTATACGTAATGAATATTTAATACTTCATACTCTGAATTTATAATGTAGCAAAAAATAAACTGAATTTATAAAATAACAAAATAATATTAAAGTTAACTTTTATATATAAATTCAAAAGAACTCTTGTTATTTTTATTAATTTATGATTATATTATATATATATATATATATATATATATATTTTTCTATTACTTTTTTTGAAATATTATTTTCAAATTATATATATACCAAATTTTAATTGTTCACAAAATATATTCTATTAATTAAATTGAAAAAAATTTCAATATATATTAATTTATTAATATATATATCCTTGGATATTAAATAAAATAAATTTTATGAATTATTTAAATTTAACTACTTTTTTTGTGAAATTAGTACTTTTAATCATTATTTTTCATAAAATATATTTTGAAGTAACTATTTTTAAAAATATAATAAAGATGAGAATGTCAATGAAAATTATTAATATAATATTAAATGTTTAGAATTTTAATAAGATAATATAATAAAAATTAAGTATATTTTCCATTTGAAAACTAATTATGGGTATAAAAAACTAATAGTACATTATTATTATTATGATTATGATTATGATTATTTTAATAATTATAATAAAAATAAAATTATTATTATAGTATTTAATACTTGAATATATATATATATATATATATATAAATTATTATTTAATTTCTATCCTTAATTATTAATTTAAAAGAAAATTGTATTATAAATTAAATATTACTATCTAATATCAAAATTAATATTTGATCATCAAAATTATGTATTTAAATCATATTATTGTAAATAAATTAATTCTTCATTAAATGCATTTAGGAACATTAAATTTAGCTAAATTGGACGGTTATTATAAAGTTGACTGATTAATCTAACGATTAGAAAAACTTTAAAAAGAAATGTCTTAATTATTATAAATGAATATTTGATCATGAAAAAAAAAAGATGTCATAGTATTATATAATAATAAATTAAATTTAACTGTCAGCATAACTATTTGTATTTTTTAATTAAGTGATCCAGGTTCGAATCTTGATTGACTTTTGGATATGTATTAATCGTGTTGGAAGAGAAATATTTATTTTGTATATGGAGATTTATTAATGCTTTAGATAGGAGATAACTTTGTATTGATACCATGATGAGAAAAAAAATCAAAATTCTAAATTTAAAATTAATTCAAATTAGGATTGATTAAATTCAAGTAATTGTTATTGGAAAGATTGAATTAAAATTTTCATTCCTACGCATTATATTATTTTCCAGTTTAATCATTAAATAAAATTATTGATTCCTACATTAAAAAACATTTAAGAATTGCTCCTTACCATTTGTCAATATAATAGTACAGTATCATATTTTATCGTTATCCTTAACAACATTTTTTGTATTAGTTTTTACATGAAAAAAATTTACACTTCATTTTGATTCTACAAGAGAAAAGTTCTATCTTTTAGTTCTTATATATTTTACACACCTTTTTCTTTCTTTGGTCCCTACAAGGATTTTTTAAATACCGTTACAACTTCGATAAACAGTAACTAGTGAGAATGGTATTGGTGGGCTGTTGTTTCCGGCACCTCCAAGTTACTTTTTTTACCTCTTTTTTTCCTTTCAAAATAACCAATCCATAATGTAAATTTTTAATGGGAATGATTATAATTTTTGACTTGGAATGACCAATTCCAAAAATAAAAACATTTCTAAACGAATACAGGAAACAACAACCTATTGATGTTAAATTAAATTGAACTCTATGAATTTTGGTCCAGACGGCTGCCTCTAATTTGGGCCTAAACATAATTTGGATTTTGTTTTTTTAAGTTGTGTTGATCAAGGTACTTGCTATTTACACCTCAAGAATTGTAAGTACACCCATTCATACCCTTCATGAATCACTGCATTTCAAGGTATATCATCACTAATTACATCTATTATATACCTTAATTACAAAGCAAAGTATTTGATGGTGATTTCCCTTTAAGTGTGTTCAAATAAACATTCATTTTATAATCTAGGTTTACTAGGTCAACTATTACAAATCATAATATCTTTTAAGTGAGTTAGTCAAGGTATGCTTTAACTATCGGAAATGTCTTTCTAGAATAACATACACCTATTCTGAAAATATATTTCCCAAACTATGATGCATAGTTCCAAAAATATATTTTCAGAATATGTATATTTTATTCTGAAAAGATATTTCCGAAGAGAAAAAGGAAGTTCCAAGGAGTGTACATCTTTTAGGAAAAAGGTTATAATGGATAATTAAAATATAAAGGTAGGATGAGAGTGCAGTTAGCAATGGGTGTTGTAAATAGCAAGTATTGTGGATCAAACATCTTCCGACATTGTTGGACATCGCTAGATAAATAGAGGACTAGCAATTGCTTCCTCAACCTTTTTTGGCTTCTAGATTGTTACATTCTGGATTTATCAATCCAAAAGGTAAAAAAATATATCCCAGAAACATGCAGGAAACAATTTTTGGAATATAAGAAGTTATTGCCATTAGTTTGTTGTTGGTAGACAAAAAGTTTGTGCATATTGCTGATAATGAGGAAACTACGTGTGGACTATTTTCAAGACCACCACTAGGGCATTTGTACACGATGAATTTATGCATCGTGAGTTGTCACACGATGAAAAGATCGTGGATGACTTTGGGGCAGTGGACTAGTATTTCTCTTTTGATGCATTGTCGTAAGTGTATGGTATCTTTGAGTAATGAATATTATTTTTTTACAAAGTGCTATTTGACTTTGCAATTAACACTATTTAATTAAAATTTAATTAGAGAGAAATTTGCTGGAAAGAGATTTGAATTTTTTAGAATACTTTAGAAATAAGAAATTAATGTTCAAATTTATGCAAGCAATTAAAGTCGAGAGAAATTCAATAATAAGAAAACTTCCAAGGGGTTCACGCCATGACTTCCTCCTATTTACTTCAATCTCTTTATCTTAATATTCTTATTGATTATTATTTTTTTAAGATGAATTACTTAAGATAGTCTTTGTTATCTTTAAGGATACTTGGTCTTAGTAAAAAGAGCCTACAAGTGTAGGTACTGAACTAATCCAGGTTAAGGTGAATCAATATACTTTTCGTGTGTTGTATTCTTCTATTGCTTCCTAACTACATATATCTATTGCATTCATATAAAAGAATAGCTTTGATATTTTATCAAAGGGTTTTAGCTTTTAGAAACAACATTTGTTTTCGCTGGAACAGAAACCAGAGTCTGTTACAACAGATTCTATTATTTTCGAATAGTAGTTTTCAAAAGCAACATTTGGTTGTTAGAAACTTGGACATTCTTTGTTAGCATACTATTTTTATCCAAGAACTTGAGAAGGAAAGCCTTGTTCTTGATAGAACTTATTACCAAGCAGTAGCTTGAGAAGCAATAATCAAAAGCAACTTTGTTTGTGCACTTCACCTTACAATGCTATCACATGTGATTAGAACTCTCATTATCTTTGTCCAATGCATTGTGAACAATGAAGAATTATTTTTCATACAAGTTAACACAATATAAAGACTTTTTCAATTCCCATTGGTCCATTTATACCATTATTACAAAGAAGTCATTACATGCTCTAGGTATCTTCTTATTCCCAATTTCCCATTACATATAAACCATGTTTTTCATTAAGTTGATTTCAAGAAATTCTTAAACCATTCAACAGAATGTTTTGGGTATCTCTTTAAGTTGTCTTTATAATCAATGAAATATAGACCAAATCTAGAAGTGAATCCAGATTGCCACTCCCAATTATCGAGTAGTGACCACACAAAGTAGCCTTGTACATTGCATCCATCTTCGCTGTGAACAATCACATTAAAGCTCCATTAGCTTAATAAATTATAGATCTTAACTTATGGGCACCAAATTATATACAGGTATAAATATACATATAAAATACATTACATACGTAATGGAAGCTTGTAAGTTAATTAAGTAGTCATTGTGGTATTTAATTCTTTTCTCATCCTTCAAAGCATCTTTGATGGAGATTAACGGATCATTTGGATCATCCATCCCTATGACAAGTGAGAGAGCATGAGTTAGCCAATTAACAAAAGTGATGGATTAATTAAAAAGATATGATAAAGATTCATTTTATTCTAAGTTATGGAATGTGGAAATTATATAAATGTATATTACCAAATAAATTTGTTAGTGTTATAAAAACGTATTGGTAAAAATTGATTCAATTTTAAAATAGATGAACCAAGCTAATGGTGGTTCTGAGTGACCTTTTGAATCAATCATGCATTCAAACTGGTGCAACCCAGTTGCACTTAGCCAGATTTAGAAGGAAACAAAAGGCTAAATAATTCACACTAAATTGGTCGAGTCATGCACCAAGCCCTTGAATATCTCTAATTAGAGTATTAAACTTTGTAATCCTTTTCTTCACTCTATGTTAGTGATCCTCCCTTTCAACAAGCCATTTATATATGGCTTTTTCACTCCCCCAATTCATCACACCCCTTAGTTGTGCCCTTATTTTTGGAAGCCAAACAGATAATAAAATAGGAAGTAGTAGTAAATAAAAGAATCACACAGGAAGAAGAAAGTAAGAGACATGATGAAGAGAAAAATAAGCATTGGTATTTTTTGTAAAAAGAAAAACGAGATGAAGTGAAAGAAGTAAGAGAGAATAAGAAAACATGAAGATAAGTAAATATCATTTTGTCAATGATTCAAATTTCACTAATACATTTAAAATCTTTTTTATTAAATGATAATTTATTATCTTTGGTACTATGCAACTTTTTTTTTATTAATATTTTTTATGTTTTGATGGATTACAAGTTGTGAGCAATGTGCTACCTCTGATTGATGAGTTTCATCAAGTTAATTTGATATTTTGATAGACCAGCTTCAAGAAAAATGAAGCACTTTTTATATACTTTATATTAATAATTTTAGAAAAATTAAAACATGCATACATGTTGACCTGCCTTTAAATGTTTTTAATGTGTGTTTTTTAAAAACCAAACCATTAATTAAACTGGTAAAAGCACCGATTTACTGTTTATTAGTTCAACCACAGTTAATCCATGGTCAAATTGGTAGTAATTAAATTTTTATTTTTAATATGATATAATATTTATATATTGTTCCTTTAAAAAATTATATATTGTAAAACATTATAAATGATTAAACTATAATTTTTATAAAATAAATAATAATAATAATTTATAACATTTATTGTAAAGTAATTAAGGGTATTTGGGTAAAAAAATAATTAATACAAATGACAACTTGAAAAGAGTTAGACAAACAAAATTGAAAAAGAAACTTATATTTAGTGACATACATAGTAATTAACAAAATAATTTATATTTATTTGTAATTCTTAAAAAATATTTTTATTTATGTTTAAAATATTTTATATTAAAATAAAATTTATCCTTTTAAAAAATAATATCAATTCAAACAAGTTTTCTACACCAACTTTTTTTACCAATGCTTTACAATTTTCGATAGTTATGAAATGAGCTAATTTTTTGGAGTTAACAAATTGGTCACTAAACCGCCAAACCAATTCTTGATTAGATTGATTGGGGATCAAGCTACTCCAAAAATAATAGGATGGGGAATCAAATTACCCCAAAATAACTCTTGGTAGAGTTACTTTACTCAATAACTCTTTGTATATAGTAAATTCTAGATATTTAGTTGTTAGTCTCATAGTTAGGGTCATTGCATTCGAGACATTATTCACTTTGGTACTCAATGTCTCCATCACATTTTTGTTCTTAAAGGCACCTTGGTGGATTTTGGGATGAAGATGTTTTTAAATTACCCTTTGCCTCAATTGGTGTGAGGCTTTGTGGATACTAAAACAAACTTTTAATTTGATAGTTGAACCATTGAAAATTAATATAC
>CM023941.1:7787232-7822491 GCA_013407115.1 Glycine latifolia
ATATATATATATATATATATATATATATATATATATATATATATATATAATGTTATTGAGTGAAATAACTCTATCAAGAGTTATTCTTAGTGGATGGTGAGTCTTTAGCTGGATTTCAATCTCATCCATTAACTTCTTTAATTGTGATCTAAATGATGAAATTGATTGTTCTCATTTCTTATTTTAAGATGGGTTTCCATTTGAAACCTCTCATATGTGTGTGCTATCTTGTCTTGCAATCCAATGATGTGATATATTTATCAAATTTATAACCAATCTAAATTTAATAACATTAAATAAGTATTTAGTCTACTAAAAGTGAAACAAAAATACAATTGGGAAATGTAAATACATTTTTTTAAAATTTTAATTACCAAGTAATTCTAACATTGTGCCATAGTAATTGACAAATGTCATATTATAAAACCAATTATGTACAAATGCATGCTTTTCTACATACATATTACATTCTGTCTAAAAATCATATATACAAAATGCAATTTTATACTAATTAGAAATTCAAATCAAAAGGGTAAATGTATCAAATTTTGCTTTAGTTTTAAGATTACCATTTTCTGTGACAATGACTATAGGATTTCCATACGTATGTTTGATGTAGTTCATTGTGTTTCTCATTCCGTGTGGTACTATGTACAACCATATAGAATTTGCCTGAAAGTCATAATTAGAATTTCATCACCATGATTGATAAATTTTAGAGTTTAGAGGTCCACTTTATAATTTTGATGAAAGTAAGCAATTGATTTAGATAAATTCAATGAGAAACTTATGAAACTTAACTAAGTGTACAAAAGTTATAAGATAACAAAGATATAAATTGAATAGCTATATATCAAGTTGAATGGTTTGATAATTAGACCAATAAAATAATTTGAAGAAAAAAAAACATTTGAAGATCAAGACTTTCTAAACACGCATTAATCTACTTAAGGTCCGACTTATAATTCTACAAATAGTACTTTTCAAGTCTTATGGTTGACATGCCAAAAAGAGATATGACAAGAAGTATTTTATTTGAAGTACCTCTTACATCTAAGTTAATTAAGAACAAAAAATTTCAAGCAAAAGTACATTACCACCTTTGCTTTTCGACCTATCAAAATAGCTTTTCTATTGGAGATATGAGCTTGAAATTAATGGAGTTTATAGAAAATTTTAAGATGCTGTACCTCTCAAAATTTCCAATGAATCTCAAAAGAATATTATGAATATTAAAGTTAAAAGGAGTAAATGTTAGTGGTTTTATAAAATTGTATATGTTAATTCTCTAGTTATCATTCTTTCATTTTTTTTCTTCAAAATTGATATTTTTTTAGAGTGAGTGTTAATTATGATTATAAATATCACAACATCTAAAATATAGCATTTCAATTTTTTTTCTAGTTCATAAACATGGATAAGGTGGGTGATGAAGAGATTTATATTAAAGAATACTTAGATTGTAACTCAATCCAATCTACAAAAGTGAAAAATCTTAACTATATATCAAGGTTGAAAATTTAATCAATGAAATAAATCTTTTTTTGTTTATTTAAAAAATTTCTCTGAATTAAATGTATCTCTAATGGTTTGAGAGTGAACCAATATAAAAAAATATCTATAGCAATTTTTTCTTAGATCTCTTAAACTCTATTAGATTATTCTTTTAGAAATTGGGATTGAATTATGACATTTTATTATGTGTTGGGGAAAAGAAAAACCTGATTTCAAAAGAATTTGTCTCAACTTTTGTCGAAGACTTTAAATAATTAATAATTTTTAACTAATTAATGTGTGTAGTTTTGCTCTTGGTATGTTTTTGAAAAAATAAAGTCAATATGATTAAAAATAAATAAAAAGTACAATTAAACATTCATTTTCATATGATGAGTGCCTATTTGATCCCAAAGTGTACATGTGATGAAATCCAAAGGATGCTTAAGTCATGTAATGGACGGAGAATTAAGTGGATGGCTTGGGATTGATTATATATAAGTAAAGAAGATGGTGGAATGAACTTTCCAAACATTCATAGCTTTAATCTGGCTATGCTTGGGAAACAAGGGTGAAAATTTATTTCTAATCCCAATGTTATGGTTTTTCGACTTTTCAAAACTAAATACTTCCCTTTAGGGGATTTTCTAGATTCCAATATTGGTAGTAATCCTAGTTTTATTAGGCGTAGCATTTGGAGTTCTCAAGATGAGCTAAGACTTGTCATGAGATGGAGGATAGGAGATGGTGAAGGAATTAATGTATGGCAAAAACCTTGGATCAGAGGAGCATCTAATAATTATGTTGGGTTTTCTCCTCATCTGAGTATCAAGTTATTAAGTGTCAAAGATTTGTTGATATAAGGGACAAAAGAGTGGGATTCAGTTTTCCTCCACCTATTGTTTCCCAGCAACATTGTGGATATCATTACTCAAATGTATATTCCTGATGGCATGGGAGAGAATAGAAAATTATGGAACTATGACAATATAGAAACGTATACAGTGAAATCTGGTTATAATTTGCTGATAAATTTGGTGACAGACTTTGAGGAGTATAAGGTTGAAGGAGATTGGAACTGTATGTGAAATCTAAAGGTGCCTCCAAAAATTCGTGTTTCTATGGAAAGCTTGCCGTGATTATTTGCCAACTCATATTAGATTACAAGCAAAAGGTATTTCTTGCCCAACTACTTGTGTTTTCTATTCTGATGCTATTGAGAATTGTTAACATGATTTTTTGGCATGCCCAATGAGTGTGAGCATTTGGTAACAACATGGATTATGGAATGTTATTGATTTATCTATGCAAAGGGTGGACAACTTCAAGAATCTGGAATTTATTTTGTTGGCATCTTTAAATGATGAAAAAGAGTGTTGTTTGTGATGATTTTATGAAGTATTTGGTCAAGAAGAAATAATTGGCTTTGAAGGAATGTGGAGGACAAAGGAGATGCAGTATTGATGCGTGCAAAAGTTTCACTAGCAAATTGGATAACTTCTCAAGTTGTTATAAAGGAAATGTGCCATAATTCAGATCAACGAGAAATTGTTAGTTAGCTGGATTAAACCTCCAATTGGTGCATTAAAATGCAATACAGATGCATCTTTTTTCAATAATAATAGCCGTATGGAATATGGAGCTTGTGTTAGAGATAGGTTGGCCCAATTTGTAACTACAACAACTAATTTTGTTCCAGCATCAATATCAGTCTTGAGGGAGAAACTTATGCCCTCCTAAAGGCTTTACTATGACTTGTTCAACTCAATTTATATTCAATTATTATTGAATTGGATTGTAAATTGGTGGCAGATTAGATCAACAATGAGGATGAAGACATTTCAGAGTGCAGGATTATTCTTGGCCAAATTAAAACTTTGCTTAGAATGTATCCTACATAAGCTATACTCTTGCTAGGAACTCTACTAGTTTTCCTCAAGCTTACTCTTTTCATGTACCGCCTCACAGTATTCATCACATTATTGAAATGGAAATTATCTGATTTCTTGTTGTAAAAAACATTCATTTTTTATATTTTATATTTTTACTTTTCAATAAAATAATTTTCATAACACTACGTTTTGACTACTTAAAAAGAATATCACATGTATGGCTCATTTAGTTCATCAAATTATAACACAAATTATAACATAAAGTTGAAGACAAAACAAAAATATTTACATAGTTTAATCTTCTTCTTATTATTAAAATCATTATTGTTTCTCTAATTATTATTGTTATTATTAATTATATCCTTATTATTATGGTCATCTTTCATTATTAATAGTAAAAAAATAATTTATAAGTTAAATGATATTACATTACTATAAGTTAAAACAAAATAATAATTATAAAGCATTATGACTTATAGAACTTACCCTTTCTCCAATAAAATTGGTCCCATTAAATGCTGAAAGGAGTAAAAAACACCACAAAACGATCTTCAACTAGGTGCATTAATAAACAAAATATTCAAATGACCTATCAAATGAAAAAGATGGATTAAAAAGGATAAGTTTTAGCTTACGAAAAGTAAAGACGCCAGAGTCTGCAATATAGTCATGATATGAACTCCTAGGAATATTAAAAGCAAAAAATGTAGTGTAGTGATTGATGCCCACAAAATCTAGTGAACCTTTAAGAAGACTAGCTTGGGATTTAGAAAATTTTGGTAGTCTATTCCCTACTCGACTTCTCATTGAAGTTGGATAATCTCCAAAAACCAATGGGTCTAGAAACCTGCGAAGGAAATCAACCACTTTGATTTATTTTTTTAAGAAAAAAAACATAAACTCAAAAGCCAACAAAAGTAAAATCAAGGATATGCATCCATCAATATTGCTTTCATACAGATAAATGACCAATTTATTTTTTGATTCCTAATAAAAATGATTAGTCATTAATAAATTTATAATTTTGATTTTGGTCACTAAAGCGTTATTATAACCGCTTTACTTCACTATTTAAAACACTAGTTAAACAAATTTAGAGCAAAAAAAAAACAAGATTTAAATTTATCAAGGGCTAACAACAATTTTTATATTAGGGACAAAAGCAAAATTTGAACATCTATAAAAAACAAAAACATATTTAAGTCAATTTTCAATATATAAGATTTTACACGCTATTTACCAGCCCAGTTGAAAATCTAAGGCTCGCTGAGTTGCTTCAATATCTTCCTTTGAACTTGTTGCTGGCTCAAACCACATAACATCCAAAGATATCCCAATAGATCCACCTTGTATTTTCTGTAGAAGAATATCATAATTAGTTCTTCAATTCTAACAATTATACATTAAACATGAAGAGAGTACACATATGAAAATTTACACTTGCACATACCTAGCTAAAAGAATAAGATGACATTTTTTTTTAACTTTTAAGTCAAAATCTAATTTTGTTTCACATTTTCTTAATTTTTTGAAAGAATGAAAATAATAAAATATAATTTAAAATTGAAAGTAAAATGACATAAATATAGTTATGATTTTATAAATTAAAATATATTTTAAAAAAAGAATACTTTAGTATTTAGTGAAATTTCAAAATGTATGGAAAATACAATTTGTAAATTTATATTTTATCAACATTTTGCCTATTTTAGAAATTTCATTCTACTCACATTTTTATTAGTGTCCCAATTATAATATAATTATAAAAAAAATAATTGTGTTACTCTCCTCATTTAATTCGCTAAGTATTTATTACATTGAGATTTTTTTTCTTATTTTACCTTGTACTTTTGCCTATAAACATCTGCTACTATTGCATGAGAAATAAGGACATTATGAGCCACAATATAAGGTTCTGTAGCAGAGTTTCCATTCCCACATACAGAGCATCGTCCAGGAGCCTCAAGTCCAAGATCATATCCCATTATAGCAAATGTATGAGGCTCATTGAAAGTGATCCAGTGTTTCACTCTATCTCCAAATTTCTGAAAACATATTTCAGCATATGTTGCAAAGTCTCTTCTGTTGCATACAAATGCAAAATATTCATATGTCACTTCTATTTAATTTATTGCTATAAATTAATAATAATATTGTGAAGTTAAGCAAAGTTAATAATATAAATGAAATTCCATACATGATCAAAGAGCTAAGCCATCCATTATACTTGTCTTCCAAGGCTTGGGGTAAGTCCCAGTGGTAGAGAGTCACATACGGTTCAATTCCTACAAATATATTATTTAGACTCTTCAAAAGTGTGTATGTATAAAAATAAATCCATGTTTTATAAAATAATGACATTTTTGCTCCTACTTATATTAATCTACTTTCATTTTTCTTCATTTATTCTTTTTATTTCAAGGGAGTGATAAAGGTCTTTGGATCTTTCATTAACATATCAATAATTTGTTTATTATAGATTAGCAAAAACCTTTTGATGACAACTTGATGTTATGGACATACGTAGATAAAACACTTATGTGAATAATTTGTATTTAGCTATAGAAAACATAATTTATTTTTCAAAGGAGAAAACATAATTTATGATCACATTACAATAGTAAAATTTACCTTTGGCTAGTAAAGCATTGATGAGTTTGTTGTAGTGATCTATTCCTACTTGATTAATGTCTCCTGTTCCATCTGACACATTAAAATTCATGGTTAGATTATTTCTTCATTCAATTTTGTAGTTTATGTTTTTTTTTTAAATTCAATGTTTAGCATAATCATAATTTTCAAGGTTAATACAAAATATTAAATTTACTTAAATAATAATTTTATATAATAACTAAATAGAAGAATTACTTGAATGTCAATTGAAGATGCGAGAAATGGTAAGGTGATCAACAAGGAGTAAAATGGGAAATGATTTCTCATGTTATGTAATAGGAAGCCTTACTAGGAAAAATTCGAGACCATGAAATTGAAAACCTATAAGCATCCATTCCCATCTCTTTCATGAGTTGTACATCTTCCTACGTGCAAAACAATCCATGATTTACATGTAAAATACTTAAAACAAATTATTAAAACATTAATTAAAGATATATTTGAAATGTATGAATTTCTTTACATGACCATCTAATGTAATATATTATGTTAAAATAGAATCTACAAATTGTTTCACAAAACACCATACAACAACAATATAAAAATAATAAACATAATCGTTAATAGCATAATATTAAGTTGTTATTTTTATAAAAGACATCTAAAAGCAAATCAAGAGTCATATATATCACAAATTTTTTATAACATAAGATGCATTTTATATAGTTTTTTCATTAAAATTTTTTTGATAAAGAACACAATAAAACAACATTATATATGTTACTTGGAAATCTAACATCTCCACATTATTGGATATTCCTTGTTCATTATTGTTATAATATTTTCAAGGTTTAAAATATTTAATCTTACCTAATAATATTTTTTAAAAAATTATGTGTATATATTTCATAAATGTGAAAGAAAAATTATGTTTAGAGAATTTTGGAAACTAATTATATTATTCCATTTCAACTATTTTTATGATAAAAAAAAGTTGTTTGCAAAATAACATAGATGTTTTGGAACACAACTTAAATTTAGAAAAAAACTTTCTTAATAAAAACATTGTCTTTTTTAATATTAAAATTTGTAACTTATGATAATTTTCTAACAACTTATTTTTCCTTTAAGTTATTTGTATACTCTTTTAATATTTAAAAGATGGTATTTTGTTACATCTAAATGAAATTAATTATTTTCAAATCAGTTTTCAACAAACTTATCCAAACAAAAATTGATTCAAATAATAATTGACTATACAAATAATTTATTATCGAAATAATATAATTTTCACATGTCCCTATAACATCCCCAAAAGTAGGCCAATATTAATAATAAATAGGATAAAATATGTTTTTCGTCTTAATAAATATGAAAATGTTCGAAATCCATCTTTGCAAAATTTTTAATATGTATTTTGTCCTTATAAAATTGAGATGTGTTTTTTTTTTTTTTGCTTGAAGCAAGGTTCGGACATTCAAACCTATGTTAGCTTTCATACATCGGTTATGCTTATAACCGATGTAAAAAAATCACATTTGCATTGGTTATATGTATAATTGATGTAAAAAGTCATCATCGTATGTTTGAACTTACCTAAACCCATGTCTAGGCCAAAAAATGATACATTACAATTTTGTGAGGACGAAAAATGTATTGAAATTTTTATAGAGATGAATTTCAAACATTTTCATATTTACGAGGACAAAAAATATTTTAGCCTAATAAATAAGTATGCATTTAATGCTTGCTTAATGAATACTCTATAGATTATGTTAGTCTGTAATATAAAAGTTTGACGAATCAAAGTTAGAATGAATAAGGAAGGCCCATGAGGCCCAATTAGGAATTAGATCCCACTTAAGCCATAAAATCCCTTATCCAATCTCTAATTACACGTAAGGCATTCTGGAATGAGGAGTGGAGAGAAGATAAAAGTAGGAAAATGAAGGGAAGAACTAGAGATCTACTCACACCCACACTCTTAAGCACATTGTGATTGTTTCCCTTTGTAACACCCTGGAATTTCAAGTTGCTAAGTTGGATGTTTGATGTGTGTTATGTTGATTGATTAGTTGATTTATTTTATAATTTGTTGTCTTGAGTGCTTTTGTCTTGGTATGCGTGCTTGATGGATGTTGGGCTAAAGTCAACTTAGCTGGCCTGCGGTTGCTGTGGATGCACATAAAGGGAACATGTCTTGTCAGCCGTGTATATAGGCATCAAAGTGTGCAGCGGAAGCTCACTTCTTTTTTTCTTCTTTGCGCCTTTCTCTCCTTTCTCTCTAAACTCACTCATACCCAGAAACCTATTTTTCTCAACCCTCTGCATCACCCTTAACCTTCGAGGACCACCGTAACTGCCACAGAATCCCTACGTCAAGAAGAACCTCGTGGCTGGAGTAGAAGTCTTGGACAACCTGTCGTGAAACTCGAGAACGAATTCCTGGTTAGGTAAGGGGAGTTATTATGTTAATAACAACTTTAGATACCATAGTTGGGGATCAAGGAGTCCGACTATGAAGATGATTGCATGTCCCTGTTGTGTGTTGTTCTTTTAGTAAAACTATCTTTTAATGAATGAGATGTGGTGTGATGATGTTTGATGGTGTTCTTATGTGTGGATGTTTGATGGTGTTCTGGTATGAAGAGTTTGATGGTGTTCTTTAGGGGGAGTTGACGTTGTAAAAACTCCCCGGGCATGCGTGTGAAGTTGGCATTTTGATGCTGAAAACTCCCAAGACACTTTGTAGTAGTGTTTATGGAGGTGCCGGGTACCGGGATGGGTATGCCGAGCTGAGCTATTTACGTAGCATACATGTGAGCATGTGGGACGTGACTCTTAGTCTTCTGTTGGCGGAGGTCAATATACTGGGTTCATTACCTGGGGTTGTTTCCTTAGAGTTGTTGGGCTCACTTCCTTTTCTTTAGATATATCGGGTTTCTTACTCGGGGTTGTACTTTAGAGCTATTGAGCTCAAGTTACTTCAGAGAGAGAGCTACCAGGTTTCCTAACTCGGATAAGCTCGCGTCTTCTCGGGAAAAGAGCTACCGGGTCCTTTACTCGGTTGAGCTTGTGACCTTTCTTTTAGAACGACAGGGTTCCTTACCCAGGGTTGTTTCTTTAGATTTGTTAAGGTCATTTCCTTTCCTTAGAGATACCGGGTTCCTCACCCGGGATGTGCTATTCTCTTTGGAACTGTTGGGTTCGAGCCTTTTCTTTGTGAGCCACCGGGTTTCTTTACTCGGTAAAGCTCATACCTTATCTTTGAGAAGCTACCGGGTTTCCTTACTCGATAGAACTCGTATCTCTCCTCTGAGAAGCTACCGGGTTTCCCTTACTCAGCTTTCGTAACCCGGACAACCTTGTATAGGTTTGTGATATTAATACAATCACGAGTCCTGCTCGTTGTACCAAGCAAGCACTATTTGTTATAATCGATTACAGCTCTTATGTAATCGATTGCATAGTATTGAGTCCGTCCTTGGTATTTTATAAAACCCAAGGACCCCCTTGACCAACCTTTACTGACCTTGTTCGATCTTTACCGACCTTGTCCGACCTCTTTCGACCTCGTCCGCTCTTATCCACCTTTGTCTCCCCTTATCCAACCTTTACTGCCCTTGACCGCCCTTGTCCGCCCTCGACTGACCTTGTCCTCCCTCGTTCGACCTTTTTCAGATTCTTACCTCAAAGTTATTATATCTAGGTGCCAACCCGGACGCCTAATACTTCACACAGACGCCCTAGTCCATGTTGTGTTACTATCGACGTGTATGTAATGGACCTATATGATAATGTTGGAACCTTGGAAGGTTGGCTCGTGTGATGATGTTATGTGAATTGATACCATGGGGGGTGCATGGCAGTATCCTAGCCAGGACGGAGTTGTTCCCTGGCCAGGCCATGCATTGATGGTGCCCATGGTTATCTGAATGCAAGTGGATATACATAGATACCCACGGGGGTGTATGGCAGTATCCTTGCCAGGACAGATTAGTTCCCGGGTCGGGCCATACATTGATGGTGTCGTGGGGATATTCTACGTATAGACACGTGAGATGCCGGGACCGGGTGGTTAACCTTGCAAGAACCCCGGTCAGTGCATTTATGAGCCCATGTTGGGGCGGCCCTCATTTGGGGTAGTACGTATGTACATGGGGGGTGCATGGTAGTATCCTAGATAGGACGGATTTGTTCCCAGGCCAGGCCATGCATTGATGGAGCTCATGTGACATACTACATTTGCACGATGGAAATAGGATGATGGTTGTTGGGTACTGGGGTACTGGGGGGCACTTCTTTTAGGAACTCCTTCTGACACCCATGGCTGATCACCACTGGGGGGAGTGGCCTGTGCACGACAGAGTGACCCTGACAAGCTACTGCATCATATGTATACCGAGATGGACTATTTCCATGATGGTACCACATTGCATGCTGAGAGTTGAATCAGGAGCATGCATCATGCTAGGCATTGTAAGTTGACTTATGGAATGTTTGTGGATGCTCGTGCATGATTGCGTGATGAAATGTTTAGATTGTGATAATATGGTGATGCCTGGATTGCCTTCCTTAACTGATGTTATCTATTGTTTGTTGTTGAACATGAAAACTCACCCTTGCTTTATTGTACTGTGTGGTTTGGTGCCTGTAATGTTCGCGAACCATGTTCGCGTGAGTAGACGGGCAGCAATAGGATTATGAAGAGGACCATCTTTTGGTTGGAGCCGCCGAGTTGCTGGGATTTCGTTAGTTTAGATCCCGGGCAGGGGTTGTGTTTTGCTAGTTACATTCATTGTTTTGATAGTTACACCCCGTGGTTTTGTTAACTGTACCCCATTGTTTAAATTCTTGTCTCCTTTGTAAAACATTTATACGTTCTTTTGACATGGTTGATTGTACCTCAAGTTAAACCATGTGTCGCATGTATATGTATTACGATGTATTATCTACTCATGTATTCGTGTTTAACTTCATGGTAATGATTACGTGTTCACGAAAAAAATTTACTACCATTTTCATAATCAAATTAAGGGGTTTTCTTTTATTAAAACAAGTTTTGTCGTATTTAAGAGCTAGTGATACAGTAGCGACATGGCGGGTCATTACATTAGTGGTATCAGAGCAGGTTGAACCTTTCAGCCAATGAGTTATGAGCTTGCTATGTTTCTCAGTGCATGTTGTATTGATTATTGAGTGTCTGAAATTTGAAGTGACTAGTTGTGCTGTGCTGGATTATGTTTGTTTGTGTTTGAACTTGTGTAGGGTGTTATTTTTTAGCGTAGTCATAGTATGTTTGTATTTCTTATGCCTGCTATACCATAAGTTTCAATGCCTTGTTGAGAGTTATCAGACTGGCCATCTATATAAGTTGTGACGATGCAAAGGAACATTATGGCAAGCAGTCCAAAATACCAAAAATAGGGAGTCTGTATAGTATGGCTTGGTGTTTGTTTGTGTATTCCTTCCGGGTTCTCACTTCTTGTTATGCGCAATAAGTGATGGCCGGTAGGAATGATCTTGCTATAGCTTATGCTCTCCAAGCCTTAGCTCAGGCTTTGGGAAATCAGAATAGAGGAGAAGCTATGGGACCCGTGGAATACCAAGGGTTGGACCGCTTTCAGTGCAACAATCCTCCTTCATTCCATGGAGGGTACAACCCGGATGGTGCTCAAACCTGGATTCGAGAGATTGAGAAGATCTTCCGGGTTATGGCATGCCCCGAGGAGCAGAGGGTTGCCTTCAGCACCTATACCCTGGTGGAAAAAGTAGAGTATTGGTGGGATAACACCTGCCAATGCATGGAGGCGGAAGGCCGGGTAGTGACATGGGAAACCTTCAAGGAGGCATTTCTGGAAAAGTATGTCCTAGAAGATGTAAAAACAAGAAAGAGATGGAGTTCCTGGAGCTCAAGCAAGGGAACAGGACGGTAGCCGAGTATGCGGCTAAGTTTGAGGAGTTGGTAAGATACTTCCCTCACTACCAAGGACGGGATGGTGAAAGCTCTAAGTGCGTGAAGTTTTTGAATGACTTGCTACCCGAGGTAAAGCAAGCTGTGAGCTATCAAGGAGTTCGCCAGTTCCCAGTTTTGGTCAACATGTGCAGAATATGGGATAAGGATTCAAGAGACAGAGCGGCCCATTACAGGAGTATGGGTCCGAGGAAAGACAAAAAGACTGGGAAGCAACACTGGGGGAAGCCTTACACCCTTCCCCATAAGCCGTATGATCATCGCCCCAACCACTAAAGGGCTACTGTTGTGGGATTCCCGGGTGGTAATGGTAGCGGACCCACTACCTTTCCAACCCGGCTCACTTGTTTTAAGTGTGGTAGGCCCGGACACATCGCTTCTGAGTGCGGACAAAGAGGCCCGTCTTGTTATAATTGTAAGGAGAGGGATCACATCCAAAAGGACTACCCACATCTCAAGAAAGAGCAGAACGGTGGAGGCCTGCCGAACCAACCCGCACAACCGAGGGCCACAGGAAGAGTCTTCACTCTTAGCGGTGCCGAGGCCTCGAACTCCAAAGATCTGATCAAAGGTAAATGTTTCATAAACGGGATTCCTTTACTCGTGCTTTTTTATTCCGGTGCGACCCATTCTTTCATATTTCGGTCGTGTGTAGAACAACTTAAACTTCCAGTGTCTTCCTTAAATAATGAGCTCGTGGTTGAGACCCTGACTAGTGGGTTTGTGTTGACTTCCGAGGTATGTTTGGACTGCCTTATGGAAATTTCTGAGAGAAAATTCCGGGTTGATCTGGTTTGTTTGCCTCTTCGCTAGATCGACGTTATTTTGGGTATGGACTGGTTATCTTCCAACCAGGTTTTGTTGAACTATTATGATAAGACAGTCGTGTTTAGCAACTTGGATGTGAGAGAAAAATGGATGTTTATCTTGGCCAACCGGGTTATGTCATCATTGAAAGAAAATGCTCAAGTATACATGATTTTATCAAACTCAGAGGTAGAGACCGAGGTTTCTCTAGTCGACCTCCCTGTTGTTAGAGAGTTCCCGGGAGTGTTCCCTGAGGATGTATCTGAGTTACCACTTGAGAGAGAAGTAGAGTTTTCTATAGATTTGGTGCCCGGAGCTGGACCCATATCTGTAGCTCCCTATAGGATGTCTCCCATAAAGTTAGTCGAGCTTAAGAAATAGTTGGAAGAACTGCTGGATAATCAGTTTGTGCGGCCTAACGTGTCTCCATGGGGAGCACCTGTGTTGTTAGTAAAGAAGAAGGACGGTACTGTGAGGTTGTGTGTAGATTACCGCCAGCTGAATAAGGTGACGATTAAGAATAAGTATCATTTGCCTAGGATAGATGATCTTATGGACCAGCTGGTAGGAACTTGTGTGTTTAGTAAGATAGACCTTAGGTCGGGTTACCATCAGATCTGAGTGAAGTCTGAGGATATCCCAAAGACCGCTTTTAGAACCCGCTATGGTCATTACGAGTACTTGGTTATGACTTTCGGTGTGACTAATGCCCCTAGTGTGTTCATGGACTACATGAATAGGATCTTCCACCCTTACCTCGATAGCTTTGTGGTAGTCTTCATAGATGATATCCTGGTATATTCTAAGACTAGAGAGGAGCATGAAGAGCACTTGAGGATCGTGTTGCAGACCTTTAAGGATCGACAACTGTATACTAAGTTGTCTAAGTGTGAGTTCTGGTTGGAGAAGGTGGGTTTCCTAGGACACGTGATATCCCAAGGAGGTATAGCTGTAGATCCTTCTAAGGTGGAGGCCGTTCTCAAATGGGAGAGCCCTAAGTCTGTTTTTGAGATTAGAAGTTTTCTAGGCTTAGCGAGGTATTACTGGAGATTCATAGAAGGTTTCTCCAAGTAGCCTTACCTTTGACCAAGTTGACTCGTAAGGGTCAAATGTTCATGTGGGATACCCAGTGTGAGCATAGCTTCCGAACCCTTAAGGAAAAGCTAACAACCGCACCCATGCTAGTTTTGCCTAACCTAGGAGATCCCTTTGAGGTGTTTTGTGATGCAGCAAAGACAGGCTATGTTGCTAGTGATACAGCAGCGACGTAGCAGGTCGTTACACCCTTCATCTTCCTTCCCCTTGTTGATCTTGCTATGTTGTAGTTTGAATCTTGACCATACCTTATGGAAAGTTGGAAATTTTCATAGATGTGCATTATTTTTGTGTTGTATGTAGTTGGTTTGATGATTAGGAGCATGTAGAGTTGTTTTTGGATCTTTATTGGTGCTTTGGACTGTTTGAGAGACCACTAATGGCCTTGTGCAATTTAATTTTACAAAAATTGCAAGTTGCAGGATCGTCGCTTGGGCTAAGATTGCCTTTTATGCACTAAGCCCAAGGATCTCCAAAGAACAAGTCTAGATGTAGTGTAGACTAAGTCTGCCCTTCGCATGCTAAGCCTAAGGACCTTTATAGAACAAGTTTGGGTGCAACATGGGCTAAGCATGCCCTTCATTTGTTGAGCCCAGGGACCTCCAGAGAACAAGTTTGGATCCCAGTGTAAGCTAAGTTTGCTCTTTGGGTGCAGCGTGGGCTAAGCTTCCCCTTCGTATGCTAAGCTTAAGGACCTTCAGAGAGCAAGTCTGAATCCCTTACACTAGAGTGCTAAGCACGAGTGAATGTGTTTAGCAAGAGGGTCTTGTGTGTTGAGCTTGATATGGTTGTGTTTAGCTTGGGACCCTTGGAACAAGATAGAGTTGGTTTGTTTAAACTTATTTGTTAAAAAACACTTATTGTAATAAAATAAGCAATAGTTTTCTTCTTATTTTGAGAAGCAAATCTTATCTGCTTATTATATAAACATTTTTTTTAAAAGCACTTATTTAAAAATATAAACAAATCGACCCATAGTGTGTTTAGCTCATTTCCATTCACATAACCAATGTTTTTACTTTATATGTATTACATGATTGCTTGAGGATATATATACACATATACATGAATGTTAAAGGGTTCCCATTGGGGAAAGGAGGAAAGTAACCCCTCTAGACTCCATTGGAGGACAAAAAGTTTTTAAGTAAGTATATAAGGCATGCAAACGATTTGAGGTACCCTCTTTGATGATAGGCGGGATTCCATCACTCTCTATTTCCAAAGAAGTGGTAAAGGGTCCCTCAAATGAGAGGAGGATATAAATATGAGGTCATAGCATAAGAACAAGGAAATTCTACTTAGAAGTTTGAGCTCAACACTTGTCGTAGGATGGAAAAAAGACAACAAAAGAAATAATGTTAAGCATGCAAAAGTTTATGTCTATGTTATGCTAATGTTGAAGTAAAGTCATATGTTTATAATGCATCCATTGGCTATGTACGCGTAAGGTTGCATGTTTAGCACTTATTGAGACATTGTCTCATTAGTCTAAATGTATTTTCCATATTGAACAGGTACTAAAGGAGGGAAACATGATGGCTGTGAAAATATTGATGTTTTGATAATTTTGTATCTTTAGACTAGTTTTTGAAAGACTTCTATGTACTATTTAGTTATAAGGTTCGTATGTTTGGAAGATGCCCTTTTATTTGTATATGATCAAGTTCCATCTCAAAAGTAAGATGACTAGTTTAAATGTTTTGGAATAGCATATGATGATAGTTTGGGTTTCCGCAAGTGGCATATAATCAAAGAGTAAATATTTTACATAGTGACAAATTTTAATTATTTTATTGGAATATGACCTTCGAAAATATTCAAATTTTATCAAGTAATCATTTTTTGAATCTTGATTTTTATAGAATGTTTTGAATAACGATGATTTTTAAAAAGTTGATTGGATTGTCAAACAAAATGATAAGCTTCATTATTGTGGATTTTAGAGTTTAGAATAGTAACTTATGCAATAGTTATGCTTAGGACGAATTATGACATTTGTCTAACTAAATAAATAATTCTATATATTAATTCATTTATAACATTAAATTTTCTTAAATATATAACAAAACACAAAATGCATTCTTAGCTTTGTTCAAGGAGATTATGATTAAAAGTATAGCTTTTAAAAAAGTTAAGTAAAAATTTCATGGTAATTTAGCCACCATCGAAATCCATCTTACATCATAACGATGATATTGATTCACTGCAACGTCAGCATTACTCCCATCTTGTATCTTTCCTGTAACATGCAAGCGAAATTTTAGTAACAATACACCAAAAGAAAAATTGTGTTTCGTATCTTTGAAATTAGTTGCATTTATAAGTTTATTACTATATTTTCAAAATCCATAGTGAGATTTTATATCATTTTATTATAACACGATTATTCCTTTTTGCAGAATCACAAGAAAATGGATAAATTTTATTCAAATTATTTAGCCTTCTTAAGAACTTACCAAATGAATGTGAAAAAGTATCCCACACAGATGGGCCCCTTCCGTCTTCTTTTACTGCCCCTTCGTACTATGACAAAATCAACAATATTTTGTGTTCAACAAATATGTAAACATGCACACACAAAAAAATTATATGCAAATAATTATAACAATTTATGTTTTTGATTTTATAACTTTAAACTCACAATGACAAGTGTTTTATTGTACATAATTTGATGACAAATAAGATACATATATAAACATTAAAATAAAAGCATGAATTTAAATTTTATTATAAAAATACTTATCGCAGTAATAAACTTAAGTAGCTAAGAGATACATTAATGTTAGGTTATTAACATTGTTGTTAAAACTAGATCAAATTAACCAATCAGAAACTAGTATGGTGAATGCGTTTATTTAGACCAAAAAACTAAGGATAGGACTCCTCTAAAGTAGTGTAGCTTTTGCAAGTGCACTCATCTCAATCCTTTATTATTTAAACGGTTTATACTTTTACACCTTATGTAAAATTGTCACTTAAATTTAGCTTTTAAAAAATATCATTAAACAAAATAAAAACAATTTATGCCTCACGCTTCACCTTCATTGTATCATCATGTCTTGTTTTTGTACTTGATTGACTTTGACTAACCACAACCGAACTTGCTTTCTGATGTCACCCTACACCAGTTCTTCTGGCTCATCCACTCCATGATGGAACACCGCATCTACTGCACATGCCCGATCCAATGCTTTACCCTTTTTGCCCAACACATAAAATTGTTTTCTGTTTTGATCTTAATGATTTTTTAAACTAAACCTAGTTGCCTCCTTGCTTTGTTTGTAGACGTCCATGGAGAATTTGATCGTGAACGCTGAAATGACGTTTTCTGTTTTTTTTTATTTTAATGATAATTTTTTTAAATTTTTTTTAGAAGTAAAAATCTAAACCGTATAAGTAATAACAAAAGGTTGAGATAAGTGCACTTTACCCCTACAGGGCAAACTGCACTTTAGAGGAGCACGTTCCAAAAATTAAACCTAAAATGAAGTAGTGAAAGATCAAATGAAGTGGTTAAAAATGATCAAATCGAGGAAAACTGATAGTTCATTGTTCCCTTTTGTGACATCATATTAGTTGATGAAGAACTTAAAAGCCTAATAGTTTGTAACAAAAAATATATGATTTTTTATTAGATTTCTTGATAATATGATAAATAAATGAAATATTAACATTATTATTATATCATTAATGTATGAGACTAAAAAAATAAATTTTAAAGAACTAAAATAATAGACATCTAATTTTATAGGATCAAAAAGTAATTAAAAAAAAAAAAAACAAACTACATACAATAATGCAATGTGAATATTGAAGAGAAAGGTACTAACCTGAAAAGCTGAAGCAGCAGTGCCGAAAACAAAACCTTTGGGAAAGCTTTGCCTGTTGATCTCTGATAGGCATATTTGAATCTGAAAAATCACAATCACAACCACTACTGTTGCAACAGTACCTCTTCTCAACACCATGGTTTCTGTGTAATGAACAATTAACAAAGAAGAATGAGGGTCTAATTAGTTTATACTGTTTCTTTATATAATAAATTAAATTATTGAGTTCTCTGATTTTGCTTGGCCGCCCAATATATTCCCTCTTAATCTATTTTCTAGGACATAACGACCTTGTCGTCTAGTATAGTACTATATTCACTATAGGTAATCAAATTATTCGTACATTGTTTGTATCAATGGAATAATGCAATAAACTATAAATTTATTTTTAGTGGAAATGTTTATTTCTATTTATCTGCTATTTTTAAATATTAAAACTAATATTAATTTTTTTTTCTTAATAATATCATCATCTTTACTGTTATTAAGAAAGAGAGAAAAATTAATAGTGTAAATAATCTTAGAGTGATAAATAAGAAAGATATAGCACGTACTAAATGAAATAAATAGTTTTGGTGCAAATAAAATATTGGGAGAATACGACTTTTATCTTTGAAGATACCTTATTGTTAGAAGAAAAAAAATGTCATAGTTATCTTAAGGTGTCAGGACAAAAATTGCTACTAAATTTTACAAATTTTATGAATGGTTGGGGTTACTAGAAAAGCTCTTGTAATTCCAAAAGATAGTATTTTGTCCTGTATGCAATTTTATTTATTTATTCGTTGTCCTATATGTAATTGCTCTGAGAAATAATTAGATATAAATTAATTTTAAATTGGTGTGTTGGATAAATCATAAATGTTTCATTTTTAAAAGAATAAGTGTGTTTATTATTATTTATATAATTAAAATTTTAATAAAATATACTTATTCAATTACAAATTACCATATATAATAAATTTATTATTTATTTATTTTTGAATTGAAGAGGCAACGCGCCCCAACAAAAATCAATTAAAACCCAACATGGAAAACAATTGAAGAAACATAAGCCTCAAAAGCCAAAGCAATAAAAGACAAAACAACATAAATAAGAACTCTCAAGTTCTAAGTAAGAGACATCCCATAATTTGCTAGCTTGTCTGCAATTGAGTTTAAACTGCCCATGGGGAGGGTGCACCCATTTGGCCACGCCCCTTGTCACAACAGCCGAGCCCAAACTAGCAAAATCAACTATCTACAGCATACTTTTAGCGATAGCATCCACTCGAACCAGTAACCTCACCATAACTTCATGAGCTTGGGAATCTTAGGTTTTGAACATGAAAGAATTGCTACACTGCCATAGGACATCCAAAGCTACTACAAAAATTTGATCCCAACACCTTCCATCAACTTTGGAAACATCACCCAAATTCGAGAGTAACCAACTCGAAGAAGTTTGATTAAAAAACACTTGATGTTTGGCCGCAGGCAAAAGCAAATACCAAATAGCTCGAGCAATGGGACACTCTGAATACATGAACCACATTCTCAACATCTCCCCCACACCTTCAGCATGATAAATCATTAGTCAAATGTCTAGCATGCCTCACATCATTAGTCATCAAGGCATTGACAGCTAGCTCCCAAAGAAACGCTTGAACCCTCTCAGACCTATTCAAATTCTAGACTTAAACAAACAAGGGGTCCTTATCAACCTGGAAACCACGAGTAATACTAGAATAAGCTGAAGAAACTGAGAACTCACCATTTGGAGCACCCTTCCATGACACAGAATCTGACCATCTCATCACGTTTGGGGGAGGAATAGCTCGAATGGAATCTAAGCTAGATGCTGGCAAGTAAGGACTGATCAACTGAAAATTCCAATCCCCATTCTCCCCAACAAAATCGATCACTAACCTTCCCAGAAAGATGATCTTAAGGCACATTCCCCGTAGCAACATCAATTAAATTCCCACGACCAGGAATCCAAGAATAATTTAAGAAACCAACAGAATTTTCATCACCAATGTTCCAAGATATCATATTCTGAACTTGGTTTGGTCCCAGCTTCTGCAAATCCCCCTCCACATTAATTTTTATGATACTTACTTTAGAACTTATATCAAGAATATTTTTTAATTGAATGATAATATTATTTTTTTTGTTAACAGTGCATCAAGAATAAAAATTGGCAATATAAAAAAGAGTAAATTACACAAATACTTCCTCAAGTTTGCACATATTACATGCGCATCTTCTTTGTATTTGACCCTACACAAACACTCATTATTTTAGAGTTCCAATTACACTAGTACCTCTTCTCCAATAATGGCGTTAATTTTGTTTACCCAAAATAGTCACGTGTTAGTCACATTATCCTTTAAGATAATTTTGTGACAAAATACCTCTGTCTTCTCCCTACCAACAATTTAAATTATACATTTTAGAGTTCTTCATGCCTTCGTTGGTTTTCGTTTGATTTCTGTTGGCCAAATTGATTTCTTCATAACCTTGTTCAATTTCTTCATGCCTTCATGAGTTGTTGATTGTGGGTCGTGGATTGCATTTGCATTTAGTTTAACGCAAATCATAGTTTGTCTCATAGTTAGGTGCATTTTTTTGTTTCATTATTGTATCTATTTGGTGCATTTTCTGAGTTAAAGGTTTCCATTGTGGATTGTTGGATGTTGTTATGTGATGTTAGGTGGTGTTGTTGTTCATTGTTTCCCAAATTCAAAATGCTATATCATTGTGTTTTTGTTTGTTACTTGTAGGGTGTTCGACAAAATGTCTCATTCAAGCTAGGTTTGGATCTTCTAACAATGTTAGTGGGGGGCGCAATTTATGAAACACCAAAAAAAGTATTGTGTGCGTGGATCACTAATGGAAATAAAATGTAGCGGAGCTATAGCCAATTCGAATCGTTTATTTTATACTTGTAAGGCCATAGTTGTGATAGATTCGATTAGGTTGAAAAAAAATTGAAGATGAATATGATAAGTTAAAGATGGAGATGGAATGCACGAAGACGAATATGGAACACATGAAATAGGACTTTGCACGAATGAAGATGAAACTATTAGTTTTAGAAGGAAATTATGAATGGTTGAAAGGAAATCTTGCAACATTCACTTGATTGTAATTGTTGTTGCTATTTTAGTTATAGTTAGTATCTTTAAGTAAGTATTGTAAGGTGGTTGTTTAAAATGAATTGATGTTGTATTGTTTACTTTAAGTTGTTACTAAGTGAGTTTCTAATTAATGATGTTAGTTAGTGTGCCCTAGTAATGTTAAGGATTTATGGAACAAAAATTATTTCCATGTGAATGCAGTTTTATATTTTCATTTCTCTCATTCTTCATTCTTCATTGTCATTCTCATTTTCATTCTCAAAATTAAGGATTCAATAGGGACACGAATCGTTCTTCATTCTCATTCTGCACGTTATGTTCAAAATACTAAGAATCAATTCATAACTAATCATAAAATTGGACTATTGGATAAAGACAGCCAATTCATAAGAAAGTAATTCATTTGTCTCAATTTCATTCATAACATAGTAATAAAGACAATCATAAATAAACCACACTCTTAATTGGCCTACTATTGTGTATCTTCAGAATAAAGTGGTCCCAAAAAATTAAAAACAAAGCCATGTTTAGTATCTAGTAACAATAGGCTTGTTTTTCATAAAAATAACCCCTACATGTGAAGTTGTTTGGCAAAACACAGGCATATACTTAAAAAGATTCTCCCCATAAAAAATAGTACATTATATCAAATCATATTCTAATTCCTATTAAGTCTTTTGGCTTTGATTTTTGTCTTTTTCTCTTCTTTGAACCTTCATTTGTGTTAGTATTGTCTTCTTGGTTGGAAGATTGAGTTTCCCCTTGCGTATTTGTTTGTGATTCCTATAAGTGAAATTAAAAATTGGGTTAGTTAGCAAATAATTTACATTTTCATTAGAGGAACACTAGAACTGGTTTAAGAATACCTGAAAGGTAAATTCATATTATTGGGTTAGAGGAACACCAGAATTTGTTGGTTTAGTTCCAACAACTGTTGTGGCTTCAGAATTTGTTTCCTTACAAAAGAAATCAGAAAAGTTATTATTAGTAACACATAGGTAATAATTTTTTTTAATAAAAAGTGTAAATTTACAAACCTTCTTTTTCCCAGTGGATCCCTTTGGCAACCTTTACTATTGTGTCCAAATTCCTTGCAAGTGGGAAAACGAATGGTGTGTGACCTTCTAGCTTGTTGGGTTCCTGATAACCCTTCACCCTCACTCTTTCTCTGACCCTTCCAAGGCCTACCAAGAAGTATTTTTAGATTAGGCAGATCAATTAATGGATATTCATCTCTGTTGTCCACATCTATATCAGGCATTGGATGAAGAATTTCAGGATAGGCTTCCATCCACTTGGCAGATGTGAATAATTTGTCACATTAGGTCTCCACATTGTCTTTTTTTTAGGATATACAAGAACAAACATGTTTGCATGACAAGCCTGAGATCTACCAAAATTACAGTAGCATGTTTTTTCAGTCAACTTAACAACAAAGTTGTTGAATCCATCCTTCACTTGGAATTCATCCCTTCCAGCATATATTATTGTACAATATCTCTTATCTTGCATTGTTTTGTCTACAATAACCCTAACCCTAGGAGACAACATAGAGTGAGTGCCAATTGCCTTATCATACCTTTTTTGAAATATGGCCATCATCTTAGTAATAATAGATTGCAACATGGATAATATTGTTTTGCTCTTGTCATTGCAGTGTAGCTAACATAAGGATCAGACAATAACAAACTTTCCAACTTCTTAGTAATCCAAGTTGAGTTTTCCTCTGAGTTCTTGGTTGTTTTAATGCAATTGTTCATACTTCCATAGGACTTTATCTGATAAGTTATTTTGTCTGTTACTGGAGATGCATGTATCCTCCATATACAATCAAGAGCCTTACTTAGAAGTCACCCTACTCCATTCATTTTTAATCCGCTTCAATTCAAACCCTTCTTGTATAAAATAATCTTTCAGCACTTCCTAAAATGGTATATACTAACCAACAACTACCCAATAACAAAATGGATTGTCCTATCCTTATCCAATTCAAATTGTTTTCCCCTTAATCCCTTCTCTTGATAAATTTCCTCCATGTTAGAATCTGAATGCACAACTCCAATACAATCCAGTTTTTCTCCCAAAGTCACTCATGCATCCGCATCACTCAATTCTTCATCCACACCAACATATTCACTGTTAATGTCAGATGAAGAACCTCCACTTAACCCTCGGTAAGTCACATCAACATCACTTACATACACATCATCATCCTCAACTATGAGAACTCTTCATTTTCACACACATGTTCATTCACAACTTCATTCATACTAGCATTTACAACTTCATGCACAGCTTCATACATACTAGCATTAACTGGTTGATTAACAGGTTCAATAACAGCAGTACAACTTGAATGAAAAAAGGTTCATTCCAAAGCTCATCTTTATTTCTAGTCGTATACAAATGAATATAACTACTATTTGGATTCTCAACATACATTGACATAACATCAGAATCATTATCCAAAGGAAGATAATTACCATTAGCACATCGAAATCACATAATGAAAGGATTACAAGTAAGCAAACCCAATTCAGCTGCAAAATTATAAAAGCCATACTTATCGGGATCCACATTATTGACATGACATGTTTACCCTCTCAATTCCACAAGATGGACAAAAAAAATCTACATTCTCTAGATCTGGACCCAAATATGGATGGTCTTTCATTCTGCTTCTTGCATGCCAACAACCAAATAATAAAATAGTCAAACAATGGGTCCATAACAGACCACTACAAAGAAAAGTAATCAAAACAACAATAGTAAACCCAACAATGGTCCCCAAAAACCAAAAAGTTTCCCCATGAACAATAGTAAATCCAAAAATAATAGTGGTCTCTAACAACAACAACGGTAACATACAATAACAGTGGTACCCAACAACAATAGTTATCTCAAAAAACAACAGTGGTCCACAACAACAATAAAACCCACTCAAATTGCATTAACCATATTAAAAAATTGAACTCTTGGGTTTAAATACAAGCATGAAACACTCACCTTAACAAATTCAAACTTTCAATCTTGCACAGTTCAGGTCAAACCACAAGTATACCGACACCGACCTACTTGAACCACAGGCCAAACACCATCGTCAAAGCCAATGCAGAAGTCGAACACTACCGTGGAACCCAAAACAGAAGATAATTCAAATAGACGAATATTGTAAAACTTGAATCAGTGGAGAAATATACCTTTAACCTAAGCAAACACACACGATGGCCGTCAAAATCCTAGCAGAGGAAGATGAGTTGTTTCAGAACTATGAAGGATTATTTTGACCTTTCACAAACACACTAACAATATTAATTAACAAATTCAGTAAGGGGGTGCAAAAGAAATGCATTTTAAGAAAGGGGATGCATGTGTAATATATCCAAATTTAAGGGGGTGTTTGTGAATCAAATGAAATTCTATAACCAGTGACCTAATTTTGTGTAAAAATTTCATTTCAGTCAACAAATAATATTGATTCAATATCACGAGATTTAGAAGAAGAAAAATAAACACACTTTAAGGGCATGTTAAGATAACTCTATGTATAAGCACTTGGTTCACTTATCTAATCCCAAAACAATATCAACTCCTTCAACAGGAAGAAAATATAAAGGAACAGAAAACTATGCCCTTGAATAGATAAAGCTACATCAGGACAAAGGTCTATGTAGGGAAGAATGTCGAGCATCTTATAGCTCTATGGTGTTGTCTATCTGGGTTTGAAGTTGGTCCAACAGAGAGGAAAGGGCTTGTAAAGCATCATCCACCTCCTTCATCGTTCTAGAGGGTGCCATTAAAAACGAATGATGAAAAAAGCACCAAATAATACACTATACTAGGGTATGTATGATATTCTGATGAAAGACAAATAAGACAAACCCAAAAATGGATAAACTATTCCTTTCTAGCTAACAATAGTCAAAATACAAAGCTTAAATAATGTCTAGGACAGTACCACATACGAAAAGTGTCAATCCTAACCAAAATAGCTATCACCAATTATTAACAACTTAATATTATTTAGGGTTAACTAAGTTTTTAGTCTCTAAATTTTTCAAAATTTGACTTTTAGTCCCTAAACAAAAGTTTGACTGATTAACGTCTCTTAACTTTTTCCCATTAAGGTTTTTAGTCCATAAACTTTTGTTTGACCAGTCAAGGTCCCTAAACTTTTAGAAATTTTAGTTTTTAGTCCCTAAACAAAATTTTGAACCCATTATTATTATTATTATTACTACTATTATTATTTATTTATTTATTTAATGAGATTTCATGTACTAAAAACCTTAATAAAAAAAGAAGAGGTACCTTGACTTGTCAAACTTTTTTTAGGGACTAAAACTCGAATTTCAAAAAAGTTGAGGGACCTTGATCAATCAAACTTTTGTTTAATGACTAAAAATCAAATTTCAAAAAATTTTAGGGACTAAAAACTTAGTTAACCCTATTATTTACAAAAGACTAATGTTTAAAACTTGAAATAGGGAAAAAGCCATGTGGGTTGCCTCTTGTTTATGTTTGAACATCTTGGACCATTTCCTCTACTTGGCCTGCAACAACATCTCTATAAGAAAACTCAAAACTAATAGTTCAATCCTAGTGGACAACATTTAGGATAGAGACAATAATAGAAGCATAAGGATGATGGGGAAGGCATATTCCCAGCTGGAGAATATGGGTAATGGGTTCATTATCCAAAACCCAAATAAGCTCTTTAAACTATGATTCCAAGCAATATTGAGGTCATGGAGGACACCCATAAGCTCGACTTTAGTGGGATCCTCATGCCCATCAAAGGAAAAGAAGTAGGTGACCCAGTTGTTATTACTATATCTAATAACACCATTAGAGCCAATAACTTTAGATTGCAGATTGCAACAATCATCAAAATTCAACTTATGGCATCGTGTGGGAGGATGAATCCATTTTTGAATGATAAGAGGGGTGTCACAAGGAGTTTCCTGATCACTACTCTAAAGAAGGATATCATGATGTAAGAGATGGATGTTTCTCAACACATACAACAACCGCCAATAATCCTCTTCAAAGATTCTGTTATTCCTCCATTTCCAAATCCACCAAACAATCCCTGAGAAGTGAGAACATGAACCCAATATTGCTCATCAAGTGAATTTAGATCCAATTCTTAGGATTATTGATAGGAAAATTGGAATCATTAACAAACCCAAGGCATAGCCAAATTCCTTGCATGGGGGCAATCTCTCAAATAGTGAAGGACATCCTCATTGCTGTAAGAGCAATAGAGCAAAAGGCATATGAGGAGAGATGTATATTTCTCCTAGTAACATTAGTGGCCAGAGAATTATGCAAAATGAGCCAGAACATCATTTTCCCTTTCTCAGGTATTTTAATCATCCACAACCATTTAAAAAGAACATGGGGAATAGAAGGAGGGAGTTGGTTCCCTTGGGAGGCCAAACATTTATCAGCAGATGAGGGATAATATTTCCCATCATTCAAACGGGTCAAAGTCCATCTATCTAACATATTGTGGACTAAGGAAGAAGTAATTTTACTAAGCAGTTCCATAAAATTGTTTGGCACAATAGAATTAATAGGATCCTAGATCCATCTCCCATCAATAAGGAGATCCTTCAAGCACAGATCCAAATCATACAAGTGAACAAAGGGAACTTTGTGACCCATCATGCCCTTAAGAGACCAATCATTGTACCGAACAGAAGAGTTGCTATCTCTTAATTGAAATTGGTACCCCTCCAAGAGAACATCCTTAGCTTTGACCATGTCTTTCCACATATAAGAACTACCCTTAGTACAATTTTGATTAAGAAAAGAATCTAGTATTGATATGATGTTTTTTTTTTTTGGATAAAAAAACCTATACTTATATTTATTCTTCAAAAATCATTTGAATTTAAAGTTTAAATATATTTTTTATCCATGGAAATATTATCAATGTCAATTTTAGTTCTTATAAATTTTATTTATTTTTATATTTTAATAAAAATGCATATTTTTAGTCTTGAATAAAGAAGTAAAACTATATCACTTTTAATAAATATAAAAGTTAAAAGTAAATAAAAAAATTATAGAAACTAAAATTAAAATTTGTAACTTATTGAAGAGGAGGAATATATAAAATTCCAAATTCATCTGACTGAGACAAATAAACTTGCTAGAATTTCATTTGTAGCACTAGTTGCATAGCACTAGAGATGATAAAATGGATCCAGATCGTACGGGTATATGCAAAAATATTCATAAGTGGGGAGGATAATAACTTGTTTATTGAGGTTTGGGATAAGAGTGAGTATATACCCACAATTTTTTGTCGGGATGGGTGAGGGTACTGGTACTATAGTACTCACCTATCCTGTCCCGCACATATATGTCACATATTTTATACAATAAAGTAATTAAAACATGTTACTTAAGTAAATATAAAAAATTATATTTTCCTAATTTTATGACTAACAATAACAATCTAACATAAAGTAATGAATCATAATTCAACATCATTATATTAAATTTGTTTCATATTTTATTTAAAAATATTGAACTATTATTTACTTTTATGTATAAATTTATGAATTTATTGACAAGTTCTTTTAAGATTGATTTCCAATTGTGAACTAATATTTTGTACTATTTGGTGCTTCAAATTAGTAATGTAGATTTGTACCTATTTAGTGACTTTTGTAAATAATTATATTTTTAATATTATTTATTTATGACTTAAGTTTTGACAAATCATTATTATATTTGCTTGTTTTTAATACTACTTCCTCTAGTATATATATAAAATAAAATGCCCATACTTTTTGTCCTAATTATGAAAAATATAAAGATTACTTTATTGTTAAATTTTCTTTTTATTTCTAATTAATTATGAGATCTATTAATGATATATTCTCATTTTCACATTAAAGTTATCTTTGAAAATAATAACCTCTTAAATCATTTAATGTCATGAATAGTTTTAAAATAAAATTAAAATATATGACAAATTAATTAATTTAATCATTTATACATGTATTATTGATGAATTAAATAATTTTTTCTTGTATACAAAATCATAACTAATATTATATATAAATATTTTAACATATTACATTTAAATAACATAAATATAAATTTTTAATTTATTTATAATAATTTTTAATTAATATACTTTTATTGATTTATTAACTTTATATATAAATAAAACACCAAATATGGAAGTAGGACCCTACATATAACCCTACACATTGCCTTCCTAGAACAAAGAAAGAGAAGAAAACTCACGAACGCAACCTAGAACAAACAAAGCATTTGAGGATGGAGCACGACGAAGACGAAGAGCCACCTCTTGCTGTTCAGATTCAAGGGAATGATGAATCCGTTTCTCACCAATCTTCTTCTGTTGGGGTCACTCTCATCACCGGTTATCTTGGTTCGGGCAAGTCCACTGTAAGCTTTCTAAACCCTTTTCATGATTCACTCTAAATTTTCCATTTTTCTAGTTTTTGGCCAATTGGGTAGTTTAAAGTTGTGTGCTTTTTTACTTTGATTGTGTTTTGTTCTTGTTGTTGTTTGTTAGTACTAGTGTTTTGAAATGGTGATGGATGATGTTTTAGTGATTTATGGTGTGGAATTGTGATCTTATGACTGAATCATTGGCTTTCAGCTAGTGAATCATATTTTGAATTCGCAACATGGGAAGAGGATTGCTGTCATTTTAAATGAGTTTGGTGAGGAAATTGGCGTGGAAAGGGCAATGATCAATGAAGGAGATAAGGGTGCACTGGTTGAAGAATGGGTTGAGCTTGCCAATGGGTGTATATGTTGCACCGTCAAGCATAGTTTGGTTCAAGCGCTTGAGCAGCTTGTTCAGAGAAAGGAAAGGTAAAGCATCAAACACTTCAAATTCTGTGGTTAATTTGAGGAATGGAAAATTGAAGCAACAGTTATGACAGTTAATATTGCAGTTCACTTTCATCTAACCCCATTTTCATTTTATATCATGAATTGATGTGGTGTGAAGTAAAGTGGGTCAGCTTTGCTGCATATTTTGGAACAACTAAGCACCTTTTTTTTTTTTTTTTTATGTATTGTGTGTCCTTAGGCTTGACCATATATTGCTAGAAACCACTGGATTGGCAAATCCAGCTCCTTTGGCATCTGTTCTGTGGTTGGATGAACAGTTGGAATCAGAAGTGAAGCTTGATTCTATTGTCACGGTAAGTATCTTTCTTGGGTGAGATTCTCTTTAGTTTATCGTTTTTTGGCATGAATATTACTGTATTTTTCTATATGTTGTATTTTAACTAATTCTCAAGAATTTTCTGTATAACAAGACATTTGCTTATAGTTGTTTTATTCCATGCCAAACAAAATGAAGCTGTGTTAGTTATTGTATCTAGCAAAATTGTCATTATAGTTTTTGCAGAGTTAGGTGGGACATAGTTTTTGGAGACTGTGTCCAAGAAATAATTTCTTTATAATAAGACATTTGCTTATAGTTGTTTTATTCCATGTCAAACAAAATGAAGCTGTTTTAGTTATTGTCTCCTGCCAAATGGTCATTTTTCTGTCTCCAAGAACGAGTTTTTGGAGACTGAAGTGGGACATAGTATAGCACCTGTCTTTTATCATGTTAACTTTTGTAGCTCTTCCACTTTTATGATGATAGATGCCGTTTCTTTCCTTGGTCTATTAGAATATGGCTTGTAAATCATGGCCACTTTTCTAATTGAGTTTATGCTCAAGTAGGTGGTGGATGCTAAAAATTTGCACTTCCAGCTTGATGAGCATCGTGGATCATCTTCATTTCCTGAAGCATATTTTCAGATAGCATTTGCGGTAATTGTTTATTATATTAGCTGGATATTGGATTATCGGTTTTTATTGATAATATGTTTCTTGTTTCCTCATTTAATAGCTGCCAGAATTTCAAAGATTGATGAAAAAGGGAAAATTAGAGAGGGAACATTTGAAAATATATTTCATTAATGAGACTCTAAGTAATTGTTATGTATAACATTGACCTTATACCCCTATTTATATTAATAATTTAGGTCAGGTGATGGCATAGCACAACTAGTACAAATATTTAGTGGAATAGGGTACTGAAGAGCTAATTTTTTGCTGCTTGTTTCAGGACATTATAATTCTTAACAAGGTTGATTTGGCATCTGCAGAGAGCTCTGGAGCTCTGGAGGAACTTGAGGAGGAAATACATAACATTAATTCTCTTGCAGAGATAATACATTCTGTCCGATGTCAAGTTGACTTGTCTAAGATATTGAACCGCCAAGCTTACGATACCGCAGTTAATTTTTTACATATTTTTGCTCTTTGTTCATAGTTTTTCTTCCCACCTCCATGTGACTACTACTTACCTTTGTTGTTTTGCTTTTCAGCGTGCCACACAATTAGAGGCATTGTTAGAAGAAAGTCGTTCTTTGTCTACCAAAAAGCTTCATGATAGTGATGTGAGAACCATATGCATTTGTGAGACACGGACAATTGATCTTGATAAGGTATATATATAATGAGACCCATCAAATGAGAAAGGTTTTTGTTGTAAGAGGGACAAATATTGACCATTACATCTTATCATGAATGATTAAATTTAAAATATAAAAACATGTAATTTTTTAGGATGATCATGTGATTTTAACTATTGATATCAACCATCAATGTATAGACGACCAAGATTTGCTCCTCTCACACATGTATATAGTTTTCACTGAATACATCCACACACATGTATATAGTTTTCTGTTTTTCTATATCTTCTAGTTGAGTATCATCATAGTTTATTCAATAATTAGCAGCTGCACTATGTCCTTGTTTGTAATAGCTTAAATATAGGGAATGATTGCTTATTTTTCAAAGTTCTCTCTGAAAGCCAGCAAAATTGAGTGATGATTATTTCTTGAAAATAAGCTGAACCAAAAATACACTTACTAGTTAGTACAGGAAAGAGTGGAAAGCTGCTTAAAACAATGTTTATAATCAGAGACCTCAAGGCATAAATTATGCAGCTAGAGTACTTTTTTTCCTTCTCTTAATCTCACTCCAGTGTTCATTTCTGTAATGCATAAGAGTGAATTTTGTATTTTGTTGAATTCACTTTTTTCAATTCAGTGTTTTGAATAAACCTTTTTCTGTTTTGTCTTGTATCTATATGTTTATATATTGTTTACAACCATTACAGACTCGGATATGGCTTGAGGAGATTCTCTGGGAGAAGAAATATGATATGGATGTATACCGTTGCAAAGGAGTGTTAAGTGTTCAAAATTCTGATCAACTTCATACTTTGCAGGTAAATTATACTTAACGCCATTCAGATTTTACCACAGGTTTTCTTGTGCTACCTCAATGTGTAAGACTTGAGTGGCTGTATTCATGTTTTTCTGTATCCAAGTAGGTTTATGATTATATTAATCATTGGTTGCATATTAAAATTTTGATTATATTTTATAATTAATTGTACCATTTCATTTGCCATTACTGTTTGATACAATATTTTGTATATAAAAAACCACCTCCATGTGTTAAACTTACAATTAAACTTTGTTACATCACCAATACCAATCTATGATGCCATCTACCTTAAATTCCTAACTGTAGGTTCTGCGGAAGTTAATTATTGCCTCTGGTACTAACTGTTAATGCACATTGATTTTAATTCCTTAGCCCTGGCACAGTGGCATTGTTTATCTCAAAACTAAGAAAAGAAAAATCTTGAGATAATTAATTTGTTTATGTATTGTCTATTTACCTCTAGCAAGCATTTAGATTTTAAAACACCTGATCCTAACCTTATAAAAGGGTTTGTATAATCCATAACTGCTTCTGAAGATTTGATAAATTTATTTAAGATACCTCATGGGCTCGTATCTGTTATTTTATTATCAGATGCTTACGAAGAAATTGGTATGGTAATGGAGTTACTTTCTCTCATAGGTTCTTTTATTTGTTTTTTTAATCGAAAAATGTTAGTTTTGTTAGCAGAGGTTCTTCTATTTGTTTATTGTGTATTATTGTTAAATCATTTATTTGTAAAAAACTTGCAGGCTGTGAAGGAACTATATGAGATTGTTCCATCTCGCAAGTGGGCAAAGGAAGAGAAACGCATAAATAAGATAGTGTTTATTGGTAATTTGATATACTTTTCTAGTTTTGACACTAATTTGAGGAGTGAAAAAGGCCTTCTTCAGCTTGTTAACATTCTTTTCTTTTTCTTTCTGAATGACAGGTCATAATCTGAAAGAAGATATTCTAATTAACTCCTTTAGAGATCGTGCAACCTGTTGAGCTGTATTTGTTCCCATTGTGTGGGTAATAATAGTTCAATAATCAATGATTTGATGATAATTTTGAGTTTCAACCAAATCATCATGTTTTTGAATTTTAGGCATATTTTAAATCAAAAGGCTAAGTTCTGAAGTATCATCATGCTCTATTCATAAAAGAATTTTTAGTTAAATAATACATTCATAGACTTTTAGGAAAAATACACGACAACAAATACATTCACCTTAAACTGTGCCAACACAATTGTGAAATTACCTACTTGTAGGGGCATAGTTTAAGAAAATGTTTTTCTTTTCTTTTCAATATCACTTTTAATTACAAAATTTTTATCTTGTTTCCTGCTTTCAAAAGTTTATATAGAAACAGTGAAATAAGTTTTTATTGTTTTTGGTTTTTACTTTTCCTATAAAATAGAAAGTAGAAAATGAAAAAAAAAAAAATTCATGCCAAATGGTCTCTGGATTTAGTTGAAACCTTCAAAGTTTACCAAAAACAAATTGGTTTTGATGCCAAATAATTGATTATCGTGAGGACGAATTGGAAATCGATATCTGTCTGAACAAATTGATTTATTTTTAATATTTTCAATCTAAAGGTTAGCTCTTAGATGTCTAGACAATTGTTGTTTTATATTGAATTCTTATATAATGTTATATATATAATATAAAATAGTACCTAATAGCCCCACTTTGACTTTTTTTCTTTGTAATGAGATGAAAACTATTCATTACGAATATCACAATGTGTTATATATACTAAACTTTAGCGGTTCAAAATATTTTAATACTAAATTCTTAAAAAGATTTTATTTTCTTTGCTTTTTACATCAAATTATACATTGTCAATTAATTAAAGATGTTTAACTTTCACAAGTACAATCTAAAAATAGTAACTCTTTAGGAATGTGCCAACCTATAATTAAATTAAATGCGCATGCACATAAAGTATGTACAAAGTACAAGTTTTCTTTGTTACCGTAAGCTCTAATTAATTAACAAAACGCAGACGGGTGGGTGGGAACAAAGTTGAGTAATACAGTATCTTCCAAATTAAGTGTTATACCATATTTAGTTTAATTTATTTTTTAAAATAATATTATTTAGTTTTGAATTTTTTTCGAGAACCTTTGATAAACAAAATATTTTTTCTCAAAATAAGCAAATCTAAACATGTAGCAAATTTTTACTTGGATGTTGATTGACTTAGAACAATAGTAATTAGCTCGTGCTCTTGGAGAAGTTTTTAAGCTTCGTTGGGAATCTCTAATTATTGCATTTGTAAACTGAAATAAATCAAACAACGGAAGAAGCAACAACGACTTATGATCCACATGCGCCGGCAGTGTCTTCAACTTACATTTTGGTATCCTTACTTAAGATGGAATCATCACCTATATGAAAAAAATGACTGAATGATCATATAAATACCCTTAAGTCATTTGAACAAATAAAAATAGTCAGTTATTGTAGAAAATAAAAATAACACTATCCAAATACTTTTTATTTTTTTATAATTTAGTTGTATAATCAGTTATCAATATATTCACTTAAAAAGTTAACTAAAGTACTAGTATTTTGGTGGGTGCTGCTTTTATTTCTTTGCAGAAGTGGTTACCCATTTTGTTAGAATAATAGAGAAGTGAAAATGTGAATAAATTTTTAGAAGAAAAAGGGTAATATTCTTTAACTGTGCCATATGTATATGTGTATTAATATTTCATTAAAAAAATAAAAGAAACTGAATGCGATGTTGCGTAGGTAATGACATAGCATACCACGAAAGCAAAAGATTAATTGACAACATTTTCAATCAAATTACGAAGAGTATAGTATTATTTATTCTAAAAATTTACCGTGAATTTAAAATACTTCAAAAGATTTTTTGAGCTGATAATTCATTAGTTTGATTTTCCGTTAACATAAAAATTCTCAAACACGTAAATAAGAAATAATGATTAATTTATTTTCTGCAAAACATAAGTTACAATGACAAATCAACACACAATTAATCAGAATTTCTAATAATAATTAATTATTAATAAAATTGATAAATATTTTGTATTAATTAAAAACATAATGAAAAAAATCAACATACATAAATTTTAAATAAGAACTTGTCCTTAAGATGGAATTAGTATTCTCTCATATATATGTCTTTTTTTGTAATGAAAATTTATGTAAAATGAAGAGGATCTCTACTTGTTGAGGTGATTGAAATATACTGTAACTTCCAAATAAAGATAATATGTGATTGGGTTGCACAAAAATATTGTCCCCATTTAGCCCAACATGTACACGTATTTGTTCATTTATTAACCATCTGTTTGACTGACAGAAAGATCACCAAATGCACTAATCAAGACGCCAAGTTGCTATACCTTTGCCAACTTGGTCTCTATGTACTAGTAGTATTTAATTCCAAAACTAACAAGGTTTTGTTGTTATCCCATTTTTAAGTATTTTGATTTAAAAAAATTGGTAAAATATGTTTAGGATTAAACAAAATTTGAAAAATATTAATTTTATTAATCCTATAAAAATAAAGTATATTTTTTAATCCTCAATAATAACTCTATTAGATAGTAATCTAATGTAAGTAATAGATTTAATTATTTTTGTTATTTTCCCAAACACACTAAAATTCATTGTTGTCTCATCTTTTTCCTAATTTTGTCAGAAAGTGTGAAAAAATCATTCAAGAAGTGATAAAATTTATAATTTTTGAGGATTTTTAGCTATTAGATATTGTTTAATTCATTTTGAGAGGTTTAATCGTTACAAAATTGTTTTATTTATTTGTAATCAAATTATATGTATAAATTTATTAACCACATCAAATTACTATCTAACAAAGTTATCATTAAGGATGGATAAAATTCTATTTTATTTTTATAGGACTAAATTAATAAGCAAAAATTTGAAGAAGAAATTAATACTTTTTAAATTTATAGCAACCCCAAACATATTTTACCAAAAAAAATACATTTCTTTTGTAAAAATGAAAATAATTTAGTATAACTTTGAAGTGATTACAATGTTTTATTTGTCGTTTCAGATTTTTAATAAATTCCGTTAACCCTTTTTTCTTTGAAAAAATCACCGTTTATTTTTTGTTAAATTATACAATCATATGTTAATCCT